>ONZQ02000005.1:232127-387566 GCA_900312665.1 Cephalotrichum gorgonifer | reverse complement strand
CCCCCCCGTTCTCTGCCGTTCGCGCTCTTCCATCCCCCGCCAACTCCCATTCCCCCCTCCCCCCAAACCTATCCCACGCCCATTCTTGCTCCATTCCTCTATTGATACGTTAACTAACATCCCCCGAACCCGAACAGCAAAACGACAACGGCCTGGACCTAACCGCTGAGGACTCCACCTCCTTCGTCAAGTTCCTCTCCGCCGAGGCGGCAAAGTACAAGCTCGCCGTCGGCCTCAAGAACGCCGGCGACATCATCCCCTCCGTCCTCCCGGACGTCGACTTCTCCGTCAACGAGCAGTGCGCGCAGTACAACGAGTGCGACACCTTCGCCGCCTTCGTCGACGACGCCAAGCCCGTTTTCCAGATCGAGTACCCCAAGGGTACCCCGGACAAGCTCGCCAAGTCCGACGCCGAGAAGAGCTGCGACGGGACGGGGGCGGGGCGGTTCAGCACCGTGCTGAAGAAGATGGAGCTGGACGGCTGGGTGCAGTACTGCGACGGGAAGTCCTACGAGACCGCCGTGGATGAGGAGAAGGGCCACTGAGAAAGGAGGGGGGTGCGATCTATTTTGTTCTTGGGGGTGTATCTTTTTCTCTCTCCTTGGCATATCAAAAGAATTGTAATGTTTAGAGCGCGCTTTCTTTTTTCCCTTGTCTCGGTTTGTCGACAATAGGAAGCTTTCAATTCATATACCCCTCCATCTATGGTATCAATCGCGATCTGGAAGGACCGCCACTTTTACAATAATCATCGTTTCGGCTGCAGCTTCAGCTTTTATTAAGAGACTGGAGTATTCTGTCCCGTCCGGGGAGTGCCTGTGTGCCAATTCTACCTATGTCCATACATCCCATACAAACAAACCCTAGGAAAATATATACAAAACAACCTCCTCAGGCGTGCCCCGAAGCGACTCCGGAGCCAGGGAAGACGAACTCGACGTAGCGGTCCCACCAGGACGGCCACTCGGAGTATCCCCCGTGCATCTGGGCCGTGACGTACTGGCCGCGGATGCCCTCCCCGCGGAACCTGCGCGCCAGCCTCTCGAGGTCCCCATCGCCGACGCGGCAGCTGTGGACCATGACCACCGTCTTCGCCCTCATCGCCGCGTCGACGGCGCCGAGGAACTCGCCCCCCACGGAGCCCCAGTGCCCGTGGGCCTGCTCAAACGCGACGACGAAGTCCGCCATGTCGTAGTACTCCCTCGGCACCACGACCCCGGGGTTCAGCATCACGATTCCCTCCTTGTCGCCGGCGGCCAAGTCCGCCGCCGCGGCTGTTAGGCTCCGCTTCGCGCACCGGCTCACGTCGGCCATGTACCCCAGCATGCCCCTCTCCGCCGGCGCCTCGTCGAAGAAGATGCCGTCGATCCTCAGGCCGGCGTCCAGGCCCCTCCAGGCCCCGTACGCCTCCACGTCGCGCCGGACGTCGGCGGCGTCGCGCTTGCCGTACGTGACGTGCACGTACCCGAGGACGGTGACGTTGGGGAGCGCGGATAGGGCGCGGAGGGCTGAGACGTAGTTAGCGTCTGGGAGGGGCGAGGCGCCGGGCCCGTTGTGGGGGTTGACGATGGCGTGGAAGTGGGAGGAGGGCCTCGCGCGGGCTGCTAGGATGAGGGGGTCCCAGGCTCCAGGGCCCGGGTAGATGTACAGGGGGATACAGATGAAGGGTGCAACAGTGGCGGTGGTGGTGGTGGGCTGCTGACGGGGCGCCGGGGCGGCGGTATTAGCCGGCGGCGAGGAAGAAGCGGAGGCGGATGAACCGGACATGGTAGTGCCAGCTGTGCCCGTTCCAATAATTGTCTGATGGCTATTATCCAATGCGGTAGAGGGAGGAGGGACGGTGGTGGACGAAACGGCCGGGACTGGTTGGCCTGTTCGTTTCCCACGGTAGATGCGGGAGAGAAGCGAACGTAACCCCGCCGACATGGATCCTCTGCTCTTCGGCATTATAATATCTCCCCCTACCCCTGTTCAATATTTTGACACTTCACGCCACACCGACGTTTGCCCTATTGGTGATGCCCAGACTTTTTTCTGGCTTCCCGTTCGAGGATAGGGCCAATGGCGCAAGCGGAAGATGATTTTTGGGGAGAAGGCCAATGCAAAAAGGAGCCCTCAGATGGGCGAAGAGCTTGGTGGAATTTCGCAAGAAGACCGCTTTTGGTGAACATGCAGAGCCAAAGAGGAAACGAAGGCGATGGAAGGGGGGAAAAAATCAATATCCAATATTTTTTCTCAAGCCACAATGGGAGATTCGGTGCAGGCTTCCTGCTCTTTTATTGATTTTTTTCTTCTCTTTTGTTTCGCTGTAAGAAGCGGGGGTCGGAGATGTGATAAATTCCCGTTTTTGTAACGACTGGGATTCTGTTTGTTCGAGTCGTCATTCGACCGACGATCTTCAGCTGGGGGCCAGAGAAGAGAAGCCCGAAACTCCGTGGCGCTACAGATACGAGTGTGCTTTGTACGAGATCTCGTATACTCGTAATACTCGCAATTCAATTGTGACTTGCTTCCGACTGATGGCCGATGGGCGAACGTGGTCCAATGCCAGCCCACGGGTACCTTCCCGAAACACACCGTCTCTGAGACCAACGCGGGCGCCAGGGCCAGGCACCCGCACAGACACAGACACAGATACAGCTGGGAAGGGATTCTATGTGGAGTGTTGGAGTTGGGGTTGGAGCTGCAGTTGGAGTGGGTGGGGCGGGATAGTGCCACACCTGAGACCGTTATTGCGAATCAGGCGTTACGGAGAGGTCACCGTACCCAAGTTAAAGTTATGACGGCGCGTGGGACGGACGGAGGCTAGTTCGTGGTGTTGGTGGTGGTGGTGCGTTTTTTTGTGTTGCTGGCACACACCCACACCACTCCCTGCACCAACCCGAATCTGGAAGATCGGTTCCTGGGAACGGAACCACCACGAAGACACTCAGGGGACTAGCGTCCGTGGCGTAAGCTCAGTCACACCAGTCGAAGCACACTGGTATGTCGAAGCGAAAACCTGGAACGAACAGAAAAGTTGAGAGCGGGCGCCCTGAACTCGGGGTTCGCGAATCACAGCTTACACGCCACCCACGATGGCTTCGGATCCCCAGGACCCAGTTGCCCCGGGACGCCCACACCCCCCCACATATGTCCACTGAGCAATATTCACTCGAATTCTGCGCTGGTGGCGCAGTTCGTTTGAGGAGGGGGCTCCTCCTTTCACAACGCCCGCCCCCCGCTAACGACGAGCAACCTAAGCCTGCATATTGGACAGCGCATAACGCACGGCGCGCGGCCGTACTTGCACTTGAATAACACATACGCTGTGCGACTGTGACGGAGGGAACCGCGCCGGCCACGCACGCCCTCCTCTGCGGCGGGAACAGGAAGATGGCATGGGGCGAAGTACGAGTTGGAAGCATTCTAAAAAAACGTCGTGTAAGTGGGCGGGCAGGGGGAGGAACACAAGTTCGCAAAGAATACCCAATGGACCCCGGGTAGCGATTGGCAAAACGGAACGCCGCTTTTCATCGGGCGCACCACGAGTTTCAGCTTCCGTCGTATTCGGACCTTTCGGGGGGAGCCGGGGGGGGGGGGGGTCACTTGTGGGCCTTGTGGGCGCCGAGGATGCTTCCCTGGCGGTACGACTACCTCCGTTTCTACTCAATGCCGGCCCGCGGAGGAAGTTCTTTTAGGGGGGAAGTCTTGGGCCGACGCCTTGTTGTCTCGGGGATGGCGCCATGGTCAGATGTTACGCTGGGGGTAGGAGTAATATATTTCCGCCATGGTACGGTCACGACATCGGTGGTCGGAGCACATCGCTCTTTCCGGAGGCTCCGGCTCGGCGCTGGATTGCCCGAGGTCTGGATACGGCCGAGCAGAAGGGCCAGCAGGTGAGTAGTACGATTGGGAGGGGGATATTTGTTGCAGGATGACGGCGTGGGAAGGACAGTGGTCATGCATTACACGGACCTGATCTTGGCGGACCAGAGCCTGAGCAGGCACGGTGGGCGATGGCTCCTCATCTCACGGTCTTCATCGCTGGTGGCCCACGCCATACATCGACACTACATCAAGTAGTGATTCATCCCACTGCAGTGATCCTAGAGGATCAGACCATAAGCGCTATTACACGAACAGCAGAACTGGTATATTTCTTCCAACGTCGTTGATGGCTGGGCTAGCCTCATCTGTCACACATGTTGCATCGCCGCGCGGTCCGAGGCTACTCGACCCTCACAGGGCTGGATTAAGCATGCGCATCCCCTTGAATCTTCCTCAAAAACCACCCTCCGTTTCGTTTCGAGCTTTGGCTCGCTCCCCCCTGCTTGCCTCAGGTGCCTCGGGGAGTAAGAGCTAGACTCCGCTTTCCTCCACCCCCCCTATTGCTCTTCTCTCCCCAAAACGGCACCCCACCAGCTTTCGTATTCCGAGGTGGCTTTCGTGACGAGACGGGGTTGCTTGCCCCACTCACCGAGAAGCATGGCCACGTAGCTTGAGCTCAAGCTAAGCCCTTGGAGAGCTTTTATCGATAATGCACAGGAGAAGAGCGCTGAAACCTGGGCCCGGAAGTACCACAATGGTGTTGAGCCCCGCAAGAACTTGCCCGAATGTACTACGCAGCAGCAGGCAGCACCGGTGCGAAGCGCTAGGCCACGTCCGGTTTGTCGCAGCGCTAATGCGGCAGTTAGAGGAATTGGCGACTATTCTTAGATTCCTTCAGCTTTGTTGAAATATTGGCTAGTTGTTCGCCCTCACCCCACAGGGCCAGCGTTAACCCCACCAGACGAGACGGAAACCAGCACCGGCCCGCCAGTTAGAGTTGGCACCGTCAGAGTTAGCACCGTCGGGTCCCTCCCATTTGCACTAAATAGTTTTGGGGGTGAGCTGTATTTGCTCGTACGCTAAATCTTACAAGCAACAACGAGGAATCCTTCGTCCTGCTAACGGACGTTGCACCCGGGTGGGGGAAAACAGGCAATAGTTTCTCTCACTTGCATGGATCCTGCTAAGGCAGCCAGGCAAACAGGCGCCCCGACCGTTCCGTTCCATGGCGAGCAAGTGCCAAGGCATCGATGTAAGGCGGTGCCAAAGCACGAGTGGTCGCAAGGTTTCTATGCCTGCAGTACCATGTATAAAAGAAAAAAAAAAAACAGAGAACAAGAACCCCACCCACCCACCATCTTCCTTGGACAATGTAGCATCACCCTACCCCCTACCCCCCCCCCCTTTGTCTGCCGGAATCTGGTAGGATCGATAAGACCAGATCTGATGCTTACGTTATACTCAGTTATAGGGTATGTGGAGGGTTAAAACGACAGGGGTAAAAGGCCCTTTGCCGTTTCGACTTGGAGAAAACTTCCGTATGTGCTACCGTTTTGTCAGGTCCCCGTTACCCCCCCCCCCCCCACTTACATCAAATTAGATCCAAGATCCTATTCCCACCCTACCGTGCTGGTAAAACATACGAAGCCTGAACGCTGAGAGGACCCACTTGCTCACGGTTCCAAATTCTGAGCGCTACGCTAATGCCCCATCTCCAAACCCGTCCTGCCCCACAGCTAGTTAGCACCACATATGGTGGTTTGTAAGACGTACTCGCAGTATCGTCCTTCGGAGGATCCAGCCAAGAATAATAGGTCCCGGTCTTCCGGCGTGAGGAGCAAGCTCCACCAAATATTGAATCAAGTATTGCCTCTTTGCAGTCAGAGTTTGAGTACTCATAAGAAAACAAATGCTAACTTCTATTTATTCCCCCAAAAAGTCGTGCAACGGACCCCCGCTCCCCCCCAATGCCGACTTATCCGGGAAAGAAAAGAAGAAAAGACAAAGGAAAAAAAAAAAACAGAAAAAAAAAGGTTCCTCGCAGAGAAGGGGGGCCCGGGAATAAATTGAGCTTGCAGCTGCCAAGGAAGGCCAATCGAAGCCGAAAAGAAGGGGAGTGAGTGGCGCGGGAAACCCGCCATGCAAATTGCATCAGATTGTGTGAGAAAAAAAAAATGTGGATGAAAATCTCAAGCACCCCACAGATTCTCATCGACGATCGGAGGTCTGAAAGCGATATTATCAATCAATCCCGCTGTACACGTAAGCCTTTAGTTTGCCATACATCGGCATGGGGAGGAGGGGGGGGAAGAAGGGAGGGGGAGGAAGCAACATCCCACTCCTCATCGCCGGTAGATATTACCGCCATCCCGGGTCTGACTCCGTCTTACGGAGGTTGAGAGGTGCAAAAAACACAAGTGGGGCCGCGCCTGGTAAAAAAGAGCAGCCGCCGATCGGCGCCGCCAAGACACGGGCCCTGCCAAGATACTTGGATACATGTAACCCACACCAAGGGTACCGCTTAGCCGGTGTACCTTAATAACAGCCGGGCGTCTCTCTCCTCCCTTGGATATTGAAGCCGCGCATTCATCCATATTGGGGTCCCCTCACCCACTCGGCCCAACAGGCGGCCCTTTTTCTTCTGCTCCGCTGTTGCTGGATAGATAGATCAAATTGAGGGGGGTTCCCGAGCTTTTTTGAATCTTATGCCAGGTTTATATCTCCCGAGGAACGCCTGATCAAGGCTTGGGGCTGTTCCATGTAAGTGGCCGACTTCGTCATCGCCGGCTCGGCATGCGCGGGCGTGTGGGTGAAATTATTTGTTTTCTGACAGGATGACATGTTTCTGGAGTGCCTTCCCTCCCCCCCCCCCTTCCCCAAACGCCGGGAGAAGATGATGAACGAAAGTTCCCTTGGAGGGTATAATACGTAGAAATGTTTCGAAAGTCACTGAGACACCACGCGTCTAAGACTTTATAAGACCTGGAATCTTGTATGTACCTACAGCTTTACTAGCAGGTTCATCAATCTGTCACACACACACACTTAGTCGCGTAAATCCTTCGGAGGGTCCCATCCGAAGGGACTGACTTATACCCGGGCCGACGTCAAAAGACAAAAAAGCCTCTCCCCGGCAACGGCAACGCCGCATACAAGGCAATAATACACGAAGCGAAGTCATGAGGACAAATTAAAGAACTGGGGAACTAACACGTTCCGCGTCCTTGATGGCGGCATTGACAACGGTACAACAACGCGCGACCCTCGGATGATGGATGTTCTAGATCAATCGATGCTCTATGAAAGTATAACGGATTTACTACGCGCTCGGTGCTCGGTGCATGTGGGATATTGAATAGTGGCAAAAGATCCATTGAGAATCCCGCAAGAGGCAATTTGCGCGAACACTTGGATGTAATATTGGAATTTCTATATACCCCTCCCCTCCTTTTCTCTTACTACGGTGTACGGTGGAGAAAGTGCAGTATGCTAGACGAATTGGGTAAGACGAGGGATGAAGAGAAAATCAATAGTAGGGGAGGAGAGAAGCAGAGAAGAAAACATGAAGTACATGTATGGATTGGGGTAAGAAATTAGCTCCCATTCCTGACTTTGCCCACTGTAACGCGACTCCGATGCAGGTAGGTAGGTGTATGTGCGTAGTATTACTGTGTCCAAGGAGCGTAGCGTAGCTGACGGTCCATTACAATTCTCCTAATCCCGTGTTTTGATGCCACACACGGCTTTGCACGGCTTTGCCTTTGTGGTGTCCTCCTCTTTTAGACAGACGCAAGGGGAAAAAAAACAAGAACATAGAGAAAAGAACCGAAAAGGAAAGAAGAGAAAATAATGCCATACAAGATGCAAGAGCCAACAGGGGAAGATAAAGAAAAAGGAGAAGGCAGCTGAGGAGCAAAGCACACGAAAACGGAAAAAGAAAAAAAAAGACAAGTGGTGTTATCACAGCCCAAAAAAAGACAGGGAAAAAAAAAGATAAAATAGGAAACAGCCAAATTACGAGTAGTTCTTCGTGTCCTGTTTACGCACGTAGTTCCAGAGGTCCCTCGCGCACTTGGCTATGCTCTCGCGCGGCGTCCAGCCCAGCTCCGCCCGGGCCCTCTCATTCGACGCCACGCAGAAGCCGACGTCGCCGGGCCTCCGCCCCGCCCAGTTGATGCCGATCGCCTTCCCGGACGCCTGCTCGAGGCTCTTGACGGCCTCATGCACGGTGGTGCCCGTGCCCGACCCCAGGTTGTAGGTGCGGAAGGGCGCGTCGCACGGCGCGCCGTCGAGGGCGGCGATGTGTCCGCGGGCGATATCGCTCACATGGATAAAGTCCCTGACGGGGGTGCCGTCTGCCGTGTCCCAGTCGCGGCCGAATACGTCGAGCTGGGCACGCTGGCCAGTGAGCACCTGGGCGATCACCGGGAATAGATTGGTCGGGGTGTTCCTTGGCGACTCGCCAATCAGGCCCGACGGGTCGCACCCGATGGGGTTGAAGTACCGGAGGGACACGATTCGCCATTTCGGGTCGGATGCCGCGACATCGGCCAAGATCGCCTCGGCAAAATACTTGGTACGCGCGTACGGGCAGGTGAGCCCGACCATGGTAGGCTCTACCTTGACCTCGTTGCCACGCTCGTCCGTGGTCGACTCCTCGTGGTGGATGATGTCCTCCTCGCGCAGGAGCTTGCCAACTGTGGCCTTGCTACCGTAGACCGTCGCTGACGACGAGAAGACAAAGTTGCGGATGTTGTACTTGGACAGCTGGCGGAGGAGCTGCACAAGCCCGCACACGTTGTTGTCGTAGTAGTCCAGCGGGTTGCTGATGGACTCGACCACCGACTTGAAGGCCGCGAAGTGTATAACTCCCGCGATCTGGGAGCGATACGTCACTCGTTGGCGGCCCTCAGCCTCAGCCTCGCCGTTCGGCCCTGCTGCTGCTCGCGGAGGAGAGACGGGCTCGGAGTAGCTGTCTAGTAGGAACTGCATGGCCGGGCTCTGGTAGTCGATGTCATGAAAGCGCACCGCCGGCATGACCCGTCCCCTCCGCTGGCACTCCTTCGCGGCCAGGTGCTTGATGGCCGTGAGGACTCCGGGGTAGCTGTTGCTGAGATTGTCCACCATGATGACATTGTAGCCATTCTTCAGGAGCTCGAGGGACGTGTGAGACCCGATGAACCCGAGCCCACCAACGACTAATATGTATCGCTGTGAGAAGGGCGAGTGGGCTTCGGCGTCGAGGTGGAGGTCGGCCATATCGGCCAGTCCCCCCCTGTGGTCCCCATTCTCAGACCCAGAGCCCGGCGTGGTCGCGGGTGAGTCTGAGCCGAGGGAGAGGGTAGACGTAGAGGAGGAAGCCTGGGATTCTCGGTAAGAGTCCATCATGTCCAGTTGGTCGTGGTCGCTTTGGGGATCCCGGGGGTGGATGAGTGGTGAGACGTCCGCCGTCTTTATAAAGGAATCCGGCTCAGAGGATGGGGAGGCCGCCGGGGTGGAGGAGGACGAGGAAGAAGAGGAGAATCCTTCTATGCCAGCGAGGTTGTGGGTCGACGACGTGGCCGGGGGGTCATCTGCCGAGGAGAAAGCGTTTATCCTCGACAACGTATGTGGCCTCGCCTGCGTGTGTATATCCATTGGCCCCCCGTTTGCAAAAGCACCAGGCAGGAGTGGGAGAAGGAGAGTCAGAGAGTCAATTTCTGATGTAGCTCCTGACCCACAAATGCGGATATGGCAGAGCCCGAAAAAAATCACACACAAAGAGATGCAGAGCTGAGATGGGGTGGGGCCGGCGGTGAAGCGGGCAGGTAGGCAGGCAGTTGGGATGGAACGGGATGTGGAAAATTATGCTCAGATCTGAAGGGGGAACGAACGGATGTAGATTAGATCTCACTACTCGTACCTTGGCGAGGTAGGGTAGGGTAGGGTGGTTAGGTGGAAGGGTGTGAGTGCTGTGAGCTTTCCAGGTTTTCTTGACTTCGGGACTCCCTTCGAGAGCAGCAAGAAACGAGTCAGGCGTGGAGAGGTTCGGGCGGAGGAAGGAGAAAGCAGACGAAACAGGTCAGGTTCCGGTCGTGGGGCCAGCCTCCTCCGGTGGACGTCGAGAGCCCCCCCCCTCTTTCTTTCCTTTCTTCTTCTCCAACGGTATATGTGTGGGCTACGTTTTTACCCGTTCAATATTGTCCTCGCCGGGCTTGGCTCTTACGCAGACGGGCCGGTAATGAGCAGCAAGCAACGTATCGAGAGAACCCAGATCCAAGCTCATTCCAGAAGGGCGGCAATTCACCCAGACTCCTGTACTCGTACACTATGGCCGACCGAGAAGAGATCCTGTTTCTCTTTGCTACCGAAGGGAAAACGTGGGGAAAGCATATAACGGGACATAGATGAGAGGGGGGGTGGGGTGGTTCCCCTTACAAAAGGGGACGGGAAGGAAAGGAAGGGGGGGTGGGGTGTAAGTGTGGTTCATCCGGAGAGAATATACAGCCGCCGCCCCTTGACGGTGGTAGACCTCACCTGAGGCCAGGCAGGACCTGCCCGTATGTACGCCCAAGGACGTCTTACAGCCACCCAGCCCCTCGGCGGTTGCGACGTAGCTATTCTTGGTGGGGGAAGACACTCGTACTATCCTCTCTAGCGTTTCATGATTCCGCTCAGAAATTGCGCAGTCAAGCTCGTATTATTGACTAGCTTTGGGCATGTCACTGCTAGGGGTGGGGCAGGGGTGGGCGAGGGATGCAAGTAAAACATCGTGGTAGTATTGATGGGGTGGCAGGGCTGACCGCAGAAAATTGGACTTTGTTTCCTACCTATAGCAAGGAGTAGTAGGGTCTCACCGGACTGAGAGAAGAGAGGGAAAACGGACTAGAGGGTCCAGGGGCCCAAGAAAAAGGGACCGGGGGGGGGGGGGGGGTGCCGTGGAAGTAGTTCGACTCGCTGGCATTGCCAATTCAGGCTTGGAAGGGGGACCGAGACAGTTGCACATAGCGCCCTGAATTCTCCGTATGGCTACCTGCCAAGATCCCGGTCGGAGGTTAAAATGAAGTGAGCGACGTGTTGCGGTTATTGTACAAGCACCAGTATGCATGGCGAATATTGGAAGCGATATTGGAAAAGAAATGCGCTGACAGACTATGGAAAGGCAGGAGCACCGGTTCCAATGGTGCTAGTTGAGCCCCCCCCTTTAACGCCTTTCGGTGAGGAACCCTTGACAAAGACAGGGCATACACAGGTTATCAGCCTTGAGGAGTGCATGTGGCGTGACGGGGAGGGAATATTAGATGTTTGCCCGAATGCGGGTGTGGTCAGGGGACCGGTAGGGCAGGCATGTCCTTGCGGGGTGACGAATATGGAATCAATGTTGCTTCGGAGGCGTCGGAGGGAAAAAACCGAACATAGAAAAGAATATTATATGCAAGCCTTGACCAAGAAGTGAAAGGAACCACGGGTTCAGTGGCTCAGTTACACGCACGGGCCTAAGGAGAAAAGGGGGGAAAGGGGGGGGGGGGGGGGCAATATTGAATCGCTCAAGCCTTAACGAAAGAGGACGTGTCCCAACCAGCTCAAGGATTGGAGCGCTTGCCTGTCCGTATACAAACCCGTGGCCGGGAGCTGTTGTGCAAGTGGTGAACTAACACCATCCATCCGTCGATGGCGACCATGACTCGGGAAGTGGAAGGAGCACCGAAAAAGAAGGACCAAACTCCACTTTGGGATCAGCGTTCGTATTTGGTGACGGAGGAGTGAGGACGGTATATAATAGGTACAGTACGAGTATGGAAAGGCGATGTTTGCCTGGTTCCTTGGCGGCGCATGTGGTTTGAGGAGCGGAGTCTTGTCTCCATTCAAGCTTTGCCCAGACGTGGCATTCCGTAAAGTTTACGGAGGTAGTTCATGGTGGGGCGGGCCCGCCAGGGACCACCCCCCTTTCCCCTCCCGGAAGAGGCACACCCGGGGGGTGTGGGTATGTCCTGTAAGACGGAGAAAAAAAGAATTGGCTGAAGGGCCACCACCTGTTTCGGGCGTGGCAGAGGCGCCAAGAAGGCGCCTGCCTCCGAGAGGCAGCTTATAACGAGGAGAAGAAAAATGAGAGGAAAAAGCAATATGTGGGAACCTCACCACTGCCTATATCTCGGTTCCCCAGGACCCGCGCGCGAGCGGCACATGCGAATGCGAAGGGGGAAAACATGCGTGCATGACTCAATGCAGAGTTTGCATAATGGTTTTTTCTTCTCAGCCAGAAGCCACCTGAAAAGACCCTGGACCTTCTGTTTTAGAGTGGGTGATTGCTGTGTGGCGTCAGGCAGGAAGCGTCTCGGCTGACCTCTCGCTGGGCCACCGATGACTTACACAACCATCAATCTGCACACTTAAACCCCAGCGACGGGCGCTTGCAAGCACCAGCTGTACCTCCCCCCACGACGAGGTTTTTTCTGTTTGTTTGGGCGGACACAGGAGAGAAAGAATGCCGCACCTGAGTGAATACGAAAGCTTGAAACGACCTGACATTGGCGGGACAGACCTGAAATCCTGGCGGGTCGGTGCGTTGCGATGTCACGCATACCCGCCGCCGACCCTCCGCCCCCAAAAAAGAAGAAAGCCCCAGGTCAAAAATAAAAAAGAACTGTTAGGTGTGGGATGTAATAACACTGCCGCCGAAAATAGACCTTTCTCGGTTGGACGACCCCGGTTTGACCTGTTCAATTCGACCGAGTAGTGCTTGCATCCGACGGCGCTGTGTTATTAAGTGCGACCATCCCCCCTCTTGGCAGTGCTATTCTTGCGTCTTGCGTCTTGAGTCTTGGCCCCGATCTGCCCGATGGAAACAGCTAGCTGGAAATCACACCTTTCGTTCCCCGGTTATCACGGGCTTGGCTTGGTGGCAAGGCCGTCGTTACCTAAATCCGGACGGACGGAGGCCGAATAATAAGACACGCCCCCGGATGGCATATTGCGGGACCCGGATGCGTCGTTTTCTATCACGACATTTGAGCCTGCCTGCCACATAGCCGATCCTGTTGGTCTCAGGTGGTATACTGAAGCGAAGCGCCTCCCAGCCCGGGTCTGAGATGGTTGACATCTCTCCCCTGAACGTATTTCGTGACGCGGTTTCAGCTCCTGGTATACGAGCAGGCGCCTAAAACTTGTGGTTGGTAGTTGTGGCCGGTAAGGAGCGCCACCGATCTTCATTTGCTTTTGGGAGGGCTTGATGGCACTGGTGGCGGTGAGCCAAAGCCAAAGGGCGGAAGCCTTGGTACCTTCACACTAAGAAAATGACGGCCGTCCCCCGCAGTGTATGGAGGCCGACATGGTTTCCATCTTACCGCCCTTCAGCTGTAGGGCGCGTGAAGGTGGAGCGTGAGGGTGGAAATGGGACGGTGACCCCTGGCAGAAGTTTGGAACATGTTTCTCTGCGCCATAGATCGACTCCAGTGTTACCTAGTTGCATTCAGCCATATTGGTAACAGTCCAGTCTCACGGTACCGTCTTCGGAGCTCGTGTCATGTTATGTTACCATGGAGCTCGTGTGATAATAATAGCCTGGATTTTGTGTAATCGGTGACGGCCAACCAAGATATCTCTGGGGGACCCAAGACAGACGGTAACTTTCTGTTGACGTCCAAAGCTTTCGACATAGTTCATGCGATCACCCGTAACTGGACCTCGTGATGGCGCGGTTGGGACCGCAATTTGTCCTCCAGGTCGTCGATAGTGGGAGGGAGGGTCGCAGCTAAGCGTGCGTCTCGGCTTCCACAGCGGCTGTTCTGTAAATAGATCGTTCGGGCCTTCCGAGTAGATACCGCCGTAGTAAACGATGGGGTATGTACGATGGAGGAGACGGAAAGCGACATCTCCTGTAGCCCTCCAGACTTCGTGTTCGGCGTTCAAACCCCCGAACGGTGATAAATTTGAGTGTGTAGCGGTAAGCAGGCGCGGCGACTAATACGCAAACATCTCTTGTCGGTCTCGGCATGAGGCTTGGCCTCTTAGGCGACAAAGTCTGCCGTACTTGGCTCAGTCATTTCTATTCTTGTCTGTTGTATGTCCGTGAAAGTCCGTCCCTGGTTTTCTCTGTTGGCGGATCGCCTACACCGCCGTTCCGCTCGGTCGGGCCCGTCTTGGGGCGTCTACTCCATCTTCCGCCACATCTCGGGTGGAAGCATTCGAAAGGGTCGCTCCATGTCGTCCTCCTCCATCACGTGCCGCCACTTTGTGGCGGAGATACACAGCAGGGGGAGTGGACAATAGGCGACAAAACGGGAAGACCAAACGGTTGATTGTTGATTAGGAACACCTAGGGAGAGGCAGCAGAGGTTTTGGTGTGGTTGTATTTACGAGTATGTATGAAGGATTTCTTTCTTTGTGTCCCGTTGCCCACTCTAAAGTCCTTGCATCTGAAACGCCAAAATTTGAGCCCTTCCGTTTTCGAAGAATACGGAATGGCATGCTTGCACCTGCCTTCTCTACAGGATATCTACTTCATGCGGGGAAGGGTGCGGCATGGTGTAAGATCGTATATGAAAATGCACGAGAGTGGAGGGCAAGGGCGATCAAGCGAGGCGGCTGAATCGCTCCTCCCCGCTTCATACCGCAGGGCGGGTGAATGTAATTTACAACAATTTCAGGGAAAGAACGATGGAACGTGATGGTGGTGGAGAAGGTGGCGACGGGTCGCCAAAGGCAGGGCCGAATAGAACCTGTTCACTCACGAGAAGAAAAGAAGAAACAAGTCAGGAAGACTGATTATCAAAAAATATCTCCATCTAGGTTGAAGAGAGGGAAAGGGGGAAAGGGGGGGAGAGGGGACGGGAGTAAAGAATAGCCCCTCTGGCTAGTGCCTCATGCTGTTGGGCTTCTTCCAGGTGGGGGAGGAGTCTTCGTAGATCCCCACTTCAGCCGGAGCACTCGTATCCATGATTCTTCATTTCCATTCTCCATAATACGAAACTTGTCATGCATTGCCAGTTAGAATGTGTCTTGGCTGTCTCGGCTCTGATGGTTTCTTTGTCGCACCACTATGAATACCATCCAAGGGCAAGACGAAACGGCCCAGGCAAAAGGCAGGTGGTCGGAATATGGCGGATGGATATGCAGCTTGTTAGGTAATACGAGTATTAGTGGAGTGTCCTTTCCAACTTCTCCTGCCCGAAAACCAGGTATGAACTTCCATGGACAAAGCATTCCATCGCGCCCACAGCAAATCGGAAACACGTCCTTCCATTGTGGGGGAACTTGTTCGGCGGCTCCCTCCCCAGCCCAAAGCCCCCTTCTGGCTCAGCCTAACATTCCGCTAAAGCCCGCTTTCTTGTGTGAACAGGACCGGCCATGCAGAGTTTTGGCCACCATGCGGGATGCGGGGCGGTCTGCCGTCTTGGTCCGACACCTTGGAGTACGTGTACAAGTAGTACCTACCTACATACGACGGTTTTATCCCCTCCTAATTTATCTCGGGAGGTTCGAGGCTGTGTGTCAATTTTGCGCACGCCGCACACCCACCCACCCGACTCCTCACATGTATATCGAAATATATACAGAGTACACGTCTGCTCACTCCTACTGCTCAACCCAGCTGCCCACGAGCCCCGCTTGTCCTTTTCGACATCCCCTTCAACCTGAAGTGCCCCGGGGCAATAGATTAGCTGGCGGGCCCCCAGGCAATAACTTGCACCTCCACTTTCCGACTTACATAGCGAACGAAAGAGAGATAGGAGTACACTCACAGCTGTGGTTTCCAATAGTACCATGCGAGCTACATTCGCTATGGCTCCTTCCTTCCAGCCGAACGAACCTGAGAGCATCTCCTGCTGCTCATGATTGTGAGTAATGCAGCAGGCAGGTATAAGCGCCCCACGTCAACCCATTTCATCCGCGCTAATCTGCGGAACAACTCCGTCTACGCCTTTACTGGTCCGTAAAGCTCCTCTGCTTCGGGCTCCACATATTGAATTCTGTATCCAGAAGTGCGAGTGTTGTCCATGGGACGTACCCCGGTAGGCCCAGCAGTGTAAGTAGCCACCCCCTTCCTCCCCCAAAGTATGTATCTGCAATGCCCAAGGCACAGGGAAGGAAGGAGCTTCCCCACCCCTCCACACCCCTCCCCTTTTCCACTTTCCACACCCCTCCACACCCCCCCACACCCCACGAACGTGGTTTCCATGACAGGGGTATCGCCCAGTGCAGGTCGAGTCTTTGTGCTACCGTTTTGTGGTGGCCGCCGTATTATTGAATTCTGGGCGATATCACGTTTGCCCTCCAGATCCCGGCCCTCGAGGAAGCTAGCTTGGTGTATCAGCATTTTTCCAGCCCTCCATCAGCCGGCAGGAACTTATTTGTAACCAAAGTCCCTATCCAAATAGCCTTTTGGCTCCGATCTCCACCAAGTCTTTACTCGGTTGTGTCCTGTTGTACTGGCGTGAATCATATCTTTGTCGTCCGCTTGCATCTTCCTCTCATACCTCAACCTTCATCTCGGCCTCGTCGGTGCTGTTCTTCTGTCCTCATCACGCCAGTCTCCTCGTCCTTGGCTGGTATAACCACGGCCCTTTTCCAGTCCTGTGTAGTCTTTGCTTCTCTTCTTTTCTTATGAAACCAACCTTAAAACATGTTATAATGTTATAACGCCATCGGTCACTTCGCTCCCCTCCCCTCACGCGGCGCGTTCAACATCCTACCGAGCCTTTCTAGGTTGGCCTAGGGGACCAGATCATTGAACATGGCCTCATTCTTTCAACCCCCGGCCGAAGGCGACCCTGCTCTGACGAACTGCAGCACCTCGGGCTTCGATATCTACTGCAACGAGATCGTTGGAGCCGACCGCAGGTTCAAGTACTGGTATCAGATCCTCCTCGTCGGCGTTGCCGCCGCGGGACTCTTCCTGCCCATTCTCGCCTGGGCAATAGAGAGAATCTTAAATCTCTTGTTTTCGCGTCCAAAAGCCCAGCCAACGTATGTCGCACATCTCACTTGGCTCTCTCCCCATCTCTCTCTCTCTCGCTCTATCCCCGGCTGATGTGCTAACCTGAGACCAATTTAGCCCGTTGAATAAACCCGGCGATAAGGGTGAAGACTTACCCGGTCTGCCATTGAATGATCCGCTGCCTAAGTCGATCACCTCCTTTTGTCTCACTAAGAGTGACGATGAGGTTCGCGATGCTATCAAGGTACATGATCTTGCTCTCATAGAATGGACGGGCGGCAACCGAAGCGACTCTGCGGCGTGGAGAAACCACACGAAGGCCAGGGGCGACAACCGTTCCGTAATGCCCCTGGTGAATCTCGACAGCATCTTTCCGCCGAAATCATCCGAAAAGTCAGTGGCTTCAGGTGCACTTCATCTGGCCACGATCCATCTCGACTCTGGGGCTTCCTGTCTCGCGCTCAGGATTTCAAAGACGTCCGTCCCACAGATTGTAGACCAGCTTACGCGCGAGCTTCTGCGACTCAATGTCCCTGTGGTACTCATATCTGCCTTTAACTTCCCCCAATTGAAGACGATACCCTTTGGCAACATCATGGGGGTTATTCTCGAGAGTGCCCTTATCCTCCCGACCGGGCTTCGCCGAGACTACTTCAGCGCGCACCCCATGAGGACGGTCGTCACGAAGTGCGCCAAGGAACGTGAACGGCGACCTGGATTTTTCTTCGGGTTCTTGGACCTTTGGGATGAGAGGCCGTCGGCTGCCGTGGTCAAGCGGGCGGAGAAGGTAGCAAAGCACTTCGGCGCCGTGTTCTCGCACCGCTCCGCGCGTGCGATTTGCGCCGGCGAGCCCAGTCCGCCGGCGCCTTGGGCGACCATCGGTGGCTTCGAGCAACTGCGACGCCCCGAGACGACCGATATACACTCGGCTTGGTGTCTTGAAGAGATGCCAGTTGCTGTCAACGAAACGGTGACCAATGTGCTGGCATTGCCCACCACTGAGCTTGCTGAAGTCTTCCCCCAGATCGACGAGCTTCTGGGCTCAGCAGAGTTGACCCCGGGTCTCGCGGCCATCGCGTCCGAAAAGCCGCCTCGCATATTCCCGCCCAGTTATGTCGACCTCGCGCCCCGCCGGACGAACATCTGGACGATGACGAGCGCGATGGAGGAGCTGTCGCTGCATGGGTGCTACCCGCTCACCTCTTCTCCCTCAAAGCTCGACTATGCTGCCGTAGTGGATGAGCAGGTGCACCTCAAGACCCTCCGACTTTTGCAACCCGTCAAGGGGAACGAAATCCATCGCATCATCCAGCAGCTTGGCGGGCTAGTCCAGCAGCAGGGCTCCAAGCGAAATCACCTTGTCGACTCTCTCGTGGAAGGTTTGTCGCAACTCCGCATCAATGTATATAAGGGTCTGGATAGCGGCTTCGGAACTCCATCCGGCGACGGGTATTTCTGGGGTGTGTCTCGAGCCCGGGCTCGCAGGGGCGCTGACGCTGATCTTGTCGACATTTTCATATCGCTGAAGGCCCCCAACGATGCGACAACCATTCTGCATACCTGGCTCGCGCACCACGGTGTAAACCGGGCCGAGCGCTACGCCTTGGAGATGAAACTCGAAAGAGACTGTGAGGAGAATCCCGCACTTAGGATGCCGTCTAGCATCACGACGTCGCTGGAGCGGGCAACGAATGCGGAGCTGCTCTTCTTCCTGGAGCAGCTTCGGGTCTCACAATTCAGTCATGATTTCCGCAAACCAATGATAGAGTTCTGCCGACACCTCCTCATCGACGAGGCCACCAATGGGCAGTGGCGGCGCCTGCATTCCCTCAGCACACTAGCCGGCTCGGTTGACATCAAAGACGTGCTCCAAACTCGCCTGGAGTCGTTTGCGCGGGCTGGCGCGACGAGGCTTCCGCTTTTGGAGAATCTACTTAGACTCGGCGAGCAGATGGATTCCCTAATCGCTGACGCGCTCTACCATGGCGACAGGAGATCGCTTACGATCATCAGCGATGCTCTCGCGCAAGTCTATTCGACTGCATCGAATGAAAATGGGAGCTATGCTGATATCAGCGCCGACTTCTTTGCCCTTCTGTTCTTCATTGCCCTGAGGCGATCCGCGCTTGAGGACATTTATCTGGAGAGTACCGACCGGTGCCCCTACTTCCTAACCCAGACCGACCAGGCCGCCGTATTCAGCGAGCTGTGGGTTCTCGGATCTCAGTGCGAGATTTACTTCGGCATTCTACCGCGCGACCTGGGCGAGATTGTGTACAAGATGTACAAGGACCACCTCGATCTCAACCCTCCCCCCGCCATCCCTCCTAAGGGGCCGAACGAGTCCGTTTTAACGATGTATTGGGTTACTTCCTCCGGCACCGATCAGGATGGAAAGCTCCCAGCCGGCTCATATGCTGCTCCCGTGATGACGGACGGCAAGCTGGGGCATTGGAAGAAGCGTGTACAGAACTTCGGGGCCCTCTCCATCTTCTGTTTCCCTGCAATTATGGACGTGGTGCTCTTGACTTTCCTCGGCCGGGGTCTCTTTACGACTGCCTTTATGGAGTCTAGTCACGTCGTTGCTTCGGGCTATGCCGTCCTGGTCGCTCTTCTCCTGGCTGCTGGAATCACCGGCTGGGTTGGGAGTGTAGGACATTACTACATGCCTCATGTAAGTTCTTGATTTTACATCCAGTTGTCCCTAGCTTCTGTTTTTTTTTTCGGTGTTACTCACGTCGCGACATATGTAGTACGCCTACGATAACATGGTCTACTTCCACGTTCAAAGGCTATCCGGCGGGTTCATGCTCTCTTTCGTCGTGGCCATCATCGGACTCGCTGCCTTCACTGCACGAGATGGAATCTATGTTGGTCTTATCTTTGCCGCGTACCTGATTATCGTCTCAACGTACCTAACACTCCTCGGTAAGCGATGATCTCCAGCTTATATAACCTTCCCCGACATTTCCTATCTTTCTTTCTATCTGGCAGTATCTAATTAACATGTTTCGCAGGTATTATGGCGACGATGCATCAACGGGGAAGTCCTCTCAGCTCTGGCCGCATAATTCTATGGCGGACGATTCCGGTTCTTCTCTTGGCCCCGCTCATCAGCTCGTTCGTGAACGGGCACGACCTCAAGATTTACCTTCCCTGCTCCTTCGCCTTCCTTATACTGGTACTGGTACAATATCGCAACATCTGCATGGAATGGTCGTCTTGGATGGATAATATACCCGACATCACCGAGGGCGATATCACGGCCTGGTACACATCTCGATACTCGAAATCAGGAGCGCTCATCAGCGACAGCGAGTCCATTGCTTCTGGGTCCCCAATGCCGGATAATGTGGTTATGCAGGCCGAGTTCCGGAAGGTCGTTCAGTCGCACATTGACTCGAGGTTCCGTTTCGGCGACAAGAACGTGGATCCCGTCGCGGCTCGCATGGCAAAGGCCATACCTTACATCAACTGGCTCCTGCTTAAGGATTTCCCCAAGGGAGGCCAGCCGGTCGACTTCGGCTCGGAGTGGCTCAACAGCCTCGCCGAGGCGAAGGAGAGGCAGAAGCAGCTGTGCCGTGGGTTGAAGGAACACAATGCGCTCCTCCTATTCCGAGCTTCTCGTTACGATGTGAGTAGTTATCATCTCCTGAAGACGCACGAGGTCCATTTTGGTACACTAACACGAAATCTATAGATTGGTCAAAACGTGGCACTGTTCCTCATCGCCCTCATGGATCGCTGGACAGCTCTCGTCATGTCTGGAAGACACCCGCAGATCAGCCTATACAGTGACTACCGAGCCCGCTATGGGCTCTGCCTTTGCATCATGTACTTCTGTTTCTCGGTCATGTCGCTGGATGCGGTCCTGCAGCAATACTGGCCGGAACGCTTCAAGCTCTCCGATGAGAAGCTTAAGGACTACGACCATGCCAAGCAGGTCACTAGGGATTGGGAGAAGTGAGTGGTTTTCACCAAGTCTGCGGGATATCAAGACGCAATTTCTGACAGCTCCGTGAACCATAGGCGCCGATTCCGGATCTACACCACAGCCTTGTACCAGCTTGTGACGAAGTTGATGTTTACGCTAGGTTGTACGACCATACTACTATGGCTCATGGTTGAGAACTACGAGACTATGATCGTTTACACACTCTATGTCCTCGGCTACTCGTGTGTCGTATTATTCCAGGTAAGTAATGAGCCCTTGGTCCCCGGTCAACAATTCTTCCCTCCTTCTTGCCGCCCAACCCTGGGTATTATCCTGTGCATCGAGTGACTATTTGATGCTTACTATCGTGTGGTTTCGTGTAGTTCAACCGCTGCTTCGCAAAGTACGTCCGCGCACACGTCACAACCCTGTACGTCTCAGCCATCCTGGGCCTAGCCGTAGGCTGCACTCTCCACGGTATCCCGTGGACTTCTACCGTTCTCTACGTCGATATCCTCGCCATGAACACGGCCGCGCTGAGCGCTGCACTTGTAACGACAATCTGGGTGTGGATAGGGTTCAAGGCGTCCGACGCGCCCACGGCAGACGCCATGTCCCCCACCTCTGGCGAGGCGGGTGTCTGGAAGCAGCCCCTCATCTCGGGCCTTAACCGTCGATCCAGAGGCCCGTCCGCGCTCAGCAGCTGGAAAGCGCTGGAGCCTAAGAAGACGAATCTTGACCCATCTGCTGCCGCGACGTCGGTCATTTCGCAGACTCTCAAGGGCGCTGCCGAGTACCCTGGGGACTCTACGCCTAGCTGGCAAATTGATATCTTGCAGCACGCTTATAAGCTGTGGTCGAGCCATAATATCGTCGTCTCCTTCGTGGATAGGGAAAACTTCTCCAACTCCGGATTCCGTGGGTGTTGTTCGGCCAGTCGCCGCGACCCGAGGGGTAGACTGGAGGTCATGATTGGGATGTTTGGGGCCGCTGAGCTTCGTATGGCCTCGTGGGCGTCCATTCAGGGTCGAGTGTGAGTTTTCATGCGTATCCAACCTGTTCCTCATGAACGCAGACCTTTTGAGAGAAAGTCTTGGCTAACCCGTTGATGTCGTGTGCTAGTGCTTCCGAGGCAATTCTCTACCATGTCGCTAGGACCTGGCGCGGCGTCGGTCATAAGGAGGCGGTCCGCGTCGAGCACCTCATTCTCGAGGAGGGAGAGACGATGTCTCGAAGAATCAGCTTCGAGATAGCGACGCTAGATCCCACGTCCTCGCGCAACCTTCACCTCAAGACGAATGCGGAGATCATGAGACACCTCACCTTAGGTGTCGACGTCGATTCCCAGTGGGACGTGATGCCCACGTCAGCCCGCGAGGCAGTTCTGTGCCGCATCATGGGGGAACTGACCCCGACCCCGCCCGATTTCTTGCAGTGGATGGCACAGAACAAGATCGACTGGGAGGGCAGTGACTTCAACCTCCGTCTCTGCTTGGCCATTTCCCACGAGAGCCAACTGACCCTGGGAACCTTGGCCTACCTGTCCGGTGACTCCCAGCGAATCTCTAGCCCCGTGGAACCCGAGCTCATGTGTATTCCGGTCGATGAAGCAGGCGCGCCGGCCAACTTCCTCGCCAGAATTGGCGGGCTGATGAGGCGCGTAGCTCTCGGCACAGTTCGCTGGATCGCGGTTATCTGCGGTGCGGACTCCAATGTGGAGAGGGAGCTGTGGTATAAACTCAGGAATAGCTTCCTCCGCGGGTTCTTGCTGACAATTACTCTTGCCATCTGGAAGGTCTGCCACATCACTCGCAACGCCTGGGTCTACGCTATCCTCATATATCACCGCCCGGCTCTCGCCAGCATCGCTCGCCTCGCTCGAAAGGGTGCCGCGCGGTCGATCCGCGGAAACACGATTGTCGTGGAGCTCTCTAGGAAGGCCATTACGGGGTTCGCGTCCGAGAACGAGGAAGGCATGATGATGCTGGATATCTTCGACGGGATCCTGAGCGAGGCGCCGGAAGGAAAAGACTCGACCTGGACTGCCTTGTATGACAGCAAGTTCCGGCTCCAGAGCCGTGTCGGGAAAGACGCCCAGGGCGATATTGTTGACTGTGTATATCGGTACAACGACGCAGACTCCCGTCTCCGCTGGCCCACTATGAAGACCGAGACGGGGGCCTCGAGGGTCATGACGGGATACTACGACAAGTACGGCCGCATCTGCGTCGGTACGCTGAAGATCGAGTCCACCGAGTTCTCCTTCCGCTTTTACTACAAGGCCACGCCTAAGGGGAGCAGTGACATACTCCGCGCTGACTACGAGGTTGTCGGCTCCGAGACCAACGACGGCATCTACGCTTACTGGGGCGAACCCATCCGGTCTAGCACAAAGGAGTACAACTGGGTCCCTTCGGAGCGTCTCTGCAGAGTGGTCAGGAAGGTTGGCGGTAAGACTTACACCACCACGCTCGAGTACCAGCACCGCCGCGATCCTACGTCGGTGACGGTCCTCGAGACCGATTCCGGTACCACTGCTGTTGCCGAGCCGCCCAGCATATGCCCCTCGGAAAGTATCCTTCTCAAGCGCCCGAAGGACGCGGTCTTCCACTCCGATGACCTTCTCATATACCACGGCATGTTCCAGCTGAAGCGCATGAGGAAGGCTGCGAGGGCTGCCAAATCAGCCAGTGGGACGCCGGTTGTATCCTCCCTCAGTCTCACCTCGCTCTTCTCGTGGCACGGTCGCGTCGTCTACAGCCGTGTGCCCACCTGGCGCATAAGAACCGAGCTGTGGAACCACTGGCTAAAGACCGGATCCCTTGATGCCATTACCGCCTGCTGGATGGACGAGGATATCCTCCGCAACGAGCCGCTCCTCAAGGAGTACTGGAAGCTCCGGGACCGCGGCCGGCTCACAAAGGCCCTTGCCGTTCTCGAGAGCAACATAAACCAGATCTTCGCCGCGATCGAGATCGAGACGGCCGTATCCGAAGTCTGCCTCCTCCCCATCAAGACTTCCGATCTGTACGCAATGGGTCTTGGCAACGACGCCACCCAGGTCACGACCAGGCCGCAAGATTGCTACAAGGACACGAAGGACAGAATCTCCGTCATTTTCACCGACATTGGATGCTGGCCGAACGCACCCGGCGGGGTCTCGAATTGTCGCCGAGACTTGGTAAACGGCCATTCGACCATCAGGAACCACGTCCTAGCAGAGAGTGCCAACGAATTTGGCATTCCTCGGTTCCAGATCGAGAAGAACGTGCAGTCTCTGCAACTGCTACCTCTCTGGGGTCTGGATGGGCGCTCTGCGCACCACGGCATCATTGACAACCTGCTCCAGAGTGAGGTGGATGAGAAGATCGAGGCCACGGATTACAGACGCGACGTGGAAGAGACCTTCGTGCCGCTCCTGAAGGCATACGTCAAGGGCGCCCGAACCATCCGCTGCTCTCGTGAGGACCTCATCACGTACAGTAACGCCATCCTGTCGATCTCCAAGTACTTTGAATTCAAGGACTACAATCGCACCTGGGAATCCCCTGAGGTCGAGAAGGCGTGGGTTGAGGCCTGGATGACAGACTACCACGACAAGGATATCAAGAACGTTTCGGACTACTTCGCCATTGAGCAGCCGAGTCTCTCTGACTTCCAGGAGGCTCTCGGCATCTTCAAGGCGTACTTCTTCGTATTCTCTGTCAATGCACCCGAGGAGTGCCCCCGAGTCTTCCAGAGCACACACCACGGTATCGGCTCCCTCTTCGGGATGATACTGAAGTACAGACGTGGGACGACGTTCTGCATCTGGGATCACGCTATCCTCTGGAGGGAGTGCTGCCTCAATATCAGCCCCGCTCAGTGCGCCCTCCCCATCCCGGTGCAGTCGATGGTGCTCGCGGGCATCGGTCTGGCGACGAGGCTCGCCTACCTCCATGCCGACGTCATTATGCCCTGCACGTCGCTCTACAACCCCATGTGGGAGACGGAGATCGGGACGGACCGCGGCCGGATCGGCAGCCGCAAGCGGTTCAGCCGGAAGATCGAGCCCATCGTCAACGGTATCAGCAACATGGAGTCGTTCCAGCCCATCGCCGAGACGCGCACCAAGAGCCCGACAGTGGTGATGCTGTCGCACGTGCAGTTCATCAAGGGAATCAAGTCGGCCATCCAGGCCGCGGACGTCCTTGTCAACACTTACGGCTTCAAGGACTACCAGCTGCACATTTACGGGTCTAAGGACCGGCAGCCATCGTACTGCGCCGAGATGACGCGCCTCATATCCGAGTGCAAGCTGAGCGAGAACGTCTTCCTCAAGGGCTTCGGGAAGCCGAACGAGGTCCTCAAGGATGCATGGCTGTTCATGAACTCGTCCATATCTGAGGGTCTCCCCCTGGCTATCGGCGAGGCGGCCCTCGCCGGTGTCCCCATCGTGGCGACGGAGGTGGGCGCCACGGCGCTCGTGCTGACGGAGCCCGACGAGGAGAACACCCGGTACGGAGAGGTCGTGCCGCCCAACGACCCCACGGCCCTCGCGCGCGCGCAGCTCCGCCTCCTCTCGATGATTGGCCCGTGGACGAAATACACGGACGACATCGAGCCAGTGACTCTCCCCGAGGACATCGGGAAGGCGGAGATGGAGTGGCTCTCGGCCCGTATGCGGGAGAAGACGCCCTTCCGGAAGCAGCTAGGCATGCTCTCTCGCGGCGTGGTGATGAAGTGCTTCCACGGCGAGAGGTATCTCCGTGAGCACGAGCAGATGTACTGGGTGCAGTGGCACCTCGCCAAGATGCGCGAGAGGCCGGAGCTCAATTTCCCGAGCACAGCGTTCAAGTATGGCGGCCAGAAGGAAATGAAGTACATCGAGGGCCCACGCGCCACGGCGGCCACTGCCTCGCACTCGTCGTCCAGCGAGGACGCCACAAGCGAGGACGGCGATGAGAAGGCCCCGCCGCTCAGGTGGCAGGAGTTCAATCTACCTGCGCCCACGCCGCCGGAGCAAAAGTCGGGCAGGAAGAGGCTGAGCAAGTCGAGGCCCGGGAGCGCCGGGTCGGGGACGGACAGGGATAGCCTGTGGGGGAGGATCAGCCGGTCGAAGCCGGTCCCTCCCGGCGTGGTTTGGAATACGGGAGAGGGGAGGGTTTCCAGGGCCTGGTCAGAGACTGCGTAGGTTGGATAAACTTGAGTGAGCCCAGGATGGAAGGGTAGAGGGGGAAGAGCGGTAAGGAAAAGATCTAAAAGAGGAGGAAAGGGAAATTTTCATTTGCTTCAAGATGCCTTGCGGTTCCTTGTTATACCCCCTCATGTTCGATTGCTATTTCTACTATTTCCTTTCTTTTCTTCTTTCTAATCTGACGGATACACGGGCATCGGGCATGAAGGTGATATTTTACAAACTAGATTGTCCTGATTTACATATCGGACTTGGATTATTCATTTATAGATAATTGATATTGGTAGCTTTAACCTAACTTGGAATCTAAAGAAAGCACAAAATTGATACATGGAGAGTTTGAAGCTTGATCCTTATCGCTGATGTGAGATATTACTGTATCGCCTCATTTTGCACCACCCAAGCCCAAATGGGACCAGGCTTATAGTTTCCTAGGGACGGACAGACCTTCCCGTCCTCCGCCACTGAATATCCTACCGCACCAGCACAAATGACTTAAGGGGATGTTGAGTCGCAAGGAGATAGGGCGCACATGAGGTTAAATAGTATATTTTTCCTGTGCCTAGGCAATGCGATGCTTTATAGCCTCTCGGCACTGGCGGATGGTAATGAGCATCCTCCTCGAGTTACCCTGAAGCTAAGCAAATATCACTCCATTCGTTTCACGTCATGAATTCGTCCCACCGAGCCCGGGGGTACGCGGGGGTACATCCCCGGTACACCCGCTCACCACTTGGCCTCCTTGCTCTCGACGAAGGCCTTCAGGATGGCCACAATCTGCTCCAGGGCGGCGAGGTAGGCGGCCAGCTCCTCCTCGACCTTGGTGGGGGTGTCGCCGAGCTTGGTATAGAAGTCCTTGCGGTAGGGGCAGGCGCTCATGGCAGCGGAGAAGAGGGGCTTGACGAGGAAGCCGTGGTGGGGCTTCAGGGTGCCGGCGTACGAGTTGCGGAAGGAGTCGGCGAGCTCGCTGGAGGGGTTCTGGAGGTTGTGCTGGAGGGCTAGGCAGGTGAATTCGAGGCCGCTGGGAGTTCCTCGGCTGTCAGTAGTCGTTCCGCGGGAGGGATAGGAGAGAGTGCTAAAGGGATAGGTGCGGGGAGGAAGAAGAAAGGGGGACAGGGGAGGTTCCGTACCGGACGAGCCAGAGAAGACCCTCGGTGGCGGTGTGCTTCTTGGCCTTCAGCTCATTCCGGCAAAGGTCCTGGATGTTCTCGGACTCGGCGGGGGCCGCGAGCTGCCTCTCACGGAGTTTCTATATCACATCTCCAGGTTAGTCTGAAAACCCAGAATCAAACCCCGAGCCCCCCATACTCAACGCCATGCTCAGGCAAGGGAAGCCGCACGTACCTTTACGTTGCCGAGGATGTCATTCTTGACGGGGGAGAAAGCGACGGAGCCGAGGAGATCTGTGTCCCGCGTTAGTTTTACCCCGATCTAACTACTACTCGAAAAGAGAGAGCGAGATTAAGGTTTGCCCCTTCCCATACCGAAGATGGTGGTCAGGGCCTCGGCGGCCTCGAGGAACTCCGAGGTCAAGACGGCGCTGCCGTTGGCGGCGTCGATGGGGACGTCGGCGAAGGACCGCTTGAGGACCTGGATGATGGTGGCGCCGGGGGGGATGACGGTGACGGAGGCCATGGTGGGCAATTGGAGTATTTCTGGAGGGGGATGTGGAGGGATTGTGGTTTGTTGTAGATCACCCAGGTTAGAACGGCTTGGCGGTGGGCGAAAGAGGAGGTCGAGATGGTGGTGGCCGTTGGAGCTCGAGACGTTGGCGGGGTTGTACTCGTAATAGTTCAGGGGCGGGGTTGGGATAAGGGGGGAGGTAGTTGCACAGTGCTTTTTACGACGCTCAACTGGACTTAGCGTCAATATTATCATGATGACTGTACAGTATTATTAATAATAAGACTGTCTGGGTACGGGTTGACAGGTCCCCACTCAAACAGTGTGGTCTGGTGTCAACAGCTGTGTGGTACGAATGTCAAGCCATGTCCCTTTCTGGTCGTATGTTTCTACGCCAGCATCCGCCAGGAACAAACAGTTACAACTGCTCGTCAAATTAAGCTCACCAGCCATTTCACAATCCGAAACCCCTGGCATGCCAATCGATGATCTGTACTACACTACATGGTAACACATCTGGCGCACGAAAATAGTCCAGCGAGTATAGACGAAGAGCCGTGTGTCGAGAAGCAATTGGAAGGCAAGGATGGACCTCGGGACCCCGAATCCTGGTGATGATCGCCGTACTCGTACAAGTGGATTCTGAAAAGGGGTTTAGGGCCTGGGATCTGGGATCCGGAACCTGGAATCCGTGATTATGGGACGACCATGTGGATACGCCGGTCCTAATAGTGCGAAGGAGTACGCGCGGTCGCGTCGGGGCTAAAAATATAGGTGGGCGGCTTTAGTTCCTTGCGAGTGGCGGTCGTTGGATGACGTCATACCATGGAGGAATTCTTTGATACTTGGTCCACATATCCCTGGAACTCGAACTGACAAAAGGACCAGGGACTTGAAGCTGAATTCCTCGACTAATAAGATTGATATTATGTCGCTTTTCCAAGTTGAGGAACGTTCCGACGCCACCGCCTGGTCTCCTCATGTACCTACCCACCACACCACATGTGTTGCCGGGATCCGACATCCGGATCTGGCGCCAGGTCCGTCCAGCCCATCTAACTAACATCCACCCCTCTTCAGATGCATAGGAGATGATGTCATGATGTCGTCGATGGGACAGCGAATTTCCAGCCCTACCCGGCCAGCTCTACTGCGACCGCACAGCTGAACCAGGAACGAACGAAAGTAAATAGAACGTTAAATACAAGTGTGCTCACTTGCTCTCTCTCTCTGTCCCCCTCACCTCACTTGTGAATTCCCCTCCCTCGCTAGCCTTCATTTCACTCGCTAAACCGCCGCCCACGCCATCCTTGATACCAATCCACACCAATTGATCATCCCAAACG
This sequence comes from Cephalotrichum gorgonifer, assembly GCA_900312665.1. Lineage (NCBI taxonomy): Eukaryota > Fungi > Ascomycota > Sordariomycetes > Microascales > Microascaceae > Cephalotrichum > Cephalotrichum gorgonifer. The sequence continues at coordinate 358,761 of ONZQ02000005.1, read as the reverse complement.
CAATTACCTGCTCTGCCAAGACACATGCACCATAGACTCGAGTATGGCAAAACTATTCGATAAGTTCCTCGAGGGCGTGGAGGAAAAACTCAGTCATTCATCTCTCACCGACGCAAAGATCGCCCTGTCACACCAGAAGTGCGCTACGAGTCCCTGCTCTCTTCCGCATTCAGCTTTGGACCATAGGTAATAGCTAACTGGCCCACCCGCAGAGCCAAAATTGGCAAGCTCGGCAATCTGGTATTACTCCTCTCCCGCAATAACATCCATACATGTACCCACCTGGGATGCTAACCGGGCCTAGTGGAACCCGCATCACCGCCACGATGAGGAACACGAGAAGCTCACCGACGAGAAGCGTGCCAACATCGCAAAGGAAAACCGGCACGAGTCCTTCTTCCCTGTGCGCGAGGGAAACATGATCAAGTGGTACGTCGACGGCCGCGACTACTTTTGGGCCGTCTCCGCTGCGCTCGAGAACGCCAAGGAGACCATATACATCGCCGACTGGTGGCTCAGCCCCGAGCTCTTTCTCCGCCGCCCGCCGCACAGCCAGAAGGAGTGGAGGCTGGACAGCGTCCTCAAGCGCAGGGCCGAGGCGGGCGTGAAGATCTACGTCATGGTCTACCGCGAGGTCGAGGCCGCACTTACCTGCAACTCCCGCCACACCAAGCATGCGCTCACGAACCTCTGTCCCAAGGGGACGCCCGGCCATGGCAACATACGAGTCATGAGGCACCCCGACCACAACGTCTTCGAGAACGCTGCCGATATGACCTTCTACTGGGCCCATCACGAGAAGTTCATAGTCGTCGACTACAATGTGGCCTTCATCGGCGGGCTCGACCTCTGCTTCGGCCGCTGGGACATGCACCAGCACCCCCTCGCCGACCTCCATCCCACGGGCGCCGAGGATAACATCTTCCCGGGCCAGGACATGAACAACAACAGGATAAAAGATTTCGCCGGCGTCGACGACTGGCGCCAGAACGAGCTCAACAAGGCCGAGGACGGGCGGATGCCTTGGCACGACGTTTCGATGGGTCTCATCGGTCCCTGCGTGTACGACATCGCGGAGCACTTCGTCCTCAGGTGGAACTTTATAAAGCGGGATAAGTACAAGCGGGACGTCCGGTACGACTGGCTCATGCTCCGCGGGCGTGAGAACGAGGACGAGGACCTGGTCGGCGTGCAGAGGCCGAAGCACCCCGTCGGCGACTACGTCCTGCACCCGGTCACACCGCTAGAGTCTAAGAACCTCCAGGGGAGGGGCACCGTGCGCGCGCAGATCGTGCGGTCCAGCGCGGACTGGTCGAGCGGGATCCTAACGGACCACTCCATCCAGAACGCGTACGCGGACACCATCCGCAAGGCGGAGCATTTCGTCTACATCGAGAACCAGTTCTTCATCACCGCGACGGGCGACAAACAGAGCCCAGTCCACAACACGATTGGCGCCGCCATGGTCGACGCCGTCCTCCGCGCAGCCAAGGAAGGGCGCAAGTTCCGCATCATCGTCTTGATCCCCGCGATACCGGGATTCGCAGGCGACTTGCGCAGTGATGCAGCGGCAGGCACGCGAGCAATAATGGACTACCAGTACAAGTCGATATGCCGGGGTGAGGAGTCGATCTTTGGAAAGATCCGGGCCGCCGGCGTCGACCCTGAGAAGTACCTCTTCTTCTTCAACCTCCGCTCTTACGATCGCATCGCCAGGACGAAGGCCGTCGAGGAGGCGGAGAGATCCACGGGACTGAAGTACACTGAAGTGCAGCGCGGGGCGGCGGAGGAGCTCATGCCGTCGGCCCTCCACCAGCACGGCGAGGGAAAGGACAGCACCAAGCCCTGGCGGCACGGCTCGCCTACGCGGGAGTCGCACCACCAGCGGGTGGCGACGAAGAAGCATGAGCACGAGGCGGACGAGGAGGGGAGGCAGGCGATGGCGAACAAGGAGCGCTTCGAGATGGAGCTGAGAAAGCTTGAGAAGGATCCGGGGAAGGTCTCGGCGACGGTGGCGCACCACGCCATGGCGAGCGGGAAGGACGGGGACGGGCTGGCCGGTGAGGCGTGGGAAGAGGGCAGGGAGGGCGAGGAGGTGAATAATTGGATACAGGAGGAGCTGTACATCCACTCGAAGCTGCTCATAGCCGACGACCGAGTGGTCATCTGCGGATCGAGCAACCTCAACGACAGGAGCCAGATGGGGAGCCACGACAGCGAGATCAGCATCGTCATTGAGGACACGCGCCTCGTGGACAGCACCATGGACGGGAAGCCGTTCCGGGCCGGGTGGCACGCCACGACGCTGAGGAGGTACCTGTGGCGGGAGCACCTGGGGCTGCTGCCGGCGCAGAACCCGGACGCCGAGGGCGACCCGAACGCGCAGCCGCCGGGCGACGACTCGCCCAACGACGCCGGCGAGGGGGACGAGAGCTACGCGTTCGTCGAGGACGCGCTGGGCGAGGAGCTGTGGGAGGCGTGGACGGGGCGGGCGACGACCAACACGGGCGTCTTCAGGCACCTGTTCCACGCGGACCCGGACGACCACGTCAGGACGTTCGAGGACTACGACAGGTTCATGCCGCCGAGGGGGGTCAAGCCGGGCCACGTCTTCGACCAGTTCATCCCGCCGGAGGACATCCGCGAGAAGCTGGGGACGGTGAGGGGCCACCTCGTGTGGATGTCGCTGAGGTTCCTCGAGGACGGGGAGATGGCGGAGAAGGGGGTGCAGGTGAACCAGTTTACGGAGAGCGTCTTCACTTAGTTTAGCGCCTGGGTGTTGGGGTTTTCTCTCTTTCTTTTTTCTCTTCCTTTTCTTTCATAATAATTCTTATTGGTTGGAGGGTATTGTTTAAAATCGGAGTATGACTGGCTGGGAATAGATCTGTTAGACCGACATTGTTTGCTTGATAACTCAGTTGCAGTGCGTCTGTAATATACAACAATATTAGAGAAGCTGGCAGTAAGTATTATAGCTTCGTCGCCAGATGCCATAAACGTCTCCCTTCCCCCCCCCTGCACAAACATGACCTATGTTTGCGTGCTTACGCAGCCCGTAGATCGGACCGGGGTGCACCCCACACCACTCGGGCCGAAGAAAAGGGCAAGATCTCCGGCCGCGTGATGCCACAAGGGGTTTAAGGCCGGAAATACCGGGGCTACTTTGCCAACATACCGAGAACTGGGGGAGCGAGCGCCACGACGCAGCTGAGCTGGAACCCAAGAAGCAAGTTCTCTGCCTTGCGTCATTCAGTCTCCCGACCGAACGGTGTGTGTTAGGGAGGTGGGGACGGAACCGTGGACGGAAATTTTTGCCATGTGACGGCAGACGGATCGCGATTCCAGAGTGGCAAGATCCGAGGAGAGCTTAGCTCTATAGGTGAGCCAGGACTAGCTACTAATACCTGTGCTGGCCTCCCTCCCACCGGTGTGGCGTAGTTTAGTTAGGGGCGGCTCTCACCTGAAGCCGGTTTTGGAGCAGTGGAAAGGGGGCAAAATGGGAGGACGCCCAGAAGAAGAAGGGCTAATTATGGTCCTTGAGGTGGGTGGCGGTGGACGTGGATGGATGGAAGGAGGAAGAAGAGTTCCGTTTGGCTGCCTCACTCTTCGCCCTGGGTGTTCGTGAGCTTCGGGTGGGAAGGAAGACCCTTGTCGTCCCATGTAAGTATACAAGTATACTGTTGGAAGTGACTATACTTCCCAGCCCCGAGATTTCTACCCCCATCCCCAGTGCCCATAACCGTCAGTATCCGTGCTCAGTGTATGCGAAAGTCGCGTAACTGGAAAAGCCTCATTCGCCCTCCCCACCTGTGACCCTTGTCTCGCCCCCTAGGGATCTGATTCCGAGCAAACTCATCCCTCACCCCTCGCCAACCGACATCACAAGAGCTCACAGCTGGTGAGCTGCAAACTTTGAGGCCCATCTTTGCACTACATCGAGCGCACTTTGTCTAATCTTGTACATGAAAAAGAAAAAGCCGCGACATCCTTGATGACACAGGTTTGATAGCGTCCAACGAAAACCAAAGTGGTGGCGGTTCACAAAGAGGGGGTAAGACAGGATAGGCAGTGGCTGAATCGGGATATGACGCTGACTAGGGCCGAGAACAGGCGTCGCGCCGATCGGGATGTCACCCTATCTGCAGCCGTGACATGGTCCAAGGGTTGAGATGGCAGGCTAGGCTGGGGTGGGTTGTTGGGCGGGGAAGGTTAGACTTTCTCGCTCTCCTGCCCCCGGCCAGGTTTCCCCACAGTCTCAGCTCACAACTCACGACTTACACGGTGAGCCCATATCCATCCCCGGTGTAGACTCACGCCGCTTCCCAGTTTCAGTTCCCACCTTATTCCGGGATCTTCTTCGAGACTTCAGCCCTCCGGCTGATGATTCTCGCCTAGCAGGTAGTCAGTCTATCGCTACGGTGGCTCGTTTTCGTAGTTTATGTAGGAGACATATGGGTAAACGCGTTCCAGTCGGGACAACCAGCGTACTACTCTATCTGGAGATAGCAGTGGGATTGGGCGCGTGCGCGTAGTTATCTAGAATGCCATTTGGAATTCGTTTCGGGGGTCGAGAGAACAAGGAAGTGGGCAGTTCATGCACGGAAAGACGGGGCATTCAGATTACCACTTCCGTCCCTCCGACAGGCCACCTCCGCTAACCATATTAAGTCAGGTTGGAAAACACTCATCTTAAGCATCCTAGCTAGCGTGGAGGATCATCGGGGCGATCATATTTCCCATCTGATCGATCCGTCGACACCAGTTCCATGTCACCGGCCAGTCCACAGGCCGTACGGAAGGACATCCCTGTAGTCTAGATGCGACCGATCCACCCGGCCCGGGGTTTTGGTTGATACCATCCAATCAACCCGATATAGCGTATCTTGGGACCTCTCATGATGGATGACTAGCGAACAAAGAACCGTTCCTTTCAGCTTCCCTCGAAGGGTGGACTAGAGGGTCCCATTGGTCGCCATCGGGGACATTCTCCTCCTCTGTCTCTCCCGATTTACCTCCGCTCTTCCCTTCCCGCCTTCCGCAGCCATAGTGACCTATGTAGAGCCGAATGCCTCGAAATCAGTCAGCATCCACGGATGGAAGCCCCATTCACATTGAGCTCCCGTACCCAACGGACTACCACCCCCCACCCCCCCCTTTTTCTCCCAAACTCGCTCCCAACCCCACGAGGCGTACACGCGTCCCGGTCCACCCACTCTCCCCAAGCATAGAAAGTTCCCAAGTCCCATCTCCCCGAGATCCCCCCGAGACGATACCCTCGTCGAAGTCTCTCCCGCCTCACCTAGCAGAGTACTGCATACTGCATGTAACCCCCTAATACCACCCTGAGTTGACCGAACAAGCCCTGCAGGTGTCGGTCAGTATGATCGTCCAGAAGCGGAAATGCGTCCCGTTATCCCCCCCGTGATCTCGTCCGGGTATACGGAGTAGAAGAACCCGTGTCCCTCGTCCAGTGAGAGTTTCGATTCTCACTCTGCGTCCCCGGCCAAGCTGAGCCTTGAACTACCGTACTGCGATGAACGGTGGGCAGGCGCCGACGGGCCGGATGGGAGTGGGGTGAAAAGACGAAAATATGAAATATGACGTCCTACCTTTCGCCATGGCTCTCCTCTCACACCCTCGTAGTTGGTGAGGTGTACCGGATGCGCGGGTGAAAGCAAGGGGTAGTATTGACGCGAAGGAAGTTGCCCGACGACTCTCGGGTTCCCGATATGGATGATGAGGGCACTTATGCAATTTAGCCTGATCTGCGAGATCAGACCCAGGTTCAGGAATCGGAAGGGGAGGAGGAGCAACGGGGCAGATACAGATAAAGGTGTTGCTGGCCCCCCATGCTGTGTCCATGAGAGATGAGACGATATACCTTGTGCTTTATGGTTTTGTCTTCGAGGAATTGTTTTGGCATAGCTAGCCCCTTCAATCATGGATATCATCGTCTGCACTACTAGTTCTCTCCTGGGGAGGCTCGTCTGGGCACGTATGGGGGAGTTCTTCGCCCCGGGCCCCTCTTTCCCTACACTTGAGCCCACGGGCGTCTTCCTATTCCTATTCTTGATCCAATACGTTATCGTCAAGACCTACCGCCTCTTCATCTACCCCTACTTCCTCAGTCCCCTCCGTTCTCTCCCAGGCCCAAAGGTATCCACCCCTACTCCCTCATCCTCCCCTCGGCTCCCCTATCACTGACTGCCAACATCACCCCCCTGCTCCAATACCAAACCAAAGACAAGGACACCACCGCTGACACGTCCCCACAGGACCACCACTTCCTCCTCGGCCAAACCCTCCGCCAATTCACCTCCGGCTCGCCCACGGAGCCCTACACGTCCTGGGTCCGCAAATGGCCCGGCGCCGACATGATCCGCTACTTCTCCTTCCTCAACTCCGACGCCGTCCTGGTCGTGAGCCCCGAGGCCCACCGGCAGATCCTGCAGGCGAACTGCTACGCCTTCACGAAGCCCGCGTGGTACTACCGCCTCATATTCCCCATCGTGGGGAGGGGACTGGTGTTCATGGATGGAGATGAGCACAAGCTGCACCGGAAGGTTTTGAGTGGTAGGTAGCCCCCCTATTTGTTTCCTTTCGCATAGTTTCGTTGGTAGGAGGCCGGGAGGGGAGCCTTGAAAACATACTGATGGGATGATTAATTAGGCGCCTTTGCGCTCACGCATCTGAAGAAGCTCATCCCCCTGATGGAAGAAAAGGCCACGGAGGTGTGTATGCAATTCGACACTTCGATAGACTACACTCAGGGCATCATAAACCGTACGTCCACCCCCGTCTTCCGCCGCCCATCCATGAGACGCACCCCTAGCCAACCCATTTTAACATAAAAACCCCAAAGTCATCCCGCCCCTCTCTCGTATAACCCTCGACGTAATCGCCACGACCGTCCTCGGCGTACCCCTCGCGACCCTCGACGCCGCGACCCCCTTCCACCAGATCTACCAGACCGTCTTCGACCCCTCGACATGGGGCCTCGTCCTCTCCGCCGTCAACGCCGTCGTGCCCATCCGGTGGCTCTCCGTGGGCGAGAACAGGCGGTTCAACCGCGCCATCGCGCAGCTGCACGCGCTCCTGCGAGAGATCATCCGGCTGCGCGTCGCGGACGAGGCGTCCGAGAAGGGGCGGAGCCAGGCTGGGGACGGTGGGGAGAGGAAGGATATATTGACGAGGATGGTGCAAGAGTCCAAGGCCATGGGGCTGGAGTGGGGTGAGGAGGACATGATTGGACATGTAAGTGGTGAGAAGCATATGTACGACTGCAGTTTTGGAGCTAACCGAGGTGTTTTAGGTCCTGACATTCATGGCCGCAGGGCACGAGACAACTTCTAACACCATCGCCTGGGCGGTCCACTACCTGGCCCTCTACCCCGATATCCAAGATCGCCTGCGGGAGGAGGCCCTCGAGGCGGCAGGTGGCGCGCAGAACATGGAGTACGCCGCGATCGAGAACATGAAACTCCTCGATAACATCTACCGCGAAGTCCTTCGAGTCCGAAGTGCAGGTAAGCAGCCCCCCGAGTACCATACGAACAAACAATAAAAACTGACACCAAGAAACAAACAGCGACCTTTGCCACGCGCGAAGCCGCCCGGGACATCGAGATATGCGGGACAGTGATACCAAAGGGCACGTCCCTGATGCTCATGCCCTGCGCGACCCACCTCAACCCCCTCATATGGGGCCCCCGGGCCGCCGAGTTCGACCCGGACAGGTGGGACTCCCTGCAGGGCGAAGCCGCGAAGCCGCACGCATTCGCGGCGTTCCTCATGGGGCCCAGGGGCTGCCCCGGGCAGGTGTACACGAGGCTGGAGTTCAAGGTGATGATGATTGCGTTTGTGAGGAAGTTCCGGTTCTATGCGGTGGAGAGGGAGGGAGAGGTGCCGCTTGTGAACCCGAGCGTTGTCTTGAGACCAAAGGGGGGGCTTAGGGTGTTTGCGCAGAGGATTAACCAGGCGTGAGGAAGAGGCTGGTTCGTCGTTGTGGCGCATATGATTAACGAGGTCATGGCGGTTCCGGCAAATTGGCGGGTACGGGGTGTCGGACTGTACGTAAAATTGACAAGCCTCCGGGAGCTATTATTTTCGTTTTGAGCAGGCTCAGTAAATATCCCAAAGACTAACCTTCCCGTCTTTGGATCCTGCAGCGATCCAGTGTGCCTCCCTAGCCTGCTGAATCCGCCGATCCTTCACATTGAAATAAGCCGGGGCACCAGCCTGGGTCCTGACAACAGAGCTACTCCCGCTGTTCGGAGGCTCTGTCGTCTCTTCTCCACTCTTTGTCGGGGTCGTGCTGGGCTGGCGCGAGCCCACATCGGCGAAGGCCACGGAGAAGCAGCCGGACTGGTGCCACTTCAACACGGCGACCTCCTTCAGGCTCTTGGCGGAGTAGACCCGGACCTTGGAGTCCCACCCCGCCGTGGCGAAGATGCTCCCGTCGGAGCGGATACGGAGGCTCTGCTGGCCGGCATGTTTCGTATTCACGCTCTTCAGCGGAGTCGAGGCCGCTTCGTGCTCCTCCGTGGAGGCGGCGGTAGCAGTCTGCTTCTCCTTCCCCGGGGCGTCGTCCTCGCCCGGCTCCCTGGGGATCGGATGCTTCGCGATGACGGCGGAGGCGGCGGACGTGACGAAGTAGGTTAGACATGGCGAGACGTCGAACGAGAGGATCGGCTGGGAGTGGGACTGGTTCTTGTACAGCGTGGTCCATGCCCCGGCGTCCAGGTTCGCCCTCAGCACCACGGCGGCACCGTTCTCGTACGCCGCGATTAGGTGCAGGCCCCCGTCGCGGTGGAAGAGGGAGAGGGCCATGGGCATGCCGGCGCCCGGTACGGGTTTGAGGGTGTGGAGCCTAGCTTGGCTGGGCAGGTGGTATATATCGAGCTTTTTGAGTGTGTGTAAGTGTGAGTCAGGCTTTGGCAGATAATGCAGGGGCGGGATATAGGTTTCCTCTCAAGAACGTGTTCCGACTTACTCCTTCAAGGTGAATCGCGTTCGGGGTCGAGATGAGCACCTCGCTCGCTTCCGCGATGGATATACCCGCACGGCACGGAGCCATGGCGAAGGCGCAAAAGTTCATGGCGTTGACGGGAAGGATATGCTGGATCCAGGGCTTCGGCCGCGTATCGGGCACTCCGTCGAGTGGCAGCGCCTGACTGTAGCCGGCCTCCTCGCCCGCAGTGAACTTCCAAACGATCAACTCATTGTCTCTCCCATGACTATATTTCCTCCCGGAACCCGACCGCAGAGTCAGCTAGCGTTCCATACGTATCAAATGAACTACATCGGTAGAGCCCAAAAAAAAGAAGAGGACCCCCCGTGGATTACCGCGTACGTGACAAGCCTCTCCGGTCCCCACTCCTCGACGCCGAGGATAGTCTTCTGGTGGGCTCGCCAGACGGCGCGGGGCCGCATAATCGTCAGGTCCCACACGACGAGGAAGCCCTCGGCATCGCCCGTCACAAGGCGCTCGTTGTTGTGGACGAACCTTGCGACGTGGACCTGCGACTTGTGGCCTCGAAGGATGGCTTTGGGGTGAGCGGCTCCCGAGTCTGCCATGGCTGCGCAATGATTGGGAAAGTATCCCTCCTCTCACCAAGTCTCACCGGTTATATATGGGCCATGAATGTATCGTGAGTGCCAACGGTGGGTAAAACGAATGGGTAACAAAAAGGGCGGATAGGTAAATATCTCGTATGGCCTCCACTCGATTATGTGCAGGTTGCTGTCTTGGATTCCGCTGCCGTCATGGCTACCTACTTCCTTGAGCTTGAGCTGGGACCCACTAATGGATACGTCCCGCCCGCCATGTACACTAGCTAGTCCGCGCAAGCCACATCGAATATGGCCAGCCACACTTGATAGTGGCGTCGACTGGTTCAACCTGCCGCCTGCCGTTCGTCCACCATTGGTCGAGGTACGGAACGCCTCCGAATAACCTCCTCTGGTTCGTCTGTCTACCTCACCATCCCCTAGCACCATGACCTGATCCGAACTCTCCACCTCCCCATCCCTCCCTGTCAGAAAAAAAAGCAGAAAAGAAGCCCGATTGAAAGTAATGCTAGCCGATTCCCAATCCCTACAGTGCCACCGCCATATCACGTATCGCCCGCCAGTTAAAAGCAATCCTAACCCCGCCGTCATTTCCACCTCCGCCTGCGCCTCCACGCCATCTCCCCTTAGCCCACATCCCATCAAAGTCACATTACCAGGACAGGGAAAAGCTATTTCCACAAATATAATACCCCTTGACACAGAGAACCTCCCACCACCCTCTTCTTCCGACAACCCTGTCTCCCCTGCCCGCGCTGGGAAAACAGCCGAACACCTTGGGCGACCGGGTGTTGCCACTCTCTCCCCAGACCGCACCACTTGTCTCACCTCGGGAAAGGAATCCAGTATCCGGGCACACGCCGGCAACACCCCCCACTTGTTCTTCTTCTTTCTCTTCCTCCCTTATCTTTATTTTAGGAAGAACATGAACTTAAACATTTGTCATTACCGTTTCATCTAGATCTACGCTATGCCCTATCGAACCTGCCGTGATCCAAGCTTATTTTCGGCCCTATCACAGGAGAGGGCAAGGCAAGAGGGGGGAGGAGGTGTATTTGGGGGGAAGGTGTGGGATCTGCACATGCTTATCTCCGCAGAACTATTTTAGGCGTCTTCGGAATCGGGCGAGACATGGCGCAGGGGGGGCACCCTTGGCGGTATGGCGTACTCGAGTATTACGGCCACTTCTTTTTTTGAAGACAGATGGAGGTTCGACTATTGGCTGTACCTACAAGCAGGTACGTCTTGGTGTCTCACTCTCTAGCGCTGAGAGGGGGCGCTCTCTACCTCTTCCCCGCTTGATCGCCCTTGATGTGGCCTCCGTGCTCCATTGCCCCAAATAAAGATGCCAGAAAAGGGGATGGAGCGGCTAGTAAGTAATACTCGAGTGAGTAAATATGACGTACAGTGGGTATTTACGGGGAGCTCTCTTCCATCACTCTTGCCACAAGGTTAGCGACAGGCACCCAATGCAGCCGCATCGAGGATTTGCACTTCCATAGGTCTCCTTGGATCCATTCTGACGACGGCACTTGGATAGCTACATCCTAAGTTGGGTCGAAGTTCCGTCGGACATTCGAAGGGTTTGCTCTTCCGGCCGGCATCGTCCATCGTCTAGGCCGTCCATGTATTACTAACTAGGTTAATGCTGCATGTGAAAAGGGTGCGTAGGTGCAGGCCCCGGACTGGTTCATGTGGGAAGGCATGCAGGGTCCGTCGGAGAGTTTGACAACCTGGGTTCCAAACTCCCGAGAATTTAAAAATACAAATACCGTCCCTCCGACGGCGACTTGGTTCTGGTTGCCGTTCCAGATTTGACCAATATCGCCGAGATGGGGAGGTATAAAAGTGTCGCTGCCGAGGCCAATTACTCAAATCTTAAAACGGGGTATGCCACCCGCTGCGAGGGAACACACGCGCCGGGACCCGAACCGAAGGAGAGATCCAGCTCGACCTCCGGGAGAAATTGTAACTTGAGGAGGGGGGGTTTAGTATATCAAATACCTTTTTTCGCGTTATTTCCTCCGCGGGGGCACAGCGATGTATGTATGGCCGTGTCTCTCGCCATCCCTCGCCGGGATTCCCATCTTGTGGGATCGACGGGGAAGATCTAGTCGATCAAACAGATAACACATGATGGAAGGGCGTCTGGAATCGGGATGGAAGGAAGGATAATATGGGTGTAGGATCCTCTCGTATTTAGCAAGTTCTCGCCTGGAACCCAAACATCAAGGGAATGAATGACAGGCGAGACAAGACACGGCACTCGCAGGTATTACAAATAGTCAGGGTCCCCGAGGATTACGAGTCTCTCGTCGACTGTGAGACTGGTCCGAGCGGCTATGCGGGTGCTGCGGGATGGGTGACGCGGAAGCCTCGTGGCCGCTGCAGGTAGCATTGTGCATCGGACGAAACGCCGGTAAATTGGGGCCCTCATACTCCTCGGGCGACGGTGCCAAGCCGTTAGCAAAGCCCCAAGCGGGGAGGAACAGGTGGTCCCCTTGCACACTGCGACGTGCTTTGGCGGTACATCGACAGACAGAAGTGGGGAGCACGAGGGTGTAACGTTCTTTGTAGCAGGTACTTTCAAGGCTTGAGCGTCACACACTGCCCATGAGCTGAGTACAGATGTACTCTCTACAATACCAGTTTCCCCGCCCCACCTGTTCTACCCAAACCTGAGTAAGAACCCTTGGTTCCCCTGGCCCAATAATTCACCGCTAAATGCTTGAATCTCCGGAACGCACTGACGTGGTGGGGCCGAAGCACATCTCTGACAAGCACAGCTCCATATTTGTGTTCCCCGCCTGAGCAGCACACGCACGAATTCGGCGAACAATGGGAGTCGAGAATTGAAACCGAGAAGAGGATGAGATATACGGTCCTTGAAAAAAAAAAACTCGAAGGAGTCCTACCAAGTGCAGTAGCCAACTTTATGACGCCAATACCAGCCCACCTGAAAAATAAGAGAAGGAAAAAGAAAGAAGCGGCATGTAGGATTCTTCTTTTGTTCCTTTTTCGAGCCCCCAAACGGCGACCTGCAGATCTCTCGCACTGCCCCACACACTTGGTCCTGTGGGAACAAGAGGAAGAACTTGGAAAGGGAAGAAAGGATGCAACAAAGAGGATGTTCCAATGTCAAAGCACCTTTCCTATTCCCGGCATCTCATGCTTCTCACATATCATATTCATCCCCCGCCCGAAAGCTTGGATCTCTCCTGGGAGGTGAATACTGTCCTTGTATTACTTTTTCTTGTCCCTCCCACATCACTGGAGAAAATTGAACCAAAGATCGGATCTACCCACCCCCCCTTAGCTTAGAACCGATTGAGGAAGAAGAAAAGAGAAGAAAAGAGTTAGCTTTATCCATCGGCGCTAGGGAAGCTCCGCTGTCACACCTCCGGGACGCTAAGACAGGAACACAAGCTCAATAACCTCATAAAAACTCTTTCCAAATACGAGTACATGACAACACCCACCTAGCAACCATACATACGCACTCCCCCAGGAGGAAAGGGGAAGCAGGAGTTCAAGGAGCGCCTTCCTCAGGAAGAAAAGTCAGGGAAACGAAGTAAGGAAGGAAGGAAGGGGGCAGAAAATTAGTCCGAACGGCTGACTTTCTCAAGAGGAAGAAAGAAACAAGATTGTGACTGGTGCTGCCTCGCCAATCCGATCAAGTGCATACCACGTCTTTTTTTTTTCTTTTCTTTTTCTTTCCCTTCTCGATCTCCCGCTTCCAGCTGGGGCGTTCGAGCGGGCGGCCCGATCCTCTTTCGCCCTTTTCTCTTGCCTTTATTAATACCCACCTATGCCTATCATTCGGAACGGGGGAAACCGACGAAACACAATCGGCGCCGCCTCTGGTTTCCTATCCCGCATTCCGTGCTCGCGGCGCTTCTTCCTCTGACCGTTTCCTCTCTAGGCTCTCTCGCCTTCTCATCCTCTATTTTCCGTCTTTCCTTAATACCCTCCTTGTTCATGGATGCACCAATTGTCCTTTCGCCTCGTCGTTTAATACTTGTATAGGCGCCGCCTCCCCTCCTTCAATCCCTCTCTTTCTCTTCCCCTGTTCCTCTTACTAGTTTTGATGGTCCCTGTGTGGCGGCCGAAACTGTTCCCCACTCACTCCGAGACGACACCAAACACATCCCCGTTTCTCTTCTCTCCCCCCCTTCACCCAGGTTCAATTGCACGGTGCACACACAAGTCGCAACGACTTCGGCTTTTGGACAAAAGCGCATAATATTTTCTCTTCTCCTTTCTTCTCTGTCCTGTTTTATGTTTTATCAGCGGAGACACTGCTGAGGAATTCTATACGTACCCCTTGGAAGCACGTTACCAATAATAGCAAGAGCGACCAAGATCCAAAGTCGTACCTTCCGAGACACAGACACAACCTCCAACTTCAATACTCCTCTCCCCCACCAGAAATCCCCGCCATTGCACGAACGAGAGCATCTCTCTCGCATTTCAGCTGAAAAAAAAAAGGAAAAAGAGAGAACTTGATAGTTTCCGTTTCCCGACAACTGTTCCAGATGAAGATGCACACGCACATGCAGGTACTCTGAGCCTGCGTCTTCTTTTTTACGGCCCGCACTTCGATTTCTACGAGTCTTCTTTATTTTTCGCCATTGGGGCGTTGGTTGGACTGGTTCTTTTTTCACCATCTAGTTTTACAATATTCTTCTTCTTTTCTACCTTTTTTTGGGGGGACTTTCGACCACGGGAACGACAGAGAAGAGACTCGAGGGGCGGTGGCAGGGCTACACGGAACAAGGGATCGCGGGCAGTTTGTTCCTGCGTGTCACCCTCAGAAAGCTATCCGTAGCGATATTACTCGGACTCGAACTCGAAATCTCGCACCCTTTTCTACCTCGTGGAGCCAGAAAGTAGCCAGCCTGCTTGTATCGCCCAGCTTGATCCATATGCCAGTCAATTCCCACCCCACACCCAACTACCACCGCGCGCCGCTCAGGACCCCGTTCGTCTAGGACTCCCGCCTTCGTATCGTTACCACCCCACCAGGTTCGATTCCCGTCTCCAGGGAATTCGCAGCCCTGGCGGCATACGTAGAACTCCCGAGCCTCCTCGTGCCCGGCTTCGGCCTCGGCGCGCTGGACCTCCACCAACCCTACTACCGCCCGGCTGATACGCCGCCCCCACACCGCGAAGCCCGACCACCCCCACCACCCCCCGCTCCGACGATGAGCCCCAGCGTCTCCAGCGACCAGTTCGAGGTGTCCCCCGCCAAGAGGCAGAAAGTCGTCGGCCCGGCGCGAGAGACGACACCCATGGCCCGCGGCGGCGACATCTGTGGCGAACACTCCCGCCACCGGAGCAGTAGTATCCAGTCGCTGGCCACCACCCCCAGCGAGATCACCGCAGCCAGCCCGAAGGAGAAGTCCGCAACGCCCACCACGGCGCCTAAGTCGAGGCGCGTCCGGACGGGGTGTCTGACTTGTCGTGAGCGGCACCTCAAGTGTGATGAGGCGGTGCCCGACTGTCTGAACTGCCGGAAGAGCAACCGGGAGTGCAAGCGCGGCGTGCGGTTGAATTTTATAGACGTGCAGGTTCACGATACGCTACTACTTGCGCCTACGCCTGACTGGATTGGTGAGTTTATTCACTCCCGTCCTTCCCGTGGATGTGATGGGGCTTCTTTGTATGAGAGTGTTGGGGATTGGGGGACGATTGCAGAACTGACTCTCCACCCCTTTAGTCCAATTCCAAGATGAGTCGAGGTTGATAGCCTCCGAGTACAGGGGCGGGCTCACCCGATACGAGGTCCTCGACAGGAGTACTCCCACACCACCGCAGGAGGTAGACGCGGCGGGTTCCCTCCGAGGCCGGCACGAACGGTCCGACAGCAGCGTGACGGCATTGTCGACGGGTGACGGGGCAAGTAGCTCCGGCCCCTCCGGAGTAGCGCCAAGTTCGATGTACTCCTTCTCTTTGAAGCACCGGCACCAGCACCGGCACGAAGGGATCCGGGCATTCGACGCGAGCCACATGCACTCCAGGGGAAGCAGTGACGCGTCCTTCCTTGCCACTCCCCGCTCCGGCCACTCCCACCCTCAGAACTACGGCCTCGGGATCCAGGACCAGCCAGGGTCAGCCAGTAAAGCCGAGACGACCCCGCGCACCCACGCCTACCGGACCAGTGACGCCTCCAGTGTGGCCTCATTCTCAACGCCTGCCGTTGTGGGGCCCTCGCAGACCTTCAGCGCCTCATCCGGAGACCTCGCTGCCACCGGTGGGATCGTCACCCCACCGCCCAGTGCGAAGACGCTCTCCTCGGAGCGCGCGTATCTCAACTCGCCTGACGAAATCTTCTACATGCAGGTCTTCGTGGAGGAAGTCGGGATCTGGATGGACTCACTGGACAAAGACAAGCACTTTAGCCGGCTGATACCCTACGACAGCCTCCGGTCGCCAATGCTCCTGAATGCCTTCCTCGCGTGCGGCGTCAAGCACCTGACACTCGTGAATCCGGCATATAACGACGACAAAGCTCTCTTCTACTACGACACCGCCACGACGCAGCTCCTCCGATCGCTGCAGAACCCGGATCGGAACACGGCCGAGTGCGCCACCACGGCCGTCGTGCTCAACGTGTACGAGATCATGTCGGAGAAGCCCGCGAAACGCATGAACCACATCGCCGGCGCTCGAGCGCTCATACGCGAGTGCGGGTGGAATGCCAAGAGCACGGGCGTCGGCGCCGCGTGCTTCTGGCTTAACATTGGCATGGAAGTGTTGTCGTGCCTCGCATTCAACTGGAAGACGGCTTGGGACCCGGACCAGTGGGGTGTCGACATGGACTTCTCTCCGCCCGAGACCGACGCCAGAGACGACGCGGACGGTGGAGTGGGAAGCGACAAGGGGGTGGGGAGCGAGGAGATCTGGGTGCACAGGATCCTTTACATCGTGGGGCGCATCGCGAACTTCCGCGCCACGATGCCGCAGTTCCAGGAGCCGTGCCCGCACGCGGAGCAGATTCGCCTGGGGAACAGGCTGAGCCAATGGCAGGAGCTTAAGAGGTTGTGTGATGACTGGCATCACGCGTGCCCAAAGACGATGCACCCATTCGGGTACCTTTATCCCTCGCAGACGAAGACGAAGTCTGCGTTCCCCAACGTGTGGTACGTTCCTCTTCCTCCTTTCCCCCAGCCCAGGGGGTGCCCAAAGCGCTGCGGTGGGAGCCGTCTCCTTGAACTACAGAGCCGCTAACAGAAGACACCTAGGCTAATAAAGCGCGCCGCCATAATAGGCCGCCTTTTCTACCACACGGCGCAGTGCCTCCTCGCGCAGACCCACCCCATGGAGTCTACGCGGTCGTCTGATGAGATGCGCGCCATCCAGCTCCACCACGCTCACCAGGTCTGCGGTATTGTGGCACACAACAAGGACCGCGGCGTGTCCTCCGTCGCCATCCGCTCCCTCGCAATTGCCTCCAGCGTGCTCGTCGACCCGGCCGAGCAGGACGAGGTACTGGAGATAATGGAGAAGATCACGAGCGAGAGCGGGTGGAGGCTCGGCCGCGTGATAACTTCGCTGAAGAAGGCGTGGGGTAGAGAGAGTGTCGAGAAGGGAGGGCTCGCGGCGATGTTGGGGCAGGTGCCTTCGTCGGCCCAGCAGCAGCAACAACAACAGCAGTCGCAGCAGAAGAGCACGCAGGTGGCGACGGTGCGGAGGGCGCCCTCGCAGTCCCACACGCCCGTCCCCTTCCAGCCCCTGACGCCACAGCAGACGGCTCCGACGAAGGTGTCAACGCCCAGTCCGGCGCCCATGGTCCCCGTGCCGCCGGTGGTGGCACCCGCGCCAGTCAACGCGGCGGTCATCAACCCGCTATCGCTCGGTGACTTCAGCCTTCCGAACCATCCATATCAGAATTGGTACGAGCCGCCGAGTCGGGCGACGAGCTTCAGCCAGCCGTTCTTCTAGAATCGTTCTCTACTCTTCGTGTTTTTTTAATCTTCTTCTTTTTCCTCTTCGAGGTTTTCCTAAACCTAAGCTTCAATAGAAAGGAGATAGCCGTGGTGGCATTGGGCGTGCGTGGACTTGTTTTTCACATGATCGAGACGGGTGAGCACTGGTTTGCTTACCGGGATAGAATCGCGGGTAGGCGTTATACCGGAGTGTTTGAGTCCGGGGAATTTGGAGCCAGGGTAGATATCCACTTTATCAGAGGTCGCAAAATAGAGGCACTCGAGTTATTGAGAAAGATGGGACTGAGATCACGCCTAATGGATATACATGATCGAATGGTGTGTGTTACTATTGCCCCCTGGACACAATTCATTTCACCTCTGGTGGGCCACGAGTGAGCTTCTTCCCCTCCCACAAGACACCTCATATCTCACACAGCCATCATGTTACCGGTTCGGTCCGCAAAGATGTTTCTTATCAAATTGATTAACGTATTGACCAGTTATGCACTCTGTTTGTCTAGTGGTTCATCTACTTGTCTATCTCACTCCCCAAAAAACACAATTTGAAACTAATGCCCCCCATGGAAACCTTTAACCCACTGAAAATCGCCCCCGGAAACCGCCTCCCCTACCAGTCTACATAATTTGGAAATGCGCCTCGGTCATGGCGAGTACCCTCTCAGCCATGAAAAGCGGACCCTCGCTCTCGGTCATGGACACTAGACTCTTGGTCACAGCGTCCTCTCCCTCGATATCCTCCTCAGCCGGCACCACAATCCCATACTTCGCATAGGGGAAGTCCACCAGGCTCTCCACCTGCTCTCCCCACCCGTCGCCCTCCCTCGAGACCAGATACAGGCCCTCACCGCGGCTGGGGTCCGCTCGCCCGGCGAGCACCTGCGCCTCCATGCCGGCGTACGCGTCCCTCAGCACGGCCTGGGGGCACCAGATGACGCGCATGCCGGCGCGGCGCGCGGCCTCGACCCCGTTGACGCTGTCCTCGAAGACGAGGCACTCCTCGGGTATCACGAGCCTCTCGCCGGGCTCGCGGGTGTCGTTGATGGTCCGGAGCGCGAGCTCGAAGATGTCGGGCATGGGTTTGCCCCTACCGCGCGGGATGCGGGGGTCGTCGCCCAGGACGCGTCTGTCCGGCTCGAAGACGTCGAAGAGGTCCCCGAGGTGGTCCGTCTTCAGCTTGAAGGTCGTAGAGGACGAGCTCGTCGCCAGCGCGATGTGGATCCGGTGGGATCCGCCCTCCATGTCCTCTTCGTCATCGGCGGCGGCAGCAGGCTCCCTCTGCTTCGCGCGCGCGAGATCCCTCAGAAGATCTTCGACTCCGGGGAGCGGGCCGGCGGTGGGGAAGAGGTCCTTCTGGTGGACGAGGACCTCCTGGCGGTACTCGGCGTTGCTGATGGGTAACTGCGCCCAGTTCTGGAGGACCTGGGTGGCATCGGTGCCGCTGCAGCCCATCATGGCGGCCTTGATGGCGCCGGGGAGCTTGGGCTTGCCGTACTTTTCGAGGACGAGGTTGTGGCAGTGGGTGGCGATGTCCTCGGTGTCGAGGAGGAGGCCGTCCATGTCGAAGATGCAGGCCCGGATGGGGCGGAGGTTTGTGGACTCCATGTTTTCTTTTTCCTTGTGGAGGGGGTCAAGGGGTGGATTGGTTTATCAGCGCGAGGTTGGTGATGGATGGTCTGGCTGACAAGCACAAACGAACAGAATACTTCACTCCTTCTCTTCACTCCGGGTATGGAGTTGCTGGTATGAAGAGTTAATGTGGAGTATCGCTATGTGTTTGGGAAGAGTGGTGAGGGGGGTTGCACAGGATGAGAGGAAACGTGCGGAGTTTATATCTTGAAATAGGATGCGAACTAGCCCAGCTTCACACCTTTTGCTCCAACGAAGATCTAGTATGTGCTCAAAGGCTAGCAATGACTAGCATGTCTCTTACAAAGCTGGAGATCCAGTAGTTCAAAGGGCGATGTGGTGGAGGATCACAGGAGCACATTGCTTCTAAGAACTGCGCTCCACTCAAAGGCTGGATTAAGTACAATACAGCGTAAGTGGTCTTTCACTCTTTCCCAGGTACTGGAGCCACAGCCATATAATCTATAGTAGTGAATTTTTTTGATGGGGAACCAGTTAGCCAGCACCAGCCTTCGGGCAACCAGGACTGGGCATGTGTGGTTATCGTCTGGGATTTGTATACCTGTGTAACCGCACGTTTTCCAGTCTCGTTCAATGTACCTTGCTTTACGATTTTCAAAAACTGTGACACCGTAAGTGATGCTTAGTCAAGGAATATGTGGCACTGGGGTTGGGTCTGCATTTCGAGGCATTCAAGAACTTGAGTCTTGTGTATGGGCAGCATGAGTAGTTCGAGGGAACTTCAGCCAATTGATACTGTCAGGAGGTGGATGACCCGAACTTGAAATAAGAACAAAAAGTCATTTCTGTTTCTTGATCGAGGGTAGAACCAAAATAATACGGTAGAACCCCATCCCCGACTTCTAGCCATGATGGGTTCATCTTGGGAGGTGATAGTTCCTATTTCACTATTGAGGTCCACCAAGAGAGATAAAAAAAAAAGGAAGGTAACTGGGAACTTCGGTCAGTCATAGTAGATCCAAAGTGCCCCTCTCGTTTCATTCCGTGCTAGCTACTCAAAGGTTTCTTTTTACTTACAAGTATTATAACGGGGGACTCGATGATTATCATGTTCGCTTCCATTGCTGGATTGTAGGCTGAGCTGCACCGGTTCGAAACACCTACACTGTGCTCGATTTCCCCGTCTTTGAGCACAGAGTCGTCCTCTGATAAAACCCCTTCGAGATTGTTCTTGATTTCAAGGTAATATTTCTTTGAGTACATGTAGGGACAAATGGCATCGTATAATACTACTTCGAAGACAGAACGACGACATCAAGGTTGGTCTTTGGCAGGAGAGACACTAGCCCAAAAGAGGTAGTAGGGAAGGTGCCACCCACAGGGACAGGGACAGGGGCTTGGCGCATGTCAGCGCGGGGTAAAACATGGTTATCTGAACAACAGCTCATGGTGGGGTCGACCTTTCTACGTCACTACCATACCGTCAGGCATACACGCCATACGGAAGCGACGCCCAGTTACAACGATCACGTTGGATTGCTATATTCAATACCACTAAGCTTCATTTCATACTAGGACGGATTAATCCTACACTGAGAGCCCTGCCGATCGCATCTTGGAAGATCTCTCTCCGCGGCAACGGCCCATACCTTCCGGACAGCTTCAAGCTATAGCTGCAAGGAAAAGCCTCGGCGCTATGGCTTCGCAGTCCACCAAGGAGAGTTCACCGACTCGCATATCCCCGAATAACGATGGCCCCGAGATAGCAGACGACGCGCCAGTACCCATCACGTACTCACCAGAGGAAGAAGCGGTACGTCGCCTTCTCTTCTCATCCTAGCGAACTCTGCCCCATGATCTACCCCCGTCCCCCATTGTCTGTCGAAATACCCAGCTATCCTAACACGACGCTGCCCAGACCCTCCTTAATGAATCCAACGAAAAGAAATCCGAAGCAAACACCCTCTTCGTCTCCAAGGATTACCCCGCCGCCCTGGCAAAGTACGACGAGGCCATCGACGTCTGCCCCCGCCACCTGGACTACGAGCTCGCTGTCCTCCGATGCAACGTCTCGGCCTGCCACCTCAAGCTGGACGAGTGGAAGGACGCGATATCTAGCGCGACCGCCGCCCTCGAGGGCCTGATCCGCGTCGAGGCCCGCGATGCCCCGAAGGAGAAGAAGGGGAGAGAAGGCGAGGGCGAGGACGAGGACGTAGAAGAAGAGATCATAAGCTCCGGTGCGGCGGACGCGGCGCCCATGCCCGTACGGGAGGACGAGGTGTCGAAGAGGAAGGCGGATGTGAAGAGGATACGCGCAAAGGCGCTAATGAGGCGCGCGAGGGCGAGGAGCGAGTTGGGCGGGTGGCAGAACCTCGCCGGCGCGGAGGAGGACTACAAGGTGCTTGTGGCCATGGATAACCTGGGCCGGGCGGATAGGAAGATTGTGAGGGCGCAGCTTAAGGAGCTACCGACGAGGGTTAAGGCAGCGCAGGAACAGGAGACGGCGGAGATGTGGGCGAAATTGAAGGATGTAAGTTGCTCCCCTTTACCCCCTTCCCGATACCTCCCCCCCCCCCCCTTCCCCCTTTTTGTCCAACAAACACATACCTCCACACGTACATACGTACACGCTCTCTACCTATATGTATCTCTGGCGTTTCCATCCGTATTCCTTGATGCTGAACACATTGTAGCTGGGCAACGGGATCCTGCGTCCTTTTGGACTTAGCACAGATAACTTCCAAATGAAGAAGGATGAGAAGACGGGTGGCTACAGCATGAACTTCAACGGCAGCGGCTAAGACTCGGCTCCCACCAAGCTATAAAGGCCCATAGAGCCGAGGCTGTAAAACCGAATCTACAAACCACGACTCGAATGCCATACGAGTTCGCACATGGCCAAGGCTCATTCTCGGCTACCCTAACCCACGTAATAGATTCCTACACATCCAATAGAGACATGTTCACGCACAGCACCATGGGAGTACGTTTCCTTTTTTGGGGGGTTTAAAGTCTCTTTGAACGCGTAGTATGTATTTTCTTCGCTGATGCCCGCTAAACGTGTTTCCGATACCCTCAACCTCCTGTAAACAATTATGTCCGGTCACCTTTCCCTCCTCCAAAAACAAGGTATCCCTGTGCGCCTTTGACTCCGATCCATGCTCTGTCCTGGTATCATTCATTACCGAAAAGCGTTGAAGTCAAGTCCATTCCACCCCCCACATCGAAAAAAAAAAAAACGGGTGAAGCCGGGGCTGCGTGTGTCGTCACGCGGCTTAGGCGGTCATCGCGTCGTATGATATATGTAGTGGGCCAGGCAGGAGCTAGCCGCCCTCCCCGGGACGAGTAGAGTGCCGGAAATCCCCCGAGGATCTCAGTGTAGCGACTCTTCCCGTACCACTCACTGGCCGGCCGCCGCGCGAAGCTCTTGGATGATCTCCTTGAGCTCTCCAATCTCGTCCTGTTTCTTCTCCACCTCCTCCAGGAGCTCCTCGAGCTCACGCTCGAGCTCCTCCCGCTTCTCCCGCTCCTGCTTCGCGGCCTCCTTCTCCGCGTTGCATTTTGCGTTTTTTCTCCGAAGCTGGGCCTCCAGCTTCCTTATGGTCTTCTCGGAGGCCGGGTCGTCTTCGGCAGCGGGCTTGGCGCGTTTCCTGGGGGATCCGTCGTCGCTGTTTTCGGGCCCCTTGCCACGTTTCTTTTGGGCCTGGGGGCTGACGGGGGGGCTCTCTGCCCCTCTGTCAGGTGAACCCTGTTTGACAGGTTATTGGAATGTGTACGTGTATATATGTATGCAGATCTCGAAGTTTGTGTATATATATGTGCTATTTAGTCGTGTTTGCTGATAGATCACTGCTGGATATATAGTGGATTTGTCTGTGTTTTCTGATAGGCCCATGTTGTATCCATGAAAAACAAGGATAGTATCGTCTCAGGCGTGCAAGATATATGCATGCTGATGATTATAGCATCTGGGTTGGTTGTGAAGGGGTGTGCGAGGATGCAGGGGAGAGCGCAAAAGGGTGTGAGACCAGGAGGGAAAAGGTGTATATATAAAGATAGACGTACCTCCTCTTGGCTTTGGTCGTACACAAGCTGGCTCACTGGAGTAGACATATCGTAAAGATTTCGGCTGATCTTAGGATATTCTTCTTCTTTCGGTGGTGATTGGTTGTTCTGGGGAAAGTTAAGAGTTCAACCGAGGATCAGCCTTCTAATAAATAATTTCACCCCTGGGGTGTACCTCACTTCAATCAGTCAGCACTATAATGGTGCAACTACTCCAACCATGACCTCTTTCCATTGTCCCCCAATTTACTGGAGCATGAAATTCATTGTTGCTGGTCACCTCCCCTTCAGTGTGGCATGAAATAAGGTACAATTAAGATGCGGTCCCTTCTCCATCCCCTCTTGGACCCATCGATGGAACATACTCTGCTCCTGTAGCAAAACAGTCAGAGCACTGGAACAGCGATACCTAGCCCATTGCCCTAGTTACCCGTCCTAAAATACCACATTCTATTTCGATTTAGTGTGAGCATTTACATCCCTCGCAATGGTCGAGGTATGATTGTAGCTTGGTGTCGCTTCAAGCGATCGGTCTGGGTCTACCATGTACGGAGACAAAGACAACCAAGGACACCGAGGTCCAAGGTGTCGTGGACCAGTCAAGCAAGTATCAAGTCAGCGCAGTATAAGCCTGGAATCGCGTGCATACAATAAGGCCATCAACCTCTATTAGAGTGTTAGTTGACTCAGACCTAGGCATACTCTCTCTCTCCCTCTCTTGCACATATCACACAAAAGAAGCCAGCTCCGTGGTATCTCGCGGCTTATAACTCCCGCAGCAGCGCATCTCTCGTCAGACGAGATTCTTAAGGAATATTCCAGCTGAGAAATAGTGATTTTGGAAGCAGCGCTTCGTTCCAACGAAATGGGTAGTCGAACTTACACTAGTCAACGCGGGAGCCATCTTTTGCTTGGCACATCAACCCCCCCCTAAACCCCCCCCCCCCCCCCCGCCCCCCCTCCCTTCTCTTCTTCTCAAAGACTGTCGTTATTGATATCTATTATCGTGACTCAAATTCTTCTGTTTACTCAGGCTTACCAATACATATCATTTCTATAATGAAAATTCCAATCGTTTCATGGGCCCAGTGAACTCAAGCCGTTGTGCCATCTCTTTCTCCCTCCAACAGCACGACCTCGGCCTTGCACTTCTCAATTTCCGCACGTAGTTGCCTTATCCCGAACAAGAAATCCTTGCGATCGGCTTCTCTTGGGAAGCCCTCCTCGCAGAGACGTATCCAATCGCATTTCTTCTGCTCGGTCGCCGCCTCGCACCTCCCAACCCTGCACTGAAGCGCCACGACGTGGTCCTTGCGCTTTGTGATGGCCATGCGGGAGTCGAGTTCTCGGATCCGCTCTTCGATCTGCTCTACCTTCTCGACATCATCGAGGCCCTCTCCGTCGATCTCGGGGATGTCCTCTCCCTGGTTCCGATTTCCCTCCAGGCCCCTGCGCTCGGACACGAGCTTCTTGGATAAGGCGTCGAGTGCGCTGGACATTACTTAGCAAGCCGGACAGGGTTCAAGGATATCGCCGGGAGACCCATTTTTCTTCTGGTAGCATTTGTTAGCATTTTTCCCCTAGGTGAAAGTATTAGAGACAAGGGCTCATGTTGAGAGCTCTTGGAGTTTGTTCCCGGGCACTTCAACACTAGGGGAGAAGATGGAAAAGGAGGCCTGGACCGGAACCATGCCTTGGCTAGACGAGGTGCCAACTTTCTCGATGTTTTTGTTGTTGTGGTGGTGGTGTGGTAAGTGTGGTAACAGCTGGTGGCTAGAGTTGTTCTTGGTGTATGGCTTCGATTATATGAGTACGTGGTTTGGTTTGCGAGTTTCCGTGGACAGAGTGGGTGAAGTTTTGGACAAGACCTTTTTTTCCTGTTATAAGTCCCCAAGGTAAGAAAGCATCGGTGTTTAGGATGGCCACAAAAGGGTGTAATCAAGTCTACATCTTATACTCCAACTGCTTTAACAAAGGGCTTCTTTATTTGGAAAGATTTCCTGCTCCAGATACTAATACCATTGGATCACTTGGGTTCTATATCTAAAGGCCTATATAGGGAAACAGGCTCCAGCACCTTGGCTAATCTTCATGGCCTACCTATCAACAGGGTGAGTATATTCCGTTCCGGTTTATCCACTGAGTCACCGCCATGGATTGCTTTTCCCCATGATTGACGCACTTCGGATCAGAAGGCTCCAAAGTGTCATATTTATTCTTCCTTAAATAACAGCCCCGGATTAGTTGGGTATATTATAGAGGCTCCCAGAACCAGGTTCAAGGTAGCCTCGAAACGGCGTTGTATATGAACCCTTTATTACCGTATCCATGAAGTTGAACGACGGCTTCAAGGTCAAGGCAAGGATAAGATTATGACCGTGGTTTCCGACAGCCCTGGGCGTTCTATAAGGAACGAGATGGCCTGGTTCAATGTTACAGGGTCGTCGTGTTTCGGTAATCCACCCAACCCTATAAAAGTATGTAGCGGAGTTGCGACGTTGATTTTAGCTTAGGAAGTCAAGGTATTGCTCACGACTTGTCAAGATTAGGGCGCATTGTGGGGTCGTTAAGGTTCCACTAGTCTACCGCCACGAAATAGCTTAGACAAGATAAAATAACTCCGACTTAACCTGCTCTTGACTGAAACAAGAAACCAGTCCATTCATTCAAGTATAGATATTCATTATGACTTATTCGCTCTACATTGGAAACAAACGCTACTCGTCGTGGTCTATGCGGCCATGGGTCCTCCTCAAAGCTCTGGACGTTCCTTTTGAGGAGAAGCTCAACCTTTTCAAACCGGGCATTCGGCAGCCCGAATTCCTGAGCTTCTCACCCAGTGGGAAAGTCCCCTGCCTCCATGACAACACTACCTCCGTTGTCGTATGGGACTCGCTCGCCATCTGCGAATATATTGCCGAATCGCACCCTGGCGCTTGGCCGACTGATACCCGCGCCCGCGCCTTCGCCCGATCGGCGGCGGCAGAAATGCACTCGGGGTTCTCTTCTATCCGGAACGAGTGCGGGATGAACGTTGGCATGCGCATTACGCTGGCCAGTCCAAGTGAGGGGTTGAAGGATGACCTTCGCCGCTTGAATGAGCTCTTCAATGAGGGGCTGGAAAAGTTTGGCGGGCCATGGATTGCAGGCAAGGAGTTTACTATTGCCGATGCCATGTTTGCACCAATCTCGAGTCGGTGCAAGACGTATGGGCTTGAGCTTGAGGGCCCTGCTCAAGGTTATATGGATCGACTGTTTGCGCACCCTGCTGTGCAGGAATGGGTTCGGGCTGGTATCAGGGAGACCTCTAGGGAGCCAGTTCACGAAGAGGAATGCAGAGCAGGAGCTCGAAGCTATGTTGAGATTACAGAACAAGATTGAGGTTAAGGTAGAAGTGGAACAGCAGGCGTGGAGGGAAAGACACCACCTCATAGTATGGGAGAATTTGGCATTCTAAAGGTGTCGGCGAATATCTAGTACAACGCCTTATCAATAAATCTAGGCATAGTGAAGTGATCCCTTGCAAGAAGCAGTAGCAGCCCGCATCATGGGATAAAGAATTGCACGAAAAAGTGCTGGGTTTATACTAACAGGATGCCCAATAACTCTATTCGTAAAGATAGCATGAAGAACCATTAGCAAGAGGCTGATACTGGTAGTTTTGAACGTGTATTGCGCACTGACAATAGTGGCAGACACCGTTTTTATTGCATTCAAGCTTCATATACACTATTACACAGAAACAAGATTATCTCTCATCTAAATACAAAGCGGTGCTTTGCCCTCGTCCCTGTTAGAGGAGCTAGTCTACATAAAGTAGACACAGGCATGCGCCGTCCTAATATCACATCCCAAGCGCGATCCCAATCATATACAAGCTGGCCGATAGGGCGCGTCTAAAAAACAAGGGCGGCTAGGCCCAAAGCGAGTGCAGCGATAGGGTTGGCGGTGGAAATGCCGGCACCGGCCTGGACCGGAGACGACTCGGTAGGCTCTGGGGCCGGGTTGGACTCTTCCGGTGCGTCAGACTCCGTCGGCTCGGGTTCCTGCGTTTCGGGTTCTTCCGTGTCAGGCTCCTCCGTGTCAGGCTCCTCTGTGTCGGGCTCCTCTGTGTCGGGTTCCTGCGTTTCAGGCTCTGCCGGAGTATCTGAATCGTCGTGGGGGCCGCCAACTACGCAGCACTTGATATCTTCTGCGTCAAGTGGGCATGCGTTGTGTATATAATGTCCCCCGGCACTCGTACACTCGGCTGTAGGTATGCAAGTGCCTCTGGTGCCGTATGCTCCGGTAGCCATGGCCCCTGTACAGGGGCCGTTCAGCTCGGCGTATACCGTGAGCGGGGAGACAGACAAGAGGAGATACAGAAGCTGCATGGCGATGGGCAAAGACAGAGGCAGGAGTAGTAGACTTGAGATTTTGTTTCGTTGTTAGACAAATGTTTGTATATTACAGGAAAATGCTTGAGGGTTCCAGGAGTAGCTTGTGATAAGTATATATATATATATATATGTTTTAACGGGCAGCATAGCCACTGTCCCTGCATGTCTCGGTAGCGCGATAAGTTTAGAACATTGTAAGACGGGAGGATTGGGGGCCGACTACATATTGTTAAATGGCCAATGGAGATGGCCATCTGCATAGTTCATTCGATCGTTCCCTGATCATAGGGTTAAATACGAAATGTGCCGCTGCATGGTTAAAGGCCCGAGTATCTTGGCGAAGTGTGTGCTGCAGGACTCGGCGAGGCAGTGGAGGGATGTCATTGTTCTAGATTCAGGAGTGCAGCAGAGGTGAAGGAAGTAGATAAAAAGACTCTCGCCGTGAAGCCGCAGTAGTATAACGAGAGGAAATGCAAGCCCGTATCAGCAGTAGGCATGCTCAGTAATCGCCGGCTTGATTCCCTAATTATGAGCGTTCCGTTTGCTTCGTTCTTGTGTCCTGCCCTGGTTTCTGCTCGATCTACCCCGCTTGTCAATTACAGACGAGGCTTGGATTTGCGATGGCAGTGCTTGGCGAGACTGGGATTGGCTCGGTTGACTGGTCTGTTTCAGTGATCTATTTCGATCGACAAATCAGCGTGAGCGGTTTGCGATCCGAGAAAGCTTGGCGCAGCGCAGATCGATGGTAATAGGCAAAGGTATAACTAGAGACAATAAGCCCGTGGATAGTACAGGAATGGAGATACTATATTGGTAAATTCTTGTCGACTGTCCGGCAAGGCTCCTGCTCGCGACATTTTTAGAATGCGAGTCCTGCATGTGGCTGATAATCTATTGATGCGCTCAGAGCCAACCAAGCAGGGGCTGCCCTGTTCGGCAACACCATCGCACGCCCGGAGCACGCACGATGGAGCGCCTATTTGCAGAGGTTATGAGCTCATTCGGCGAGCATGCGAATTATACGGATCAAGCCTTGCAAGCTCCTAAGAAACCACATGATGGTGTGGATTGTTAAAGTGATTCGCCGCGTTGCCCTACATTGGTATTGAAGCATGCAACGCCGACTTTACGAAAGATACGCTCGCCCAGGCGTTCTCCTTTGGTCCCTCTTCTTTTCCTGTCAGAATATGTTCGCATCTGGGCGCTCTCTCTATATATCAACCAATCTTTCCCACCATATCACACAATGGCGATAGTCGCCCCTAAAATGGACCGATGAGCATGTGCTAGAGCTTACCCTGCTGGTGAGCATCTGGAAAATTTAGCTTGTGATGATGAGAGTGTACCAGCGTTCATGTGTGAGCCAGAGGTTCTTGGCGACTACCAGCTGGCCAGTTTACCCAAGATTGATCCGAACTCTATTGAGCTTCGCCCAACAGCCCCCTTACCCATGCGGCTGTGGTGGCTGTGGCGGATGGGCCAAACTGATTAACAAGGTGCGGGAAGGCAGGGACGGCGTTACATCGTGGATAATCTCAGGCGGCAGCTCTGTAATGGGGGCGCAAGGTTGTTTTGCGCCGTTGGTTCTACTGTATCGAGGTTGGCTGTTCTGACCAAAACTTGCCCTTTTTGGAAATAAACTTGCGAATAAAGCCACTCTTCGTCGGGGCTCGCACCCATTTCTCTCAATGACATAGAATTGCCTAAAACGGAAGTAATACGTACAGACTAAGGGTCAGCCACAGCATGCCCAGGCCCAATCAGCGAGCCCCCTTCCTGAGCTTACGCCCATCGTTGTGCCCTTTTTGGTTAACGCTCCGATATGGGGAGTCAGTGTCGCCGCTCTTCCCTCTCAGTCTCACATCGGATCCATCAGCAAGTATATAAGAGTTCGGGAACTGCTCGTCCCTGGTCTTGTTCAGATCCCAAACCTCATTTCTTAACTATATTCTAACTACGATCGAAACATTTGGTTTTAATACTTGTCAATCACGTCGACATTCACTGAAGTCCATCCCCTAAAGCGCAGCGGGCACATCTTGGTTTACTTGATATTACCGACCCAATCTTCGCAATGTCACAAGAGCTGAACACCACCACAAACCAGGGCATACCAGGGTAGGTGATGAGATTGAAACCTCCACAGCCTAAAATCCCACGCTAGACACCAGCTTTGCACTCTTCTCCGCCAAACTTCTGACTCTCTCCCAACAGCGAGCCCCAGGCCACGGTGCCACTGGAGGAGCTAAAGGTCGAGCCGCAGTGGATCGACTGCCCCAACTGCAAGCAGACGGCGCAGACAACGGTCAAGGGGAGGGGTGAGGGCATGAATTTGTTCATGGACGTCATGTTCTGGCCGATCCGAGGCCGCAGGCATTGGTTCGAGACGACGCACTGGTTCTGCAGCAACTGCGAGAAGGAGCTTGCCAGCCAGAAGAACGGCAAGGAGCTACGGGTGCTTGTGGCGACGTAGTGGGGGCTACAAGAGAGGAGGCGTTCCGCCTGTGCTGATCTGGGCGTGAAGGACATAGGGCTACGAATAATCGTCAATACATAATCAATACCCCCCGGACTTTCAATTACCCATCGCGCAAAGCGAATGATCCTTCTCTCTTGCCGGAATCCTTATCCGCTTTCCATGTATCAGAGTTATATCAACTTCGTCATTTCAAGAAGTTCCGGTTCCGTATAAGTACTAGGTGTATCTGGAAGTTCCATCCTTTGAATTATGGCACCGCTTGCTTACTCGGCGGCAGCTGGAAGAGATATGTCGACGGCGAGTGGCGCCGAGAGCGGGGGAATATGCCGGATCTCGAGCTTCACACCTTGCACAAGAAGTGGTTCTCCCAGGAGGTCGCCGACTGGATCAATATGCAGCACAATATCTCTTACGAAGCGAATGTCCTTACCCATGGCGTCCACGGGTGGTTTTATGTCGACACCTTGGACGTAAAACATGGCAAGTTGATTTTATGAATAAAGTAATTTCATGATTTTCTATTTAAATATATATATATATATATTTTAAAAAAATATTATGTGTTCTTCTTTCTTGTCTAAGACTTTTAATAATTATTATAGCACTTGTTGATTTGAGATCTGCCTGTGAGAGCGGTTCGATTTTACTAGGCGCCCTGTAAGCAAGAACAGGGCACGGCGCAGTCATCAAGTGACCAACAGCAACCAACCACTCCCCAATCCATATTTAGAACACGAGCCATCCCCGCTTCATCGGTATCTGCCACTCAGCTTCTCTCCTTTGCTTGCCTCATGATCGCCAACATGCCTCTGCAATCTCTACCAGTTGAGATCAGGTCCATGATCTGGCGTCACTCGCTCCCTGAAGATGTGCCCGAAGTTTGCATAGGATGGCCGACATGTTTACACGGAGACCAACAGCTTCAGGAGCCGTATCTCGTCGACACGGCATTCCCTGTCCTGATGCACATTTGTCGTGAGACGCGCCAATTCGTCCTGTCACCGCACACTCAATACTCCCACCTTGTCCCTCGCTTCCGCTTCTCCAAGGAAGCCCGCTGCAAGGTGCCATACCGTCATTTCCGCCCTGAGCTTGACGTGTTCTACATATCCAACTGGCAGTACAATGAGGTGCTCCGCATGTACGGGTTCAATCACGAAATCATGCGTCAATCTGCTCACCTGGCCGTCGAGATGGGTATTTGGAGTGCTAGCAGCTACTGGTTCAACGATCTCGTCTTCAGGCACATGCAGAACATCAAGACCGTTTCCATCGTCTTCCCCTCCTCGGACAGCGAACGGTACAACTTTGACAGCAGTGTCTTCCAGCCGCCCACAAGACGATGCCGGCTTGTGGAGATGAGACGGCCTAGAGAAGTTATGGGCACGGCTTTGATGCCGTCAAGTACTCGGGGGCGTCTATCACCAGGCAATCCATCAGTTCAGGACTGGATCGATTTTCGCTGGCAGGGCGCTGCCGAGCGGGCTGATATTACATGGTCCAACGTCGACGGCGAAGATATTTACCATGGAAGTGCCTGGGATCGCGAATCACAGTCCTTTGTCGGCGTCACACGAGCTGCATTCATGTTTGGGCAGTTCAAGCGCAGCGACAAAGGGGAGGAAACGTGGGAAGAGGTTTGTCGGGATAGGCTGCACCCTCAAGGCTACGAGCCGGAGCGGGTGGAAATGACACGTAATCCGACGGAATGGAGGGTCAATGATGATGAGTCTTGGCCACCAGAAAGCTAATGATTATATGTCTGGGGTGGGCGGACAGATGTTTTCATTATTATGAGTAATAACATAGCTTAGTCTTACTGCAGTGCGTTCCATTTGCCCTTGGCTTCCCTAGGTTATTGCGAGAAACAAAAAAATGTCTCGCAGGGTATACAGATGTCCCTCCAATCTACCGTTATTTATGAGACCCTCGTTGTTCCCTATGCCAGCCACTGTTATCCGGCCTCCACGCTAATGCACGAGCAAACAAAAGCCAACTCTAAAATATACACGGCGGCTTTCCGACAGAGATCTATCATCGTCCTCACTCCTCCCCGCTATCACGTGGCTCTGGAGACTCTCCTGCACTCCGGTTTCCCCCCTTCGGCCTCGCCGCAAGCCTCCTCCCAAACGGCGCCATCCAGACGTGAAACGTATTTCCCGCCCTCGCCGCCCCCTCTCCCGCCTCGGATACTATCTGGTTCATGAGATTCATCCCCTGCCTATTCGAGGTCAGCGTCGTCTGCTCGTGCATCCACCCCTGCACCATGGCCGACGCGTTCATCGACTTTATCCTCTCGTCGAGACGGAGCAGCACGGCGGGCAGGACGCCCTTGGCAACCTTTTCCTCCACCTCCTTGTGGCTCGGAGTCTTCACGACCCGGATCGGGAGCTGGAGGTCCAAGGGGACCTCGTGGACCGAGAGCTCCTGGAACGCCCTCAGGATATCCCGCCTCTCCTCCTCCGTCGGCTCCGGCGTGGGGATCGGGGCGTCGGCGGGTGGCAGGAGGATCTTCGCGCGCGCGATCTCCGTCTCGGTCCCGATGTCAAAGGCGGTGTTCCGGAAGTTCACCGCCACCTCGTCGGTGCACACGAGGGAGCGGCCGCCGAACACGGGGTAGATACTACACGGCAGGCGCGGGCCGTTCCTCCGCTCGTCTTCGAGATCCTCCTTGATCCTAGCCTCCGTCCTGGACTCGAAGCTGTCCGGGTTGAAATGCGCCGTGTCGGAGCCCAGGTTGAATAGGATCGTGCAGTCAAGGTTTAGCACCGGCGAGAAGAAGAAATCTTCGCGCGGGAGTAGCCTCCGCAACGTCTCGTCTAGCGTGGTGGGCGGGAGTGGCTCCGGAGCACCGCACTCGACCGAGAGCGAGGCTCCCTCCTCGTCTCCGAGGGTGCGAATTATTTTAATCAGGGCGTCGATGTGGGGGCTTGCCCCCTCTGTGATCCTCGGGAATATCACTTTTACCCTTGGCGTCTGATAATGGTACGGCCCCACGCGCGTCTGAACTGCCGCGGCGACAAGGTCCTTCACGGCATCTATCGCCTCAATCCCTGTACTTTCAGTCTCTTCGGTGTCGATCCCCGGCTCCCCATCCTCGGCCTCCCAATCCCACCCCGCGTTCGTCATCTGGAAAATGAGCCGCCTCTCATCCGCCGTGATGATCTTGATCCACTCCGCTCCGTTCTCGACCATGGCATCCACCTTTGCCATGTTCCGCCTCGCCTTCTTCTTCGACGGACCGCGGGGGGGCGAGGAGGCCGGCACCTCGATCTCCCTCAGCGCCGACACGAGCCCGCGCTGCCTCTTCACGACGTTCCACAGCGTGTCGTAGAAGGTGATGTTCAGGCACGACAGCCTCGTGAACGACAGATCCCTGTCCACGTCGTCGTGCGCGGAGAGGAAGTCGGCCAGATACTTCTCGGCGCCGTTCCTCTCCCTCTGCAGCTGGCGCGTGAGGTTCGTGAGGTGGATGCGAGGCTGGGCGAGGCGAGGACTGTGCTGCTTGGGTGCGTCGAGGTTGGCAGCCACGTCGAGCTCCAGCAGGCGTTCGACCTCGGCGAGGATCCGGTCGGCTACTGAGGTAGCGTCGTCGGCGAGCCTCTGTGCTTGGTGGCGGCGCTCGTCATCCTTGTCGGCAGCGGCATCCCTGCAGCCGTTTGCGTTTGCGGGGGTAGCTTCCGGCGCTGGGGCGGCTGGCGGCGCCTGCCTGGTGGGGAGCTCCGTGTGCATGGATTAAACCGGAAGACGAAAGATTGAGGAAATTCTACAAGGAAAAAATATACATGAATGGTAAAGCAAAATAAACTCGTTGAAAAGAAACCCTACACTTAATGAGTCAATCGGTGCCTAATCTGAATGAGCAAAATATGAGGTGAAGTTGAAGGTCGTCGAACTATTATGTAAGGCAAGTTGAAGTTTACACACTGCTGACACCTGGCACCTAGCACTCACCTGGCAAAGTATCGCCATTGTGTATATTCTAGACCCCCCATATGCCACTCTACGAGTCATGCCTAACAAAGCCATAGGCCTGCCCTCGGGCCGGGCATCTAGGGCCATCGCACTCTGAGTGACGAGAAAAAAATGACCGTAACTATTCCACAACGTAACTATTCTACCACGAGTTCCAAACATGTATATAAGTAAGCCTCAAGAATTACTGGGTCTTTGACTTATATGTTCATGCATACATGTTTCCGCATGTTTGTATGCATATATGGAATCTACGTGTTCAGTCTTAAACCAGCGCCAAGCCCTGGTATCACTGTCAAGTCAAGGTACACTAACACATCTACAATGACATCCCCCCCTCCCCTAACTGGAGACTCATACTTCAGGGACTACCCAATTCTTACTATTTCCTTCTCATTGGACTGCTCCATGATTGCACTTCCCTCCACGTTCCATGCCTCGACCCGTCGCACAAGCGGCCAAATTATTAGCATGTGGACCTCAGATGCGGACGGCACACGAAGTCGAGGACATCGGCAGTTGAGACACGGCACTTCTTCAGTTCACCTCCGCATGGTCTAAATCTCAGTATGTCAATTCACAGATCAACTGGGTGATAAGCTAGGACCCCCGGCATTGACTATCAACAAAGGGGCAGCCCCTAATGCAATTACTAGCCGCTCCTGGGATGAATCGTGTGATAGGACATAGGGGGGCTAAATAGCCAGAGACAGATATACTCACCGGTCAACGGGCCAGGGACGGATGGGTAGTTGTTTACAAAAGGATTTGGCAAGTTGTCCAATGAAACGCGCCTTGAGGTACACGAACCGAGAAATATGCTCCCCTAAAGCGGGTCGATGGACCCGGATACAGCCCGTCTTATTTTCCCGGCACAAGTTTTAGGGGTTTAGGATTTCCAAATGCGGAGGGACTTTGTTGGCGGTCTCCCAAGCCGCGCCCCCGAGAGGTCGAAACTATCTCATTAGCCCCTATTTTCTGAGGGGCACAGGCGTGGATAGACAGGAACCAGGCACTTCCCAGAGCAAAGGAACAGCCGAGAAAGGGGCGGGGCGGCTCGGGGGGCGGGAATGTGCGATCTACTGGATGGAACCTTCCCCACACACCCAGGCGCGGGATATCGAGAAATGAAACCCAATCTAGCAGGATCTACACTAAACTACTACGGTCGAGGGATTGGGGCGTCGCTGCGTGGCCCGAGGTGACAGTACCCGGCCAATGTCAACGGTAGATATTAGTTAATGTCGGTCGTGAATGCAGTGATCCGATTACCACGCCATCCATCGTACTCCTCTGAAGTGGTGATATCTTTCAATATCATCTACGCCAGTTCCATAATCCAAAGACAGGTTACCCGCCGTCTCCGCTTATCCTTACGTGGCTTACTTCTCCCCATTGGAGAGCGTATGCCCCGTACCCGGCCGATACACAACCAACTGTTTATTTCTCTAAGTGGCCAATAAGTCGTCCCAAGCAACTAAAGCGGTGTATTGGCGATGCATCTCATAGATTTGGTGATCATGGCCGAGTGTAAGCTATTACAACTTTCCTTTTACATACTTGCCCTCCCTGTTTTCGTCAGTGAGCGTAATTCAGTGCCTTGCGAGAATGACTCTCCTTTTATGTCCTATAGAAACGACCTTCATCGCCAGTGTCACAGGGAAATTGGGGGGCGAGTGAAAATATCCTCAATGCATGGAGTCGTTGACGGTGGATAGTTTATGCATGGAGAAGGAGTTCAACTCCTCGCTGACTATGTAGTTGCTGCTAGAAACGAGACTAGCGAATCTATGCCATGCTCCCTAATATAAGCTCCTGTTGAAAAGCAGGCGCTGCTATTTTGGCCTTAATTCTCAATCGTAAACCTCAGCTAGGGCATCTTGAATCCCCCAGCAGCGTGAAGAATAGGAGAAGTGGACAGGGGTAAGTCCAATGCGATAAGCACAGTTTGGGAAGAAAGAAGGAGTAGTCTCTTGACGGCAATGGCCCCAACCTTGCCACCTGCGGAAGCTGTAAGGAGCGGCATATTTCCAACGGCAAGTCCAATGTGACGATCTAAATCAGGTAGGAAGAATCGTGAAACACGAGGTCTAGTCTGCCTCTTGACGATCGTCATGGCCTGGCCACGGCTCGGGCCTGCGCCTCATAGCGCCGACATGGCTTGGCCATCGCTCAACGGACAACGCACAACGCACATAGGGGGAAGGGGCTTTGATCCTCCCTCGTTTATAGTCCATGCATTCATTGGCTCATATTCTCCCTTTAATGGACCCTCACAGGATGCTGTAGGACTAGTGTTGGGCCCTAGAATCATAAGGCTGAATGGGGTAAGGCTAATAATTTAAAATATCCTGGCTCTGATGAGGAGTGGAGTTTGGTGGTATGAGGATTAGTGACGGAGCCGAATCCTCTTGGACGCAATGCCACACTACACGGAGATATTCTAGATCGAGAAAGCTGACCCCAACCAGATCTTTGTCTTGAGTTTATTCTGTGGGTCCAACGAATCCTTTTGCTTGCAGTCACGCGAGCACAAGTAGTTGCTTTATTATGAGTTACTGGATCTAATGCTGCCGGGTTTTACCTCCGGCTGGAACTCGCCCGGACCATCAGTTATCCTAGCCAGGTGTTCGCTAGTAATCACAGGGTATTAGTCTTAAGCCTCAGGTAAGGGGTAGGGTCAGCTACAGTGGGTGGCACAATCCAGGGATGGGAACCCCACAAACTCCGTTATTGGTCCGGTCAAAATAGTCTAATTACACGTCCCTGGTCGGATTGTAGCAAAGCCCGTTCGGACCATGGTAGACCCCGAGGACTTGCTAGTCTGGAACGGTTGTTGAGAAAGTTATTACCCTTTCTAAGCTGCACCATATGCCTGGGTGCCAGCCGCCGCCCCGCACCCAATCTCCCAATGAGGAACCATTTTGCAAGCCTACAACTCTAACCTTAATCAGGCCTAGGGAACGAGGCGCATAGGGACACCCGGGCCGCGATTCCAAGCTCCACTTACCTTTGTACTTCCGTATTTGGCTATACGCGAACCCTGGCAATGGGTCTTTTCGGCGGTTCATGAAAGGGGGGGTCTACTAGGGCCACTGGTCTTGACCGTCAAAGGGTCGAATGGGCAAAACTCAGTCATGTCCAAGGAGTCTTGTAGCATGACCCGCGCAGCGGGAGAGAGACGCTCGGGTACCTCGTCAGGTCGGCCATGGGTTAGTTTGGTGGATATTGGGCCACATGTTGAGCTTTTACACGCACTTCACTCCGCCCACTTCGACGTTACCGGAGCATGGCTGCTCCGTTACTACAAAATTGGATGAAGACGACTAGCGCCGGTGGAGACAGAGACCAACGTGGCAGGGGAGGGGGGGGGGGGTCGGCGGAGTTCCGGCGGTAATCGAGGATCGCGCCTAATGGGTAGCGAATTATTTTACTACAAGCCGTTAGGCGCAGGCCTATCATACTTCCGTGGTTGGCAGTCTCGTCCGACTAAGTTCGGTTTACAAAACTAATACAGCCCCTTAATAAGGTTTCTTGTGGGGATCTGGGATGATGCTCCGGCGGATCGAGCTGGGGCAAAGGCCCGCCTCCCTTGTCTTTGCTCGAACATAACAGCCCTATTGGGCCTAGCTTGTTACCATACATAGCCACGGCTGACCCTGCCATAGGGCAGAAAAGCGGAGCATAATATGATTTTCTCAACTTAGCTCGCGATGTCAAAGCCTCGTCCATGCACCTCGAATCCTCCCAGCGCCAATAATAGTGTGAATGCCGTGGTGAGGAACCGAACCTGCCGTTCGCAGGGCCGGCCCCTGTCTGATTTCGGAGACCACGATGCTAACAGGACTCCCTCTCTACGGGGGTCTCGACAGCTACTACTAATAAATGCCACCATCAACGGAAGGAGAGCTCATGTATAAGTAGCATGCACTCGCACCCCAATACCCTCCTCCATCATCTCGATCACTTCTTCAATTTCTT
Organism: Cephalotrichum gorgonifer; assembly: GCA_900312665.1. NCBI lineage: Eukaryota > Fungi > Ascomycota > Sordariomycetes > Microascales > Microascaceae > Cephalotrichum > Cephalotrichum gorgonifer. Next base: position 320,773 of record ONZQ02000005.1, on the reverse strand, counting down.
TCTCATTCCCAGCCAACTTACCATATTTTCATATCCTACATTCTCTATATTCATTTCTTATAGCCATGTCTCGAATCTCTTCATCTCTCGTCGCCCTGACGGTCCTCGCCTCCCAAGTCGCTGCGGCGCCTCAGGCTATCCTCTTCCCGCTCCAGTGCCAGAAGCCCAACAGTGAATATCAGATCACGCAGGTTTCCGACCCTTACTATCTCGATGCGCAGCCAGTTGGCGGCGCGTCTTGCGTTGCTGGTGCGATGGGTGAATGCCAACACGGCAATACTTTCCAGCATGCCGTGGGGGTTAGTCAGAGCGTCGCTGGAGGGCTAGGCAACGTCCTCGATCTTGGCAGGATCTTGGGCCTAGAAATGTCCCTCGGCTACGAAAAGAGGTAAGTTAGGCATCCCAATCATCTGGCTTTTTCCTTCGGTGCCTCTTTCTCCGTGTAGACCTTCCATCCCCCCCCCCTTTTTTTCTCTCCCGTTCTCCTCCTCTCGGGAGGCAGCACTCTCTCTCTCTGTATATCCAGAACCCCTTATTTGAGGATTTCCCCCCTGCTGACCTTTTACTCAGCTGGTCAACCGAGGACGCGGTAGCTACTAGCACCACCATCGTCTGCCCCGAGCCGAAAGAGGGCACCAGCTACGTCTGTGGCCTCCAGGTGAAGCCCAAGGTGATTAAGACCAACGGCAAGGTCCACACCACCTACTCCGACCAGTGCCCCGGGTACAAAGATCCGGGCTTCGTCGACTTCGAAGTCGTAGCGCCCCATATCTCGACGGGTGGGGCTAACGCGGCCGCCAACGCGGAGGCTACCTTCTCGGCCTGTGTCCTCTCTTGTCCCGACGACCCGAACAGCGTGAACTGCGATGGCGCCAAGAGCGCCTTGGACGACTTGAAGCTCCCCCTGTGTCCCCATGCCTCCCCCGCGGTGAAGAGCGGCTTCTCGGAGGGTTGGTGCACTGCACACATCGTTCAGCATCAGCGCTGGCAGGGTGTCGTTGGCGATAGGTGAGTGTTGCGACATATCTTCCCCCCCCCCCCCCCTAAAAAAAAAAAACCGACCCCGGGTTGGGCACGTTCCCAACCCTTGCGTTACCATTTACTCGCACTTTGTTTTTGTTTCTTGTTAGCTAACCCGGCTGTGTGTACTATCAGGTTCAAGTTCAGCCTCCAGATCTTCGATGGCAAGGGCAAGTCCATCTACAACAAGCTATACCAGGAGGTCAATGAGCAGAATGTGCTCTCCGTCTGGACCGTGCTACCGTACAGCATCGAGATCCAGGCAGGGAACAATGACAAGGACTTTGTAAACATCTGCTACGCGGGACAGTGCTTCTCGTGCGATGATAACGATGGTGGAGCTCATGGGTGGTGAGTTTCTTCTTGTTTTATTCCCGGCAGCTATCCTCCCTCCTTACAAACCTCCCATCTTGCGTAAGACTGCAAAATGACTAACTGTAACTCATCTAGCACCCTTGGAAATGGCAAGGAGTACGGTTATGAGGACAACGAGCGTAAGGGCGACTTCGGCTTCAGCTGCATGTACAAGAAGTGAAGGTGTTGGGACTAGGCGAGGCAACATCATTCATTTCTTTGGGCGAGGAGTTTCCTTTCTGATTCGCGAGTGCGGCGACCTTTCATATTTCTCAATTCTACTTTATAGATAGTCATGTATAACCACGTTTGTCCTAAGTGCACGCTTGGTCTTTTTTTCCGGTATAGAACTGTGAGGAAAGCTAAGATGTGGCTTTATGCCCTCCGTCATGCTCCTGATAGATCAATAGAGTACTATAACTCTTGACAGCTGGTTCCGGATCACTGAGTTTTCTTCTAGACCATGCCGTTTTGCAGATATCTACTTCCTTCTAACTCCCTCACTAGGTGGTCTAAGCGGCGGTCACGGTTGCGGTGTCTGATCCTGTGTATGGTATAATAGATTCTTGCTAATCATGTAAGACACTCTATAAGGCACTGGATACCGCAAGAGCCTGATGAACTTCGTCTTGCGGTATTTTATCCTTGTCTTCCTAGTCAGGATCCTCCTGTCTTTGCAGTCAAGAGAGGCTTTTCGAGCTCCGAATCGAAATCTTCGGAAAACGATACCCTTCCTATTCCTACCCTTCGTGTGTGAAGACTAAGCAGGACTAACACGGATTTGCAGCTTCAGGCATCACACGCAACAAGCGTGCTCTTAGGGGACACTATGGTGTACGAATGTAACTCTCAAACTAATCACGATATGAGTCACTGATCACTGGTAAAAGAACCATAAATGTGACCCTCGGTATGAATACCTGAGCACCTCGTGATGCCCCAAAGGCAGAAGACGAGCGAGCCTTTGTCCTACCTCGCCAAAATTTATCTAGATGATATCGAGGCAATCTCACGGATCGGATCGAGATGACCCTCTGACATACCGCTAGTGAGAGGCGCACATAGACGGCCGAGTCCCCCGCCAGCGCCTGTAAAGTAGGCACCATGGTGCATGATGATGGAGAGCACACGCCCTTAGGCTAGGCTACCGTAGAAGGAAGGAAGCGGTGGGAATCCTTCCATCGGGAAATGGTGTTGATGCTGACCCCGGCGATAGCTGAGCTTCACTTACGCCGCCTGCCCTGCAGATGCCTGCTTATGGCCGATGGCGCATTAGTAGGGCTGGCCTAATCAATTGATTAACATACCCATACTCCAACGTGGGTTCGAGCCGTGTGACCACCTACGTATGTGAGTGCCTCGCCGACAAACGGGATTATCCACTTGGCGAGAGACGGGTGCGGTTCGAAGGTGGGCCGAAACGAGCGAGGGGACATTGACTGCATCACGGGCCGAATGTGGGGATACATTGATATGACTAGTACTACATACTACCACTAACATATATCAGAAATACTGGTAATAGCTCACGGTATACTTCAGGGATATGGGCGATTTATTGGCTCTCGCGCTTCTTACGGGAGGCCCAATAGCGGCACGAGCGAGGAAAGGGCCGCCGGTTAAATCCTCCTCGGAAATAAGATCGAATTGTCGAGTCATCGGGTTTTGGAAAGGCAAAGAAAAAAATGCCATCCTGGATGCCGAGCGAATCTGCTCGTGCTCATGCTCATGCTCGTATGGCCAAAAAAGTGACCCAACCATGGGCAGGCTACCCGTCAGCAATAGCACCTTTTTGAGTTTCCCTTGGCAACCCTAAAAATACTTTTCGGAGGTTTGTTACCTGGCTCGCATTGCTAGCACATCGTCATTTATTGTTTGTACTTTACCCTTTGCGGACCGGAGTAGGGCTACTTGTACTTCGTACTTAGCGCATCGGGGAAAATGACACTGCGGGTGCCTTGGCAATGCGATGGAATCTATCGATACGGTTCTGGTGCGGGAGCTAGCAGTTCAGCACGGGCACCAGTTGGTGGGCTTGGAGGCTGGGGGGCGCAGTCGAGCTCGGCAGTGGGTGGCATGACCAATAAAGCATGGCGCCAAGGCCTGGCGCCAGAAGAAAGACAGACTGTCGGGTGGACAGTGGCGGTGGCCACAGAACGGGCTGGGGTGATACGAGAATCAGATCGGGGCCTGCCGAAGTGCGCCCCGTGACACGATCAGGCAAGGACCCTCACGGAACACGAGAAAGAAGGAAAAAGAAAAGAAAAAAAGATCCAGCCGGCTGCCGTCCTGTCGCCGTCGCCGTCGCCGGGGCGTGTGCGTTGTTGGCTCTGGGCGGCCCCAAAATGGAGGAAGGAAGTGTCAGCGGCATGTAGCACAGCCACAAAACATAGGAGTAAGGAGCGAGTGAGTATACAGAGTACGTGAGAATCTATTAGCTCGTGTGTACGGACGTGCAAACACAACGTTACTTTTGATACTTTCCCATCCCGAGGTTGCGGGAGAGTATTACTCATAAATGGACTTAATATCGGAGGCCCTGCGGATATTATTGCTGGGAGAGCTTAGTACATAGATTTCACAGCCAGGGCCTCATTAGTTATTTCTCCTCGGAGAGCGGCAAATGGAGTCGCTCTGCCAGAACAGCTAATACTACCAGCCCAACAAGGGGGAAACGACGGGTTGCCTGGGTAGCAGCAGGTGAGGGGGGGGGCAGTGGACTGTGTTGGGCGCCAGGTACTATATACTTGTACTTGCACATGGTCCTCAGCGACGATGGTAGCATCACGACTCCAGAATGGGTAATATGAAGATGCCTGATTTGGTCGAGTGATGGGGCGATAAATAGGGCTACAACTGCCGGAATTCCTCCGCGAACCCTTGGCAAAAGGAGCCTACAAGTACCCGATACATGTTCTGGCGGGCAGTAACCTACAAATAAGATACAGGAGTAGGATCCATGCGTCATCCTCCTGTTCCATGCGCCCTGTTCGGCAGGTCGCCAAAAGGGCAAACTACAGTGCCCATCCCATGATCCTGAAACGCCAGAAAACCTGGTAAACCGAGTTGAGATGTTTACTTTTAGTCTTTCCCTTCCAGCACAGTGGGAGGAGAATGTTGATCAGCGAGTGTAGATCGCTCTGCTGACGATCCCAAGGTGTTCCTCTGTGACGTCTTTTAATACTAGCTACCCCTCTTGCAAAAAAAGGAAGGGGAAAAGAACGAAAGAAGAAGAAGAAGAAAGTGAAGAGAAAAAAACGGCGCGCTTGGGGACAGGCAGGCTGCATGTCGTACTCGTACTCGTACAGCCCAGCCCGCCGTTAGGAGTGGGAGGAATGCACCTGCGGGAACGACCCTGACCGCAGCCCACCGCACTTGGTAAGTGTCTAAAGTGCGAGGACGCAGTACTACGTATTCCTGGTGGACCCATATTGATGACACACAATCCTTCGCCCTTAACACCTGACATGCTGCGAGCTGACAATGTACTTAGTCACTATTCACATTCACGACTTTGCTAGCTTCCTTTCCGTCTCGGCCTCACAGGATCGAAGAAGCCGAAAGAAAATCCGCTCCAGAAAAAAGGGACCGTTCGCTCGAGGCAAAAAAAAAACAAAACATCGTATTCGCAGCATTCTTTTCCATACGAGCACCTATTCCTGGACATCTAGCCTGTTTGCCAGATCGTCCCGCCTTTTGGGGTTCGACCACACCCAATGCGGCAACGGGTACGGGGTACGTACCGCCTCCTGTGGTTTTGACCCCTGTCATGGACTCGTCAGGGCGGATCCAAGCGCCGAGAATGGTCCTCTCCCGTTTCTCCCTCCTCCGATGCCCCGCCACCCAAACCCCCCAACTCCACACTTTGATCCACATCAACCCTTGAACCAATGTCGCACAGCATCCCCAGCCGCCCCAGCCCAGCCCTTTCATCGGCTCCGTTTTATCCGCTCTTCCTCTTGCAGCACAGAACGCAGCACCAGCCGTAGCCTGGCTGGTGAGCCAAGCCAAGCCAAAAGGGAGTGGAAAGGAAAAGGGAGGAGGGAAGGAGGGCATACATGCAAAGGGTCCCAATCTCGGCTAATGAGAACAGTGCTATAGGAGTAGATTGAAATATGGGGTTTGAGGAGCGGCCAACGCCGGTGTGACACGACACTGTGTACGGAGGGAGGAGGGAGTGGCGCCAGCGACTCGTTCCCCGTTCCTCACCATAACACCATCTCTTCTCTTGGCCCACCATCCAAACGGAGGGTGATCTATGTCCCCACACCACCCACACCACCCAGGAACCGTGGAGACAAAGAAGGGGGGGTGGGGCGTGCAGGGAGGGTCTCAGAAGGGGAATGGGGCGGAGGGGCGCCCGAGGCTGCCTGCTCAGGATACGAGCTAACTGACCGAGCGTTAGGAGGCAGAGATACCCATATAAGCCTCCTTTTTCCCCTCTCCCCATGAAAGCTCTCTTGGTCGTTACGTTACACATTCATCTTGCCATACATATAAGTCCTCTCCTCCGTGCTCTTCCCCCCGGAGTCTCCATCACTCGCTCAGCACTCGTTTTTTGTTCTTCTTGCTTTGCTTCGAGCACCAACTACACACGGTCGCTTAAACCCCCTCAACCCACACACGACTTAAGCAGAAATGCGGCAGAACACCCCCGTCTTCCTTGCCCTCGCGAGCCTGGCCTCGGCCCAGACCTTCTCGGCTTGCGACCCCACAAAGGGCGACAAGTGCCCCCCGAACCCGGCCTTTGGCAACTGCGGCAAGCCGACGGTCTTCGACCTCTCGACGGTGCCCCACGGCGCCGACGTGTGGAAGAAGGACAAGGGCTTCCTCGACTTCTGGGCCCCCGAGAAGGGCATCCTCGGCGACAAGTCGCCCCTGTCCATCGGCGACGATGGCGCCATCCTGACCATCACGAACAAGGACCAGGCGCCGCTTATCAAGACGAACAAGTACCTCTTCTACGGGAGGGTTGAGGTCGAGACCAAGGCTGCGCCGGGCGTGGGTATCGTCACTTCTATCGTGCTGGAGTCGGACGACAGGGATGAGATCGACTGGGTAAGCTTCTACCCCGCCACCCCCCACCCCCTAATTCCAAGAAAAAAGCAAGACATAGAACAAAACATCAGAGACAGAGACAGATAGACTAACAAGAACACCCAAAAACAGGAGTGGATCGGCGGCGAGCAGACAAACGTCCAGACCAACTTCTTCTCCAAGGGCGCGAACGAGTTCGTAAACGGCATCACCCACGCCGTCTCCTTCAACGCCATGGAGGGCCTGCATAAGTACGCCATCGACTGGACGCCCGAGCGCATCGTTTTCAGCGTCGACGGCGCCGAGATCCGCCGCGCCACCCCCAAGGACTTTAACAAGTGGCCGCAGACGCCCGTCCAGGTCAAGCTCGGCACCTGGGTCGGCGGCAAGACGGACCTCCCGCAGGGCACCATCGACTGGGCCGGCGGGCTCGCCGACTTCGCCCAGGCCCCCTTCGTCGCCGCCTACAAGAGCATCTCCATCACGGACTACTGCGGCGGCAAGGACAAGGCGGGCAGCTACTCGTACAGCGACGCGAGCGGGTCGCAGGACAGCATCGTCATCTCCGACGCCGGCGCCGACGTCGGGTTCGGCGGCGACGACGACGGCGAGGACACGTCGAGCGCGAAGCCCACGAAGACCAAGTCGGACGAGAAGACCACCGCTAAGCCCACCGCCTCCTCCACCTCGTCGGCGGACGACTCCGCGTCCTCGGGCGACGCCAGCGAGAGCGGGTCCGGCGGCGACGCCGAGCCGACGGGCGGTGCCGACGCGGGGGCGGACCAGGGCGACGACGGTAGCGCCGCGAGCGTGGCCGGCATGTCCTCCACGCTCGCCGCCGCTGCCGCCCTCGGATGGCTCCTCTTCGCGTGAGAATTCCTCACTCACTTTACATAAATTTCTTACTCGTCGTTGTGTGCGAACCGTTCAAGCTAGGCCACTCGTTCACAGGAGCCTAGCTATTAATATTGGGCTATTTGCCTGCCTATGACATGAACCATTAATGTTGGAGAGATGATGGAGACGAAACTATTTGAGCGTCCTTTTTGTTGATCTGTTTTGGGTGTTTTAGAACACAGATGGGGGGGGCTGCGCCCTGAGGACCGCATTGAGCGGGATATTGAAACGCGCGGGGGGATATGAATGAGCGGCCATGGGAGAAGAGACGGGACAGAGCGGTTACCTATTGGATTGATAATTTACTAGCGAGTTTATATTGAGGGTAGATACCAGGGTCTTTTTAAATAGATATCAAGCTGTGCCTAGCTTGCTGTTCCTAGCTTACTGTTCTCTCTATTGTGAGTAGCCCCAATCAGACTGTGAGCCGCTTGTTCAATGCTCTCTGGAATTGAGGCCTGCGGGATGTTGTCGGCACAGGTGATCAGAACGTACATGTACGTAGAAGCCTTGGCCATTCATTGCCATTACTATGCATACTCTTTCTAGCGCATGCTGCTTCCGTCATCCGGTCGGCCGATCGAGATCAGGTGGGTGCCTCCGTGTCTGGTCACAACATCCATCCTCCGCCCGGATGTTGTTTTCCGCCCAACGGCACCAGTGCGGCACCGGGTGCTTAAACACTAATACTATTAGAAATGATACAGACCAAACGACATGATAGCGCAGCAAAAGCTGCCTTCCCCTTTCTCTGCCAGCCCTCTCTACTCAGACCATATGAAAATCCACCACTCCTCTCCCGCCTCCCCCAGTCGTCCCCGTGATAGGACCCTCACTAATTCCACTCACCATACTAGTCCCGGCCCCGCTCACCATTCCCCCTCCTATCCCACTCACGCTCGCCATCCCCGCTCGATCAGCCATCTCCGTGCGTCCCCTCCCCTCCTCGGGCGCCACCCCGCGCCAGTACCCCACCTCCCTCGTCTCAAAGTTCCTCCCAACCCTCGCCCTCCACGTCCCCTTGTGCAGCATCACCCCCTCGGCATTCTCCCCACCAAGCTCGTACGCCATTATCTCCCTCGGCCTCAGCGCGATGTGGTTGAACCTCCAGTCCCACGTCGACGCGAACACGGCCCTGTACGTCGCCAGCGCGCTCACCGCGCCGATGGCGCCGCCAACCACGACGTCGCTCGCGTGGTGGTCCGCGTTCACGAGCACAGAGCAGCTGAGGAGCAGCGCGCCCGCCAGCGGGGCCAGGACGAACGGCAGCTCCCAGCTCATGGGCCTATAATTCCCCCACGGCTTGAGCTTCCCGTTCAGGTACAGGAACAGGAACCCGAGCCCCGCGAAGCTGGCGGCGGCGTGGCCGGAGGGGAACGATGTCATGGCCTGTTTCAGCAGCATCCTGTCCGGCTGCCTGCAGACGTCGGGGGAGAAGTACAGCCCTCCGTAGCCCTCCCCGCCCAGTGCGACCTCGACCGGGTCCGGGTCGCAGACGGTGAGGAAGTAGGGGCGGAAGCCCGTGATGAAGGACTTGAGGAGGACGTGGACGGCCTCGGCGATTATGACGGCGTAGATGGTGCCGCCGAAGCCGTTGGTGAAGTCCCAGAGGGACCGGAGGTGGACGTTGAATAGGAGTATAATGGCGATTGGCATGGCGATGGAGATGAGGGCTACGCCGAGGGTGCTGATCACCCAGCCGCGGTAGGGGTAACTGAGGTGCGCGTTGACCATGGGGTCATCTGAGAGGGGGAAGCGGCGACTTCCCCTGAGGGGTGCTAGGTATATCTAGTCACTGTCAGTGGTGACCCTTCCCAGCTTCCGGCCATGTCGTGCAATGGTGGTGAGGACGGAGATAGGAGAGGTATGTGTAGAACTTACAGCAAGGGTCACCAGCCCGACGACGGTGATGGTGACGGCATCGAGCCAGATGTGCCGGAACCAGTAGGAGAACATGGATGCGATACTACGCTGCCCGACTTGCTGGACGAAGGGGTTGCTGTTCCTGTCGGCCTGACGGCGGCCGAATCCCACGCGCTTCCCCCAAAGTCGGCGAACGCTGGAAATGCCGCTTGCCTGGTGGTTGGTGGGAAGGGTGTCGTCCCCCCGGCGAGGGCGACGGAAGTAGTCCATGATAGCATATGGCGACCAGATCCCGTTACTTGGGGTACCACAGTCGTAAGGAGGAGATGGGGTGGTAGATGCGGCCCGTTCTGTGGCGTGGCGTACCAGGGGGGAGGTTGGTCAAGAGGAGCAACGGGGCCGAGGAATGAGGCTTCCTTAAGAATGTAAGCCGGTGATCGAAGCAGTAGTGACGAAAGGAAGCAGAAAGGATATAAGCATGAGCACAAGGTGATGGAGACAATTTCCCTTAAAATCCATCGTCCCGTTGCCTGCCCCTCATTTGCTCTCGCAAGCTGTTGCCTCCGTCCACTGTGGCAGCGGGTGGAGTAAACCGTCGAAAAGGGGGAAGGAGGTCACCTGCGCGCGTCAATCGCCCTTGCCTCTCACGGCCGTGTCAACAAACACCACAAGCTCACCCTCTCATAAATGATGCGGAACCGAAGTAGAACAGTAGCGTCAGATTGTATCTGGAATACAGCAACGCTCTAAACAATGCAACCCAGCTCCGTAGAGCACCCATGACGCCAAACTCCGTCCCATGCAAGAAGATCCCCTGCAAACCCAATCCCAAATCCAAATCCGCGAAGACAACACCACCCTGCCACGCACCATCCGTATCCAAACAGCTCAAACGGCTATGCTACCGCCAATTCCCTCGCATGCCCTCTCGATAGCCTTGCCGCCCATCCCAGGGACAAGCCTCAGCCTCCCCAGCGACGCGATCTGCCCCGCCTCGCCCTCGGGCAGCATCTCGAGATACTCCACCAGGTCCCTCGCCTTCTTAGGCCCGAACCCGCTCAGCCCCTTGATGCGCATGGCGTCCCTCGAGTTAATTATGTCCAGCAGCTGCTTGCCCCTAGGCGTGGCCGGCGCGCCCTCGTCCTCGAACACCACCATGGCCCTCCGCTTCCTGGTCTTGAGCCGGGGCGTGGAACCCCCCACGACACTCTCGTCGTCATCCGCCTCATCTGCAGCATAGTCATCGTCATCGTCCGCCTGAGCGGCTCGCCTCTTCCTGCCCTCCGCCCTCTGGTGCTCCGAGGTAGCGCGGACATCGGCCTCCTCGCTAACGCCAAGCTTCGCCCTCAGCCTCTCGATTTTCCCCATGAGCTTTGCCTGCCCAGGGAAGAACGGTAGCGCCATCTCGTACATGGCCAGCGCCCCGACGTCGTCGCCCCGCTCCTTGGCCTGCCGCGCAGCGAGCAGGCACTTGAGCCCGTCCGACCTCCCATCCTCCCCCCTCCGGTTCTCCTCCTCGATCCGCCGCTCGAGCGCGTCTAGGCGCCGCTGCACCGCCTCGTTGATGCCTTCGGACTGCACGGCCACCGTGAGCGCGGGTGCGGGCTCCGGTTGTTCCGCGGCGCGCGACGCGAGGATCTCGCTGACCTTCTTCTCGACCATAGCCTCGATGTCCGCGGCCGATATGGACATTGTCTTCGCACCGGCGTTCCCCGGGCGGGCAATCTTCGAAACAGCGCCGGCGGGGCGGGGAATAGCCAATTCCGCACCGTTCGACCGCCTGGTGGAGCTGGGCATCCGCATCTGCGAGGTATTCGCCGCTGCGGGCCGCGCGACGGGGGCCGGCTTCGCACGATCAACAAAGACACTGAATGCCTTGGCTGGCCGACTCGTGTCAGCAGCCTTCGCCGCAGCAGCAGCCGCGGCGCCGCTGTGCACGTTATGTACGTTGGCCAAGGGCCGGAGGGGCTGCCGCTGGGCAGCACCCCCAGACAGCGTCGACGATGCGCGGGGGACCTGCTTGAAGACGACCTCGTTCTCAATCTCTCGGACCTCGATGCGCTTCGCGCGCGAGCTGACGTTCAGACTGCTGAGGGTATCGAGGTGATAGCTGCGGAGCGGCGAGAGGTTGAGGATCATGATGGTGATGCCGTTGTTCTGGCCCAGGGACAGGATGCGCGTCATCTTGGACTCCCGGTAGGGAATACGCTTGTCGCCGCGCGATATGGCGTCAACGCACTGGCTCAGCACGAACAGGGACTTGTTAATGGCCGCGGACTCGATGAGCCTCTCCTTGTTGTTCTCCGTCCGGCGGTTATCCTCCGAACCCGCGAGGTCGATTGCCGATGCCGTGCTCACGCGAACGGTATCACCCGTCGTCTGCGTGAGCTTCACCTTCAAGATGGCGTGGCTCCGGCTGCTGTGGGCGTTGAGTTTCGTCGCGGCCGTGATGCGGTTGTTGTTCGCCTCGATGTACATCTTCTCGAAGTCCCGGAGGTCCTGGCACGGCCGCTCCGTTAGTCCCACGACAATCGTCTTGCCGTCCTTCTCGCGCAGCGGGAGACCGGCTGGCAGTCGCTTATCGGGCGACTCGAGGAGATCGAAGACCTTGTCGTTGTAGATCTCGTAGTATGAGAGGTCGACGTGGACTGTCGTCTCGCCGTCGGTGTCCTTCATGATCTTCTTGCTGCGGCGGAAGACGCCGCTGAGGAGGCGGGGGATGACGCCTCGCTCGGCCAGCTTGAGACCACCTCGCATGGTGTGCGTCTTCCCCGTGCCGGTAACGCCATAGGCGAAGATTGTCACGTCTAAGCCTTGAAAGAGAGACTTGAGATGAGGAGCCACTGGAAGTCGCGAGGGTCAGCGGGAGGTAGCTCATTAGGTGGTCTCGAAGAGGAGAAGCACTCAAAATGTGTGTGCGCGCGTACCTTCGGCGGTAAATAGCATCTCCTGGCTGGTATCCCGATCATAAACACTGTTGAAGGTAAAGGAGAACTCCTCCGATCCATTCTTGGGGTTGGGGATCTTGACAATGGTAGCAGGCTTCCCCTCCTCGGTACTCTCACCATGGACAATGATGTCCTTGTCCAGCTCTTGGTCCAGGAGCGGACGTATGCGGGCCACAACGCGAACAGACATTCCGTCAAAACACCGATGCTAATGCAATGTAAATGCCGAAAGGGAAAAACGACTGGCTGAGAAGGACAGACCAAGGAAAGAAAGAGGAGAGGGGGAGGGAGTTTGGTTGGCGTTGAGGATGTTCCCCACGTTCGATGGTTCACGAAGCTGGTTATGAACTCTGGGTGAGAGGAGGAGAGAGAGTAGTGTGTCTTAATCCGCGAGTGTTAAGATTTGTGTGGCTCTCGATTGTCCAATCCAACAAGAGGCAGGGATCACAGCTCAAGCGGTCGCCCCAGCAACCACGAAGCTATCCATCCCAGCAACCGTAGCATGACTAAGCACTGTATCCCTTCCCCTCCAGTATCACGTGTGACCTAGGACCAAGCTGGAGCTGGGAACATGGAAAATTCAATGCGTCACTACCTGTCTGCTCTCGGAAATTTGGAAAGCTCCCAGAGGTGCTGACCGACGCCCAAGGAGTAAATAAACTCGCCGCCCGCCACCATTGTCGCCATGCGAGGCCAAACGCCCCTTGTTCGAGCGGCGGCAGGCCTGCGCCAGCAGGTCCGGCCGGGCCTCTCCTGTAGGCAATGCAGGGCCATCCAGATCAGCGCCTCGCCGAGCACCGAGAACCCCGGCGGAGACGCCTTCAGCCAGCCCGGCTCTAGCCCCGGGGACCCCGCCGGTAGGCCAACCTCCTCGCTCCGATTGATGCATGGTTGGTTAGTAGGGGAGGGGGGGATTCGCTGACAAGCTTTGGATAGACGCTCGGTTCGAGGTGCTAGGGAGCCCGTACTCTCTCCTCTCCGTCACTCTTTCTCCGTCGCAGCAGCTCTACACCCGGCGCGGCACCCTTGTCGCCGTTGCGGGGAACCCCGAGAGCGTAAGTGCCCTTTCCACCGACTACGGTTCTTATACCAATAGGATACAAAATCTAACGTTCAAATTCCTCCTTCAGGCCCAATCCACCTTATCCATCCTCTCGCCCCTCAGCCGCGCCTTCCTCGGCGTCCCGTTCCTCTACCAGCGCATATCCTCCACGACACCCGTTACGGCGCTGATCTCGTCCAAATCCCCGACGACGACCTTCTCGATCCTCCACCTCGACGGCACGACGGACTGGATCGTCTCGCAGCGCAACGCCCTGCTCGCCTGGACGGGCCACACGCTCTCCGCCTCACCGCGCCTGCAGCGCGCCCTGAGCGTCGCGCACTGGGGGTCCACGCACCTCACAGGCCGCGGCCTCGTGGCGCTCTCCTCACCGGGCCAGGCCTACCGCCTCACGCTCGCCGAGGGCGAGGAGTTCGTCGCCCACCCCTCGCACGTGGTGGCGTACTCCGTGACGCGGAACCCGCCGGCGCCCTTCCGCTTCCGGAGCTCGGCCCTCCGGCTGCAGATCCCGTCGCTGGGGTCCCGGTTCGCGGATGTGAAGTTCTTCAAGGTCATGCGCACGACGGAGACGTACAAGGCCGTGGCGCGGGCGGCGCACGCGCTGCGCACGGCGATGAGGAGGACGATCTGGGGCGACAGGCTGTTCCTGCAGTTCAGGGGCCCCGCGACGCTGCTGGTGTCGAGCAGGGGGGTCAGGCTGGCGGAGTCGCTGACGGCCGGGGAGGTGAACGAGATCGCGGACGCCCCGGCGGGGGTCGCGGCCGCGGCTGTGCAGAAGGCTATGCCGGCGAAGGAGGAGGGGAAGGGTACCGACGAGGTGAAGAGGGAGCCTCTGATTATGCGGACGGTGACTGTGGAGGAGGATGGCAAGGTCAAGTTCGAGGATGACAAGAGGTTGAAGGACACGATGCGATGATGGGCGCGGTGATGTTTTAGACTTGTTCTGGTCCCCTGCTGGACGGCTCATTTGTATTAGTACTGCGTGAATAAGATAGGATGGGTGTACAAGAGACAATAGATATGATAGTTTTTATATCTGTAGTGATTTCCGGTCTGCGCATGGGAGCTACGTATCAGTCTAAGTCACTGACTACATGTAGGCTCTCCGCTGAACCACTACTTACGCCAGTGGCTTTACTACTGTCATTTCCCCCTTACATGTTCAAGCTGATTCCTCCACTCCGGAGCTTCTCTGCCAAGCATCTCTGCAAATGTTACCTGTTGAAGCGCACAAATTGCATCGATGTCTTGCCTCACTATCGGCACGCAGGCAAGCTCTCGCAGCGCGATCCACAGACATCACTTGGAGTCGGCGCTCGGGTTCCGGGCGCAAGTCGCGTCGCCGGAAGTCCAGCCCCGAGTACCTCCGTCTTTGCCAATGTAGTCCTGTAATTACTAGTTCACTTCGCACGGGAGGGATGTGCCGCTGGCGCACTGCACAGGCCATGTAAGATACTAAGATCCGAGATCCAAACTGGTGTTGGTTATCTGCGCCGGGGCCACTAAAGACGCATCTCTTGGTTCGATCTGCACTTCCGTGTGCTCCGAATCCAGAGTTTACGCAGGGTCGAGTCAGAGAGGTGGATGAGTCCAGGATTGGGGGGGGGGGGGGGTTGGAAGACGGTTGTATTTCTAAGCTTATTTGGTTTGAGGTGTGAAGATCCGAGGGGGTGTAAACGCGAAGACGCGAGCGAGCAGGGCCGGGTGTCTGTCTGATTGGCTGCTTCCAGATCGAGGAGCAAGGACTGTAAGTACTTGTGTGTGTGAGTGGGAAGTAAATCCGAAGGACAGCGGAGTACGTAGTACGAATTTGAGTTTGAGCACAAACCCCGTGAGCTCATGAGTCCAGGCATGACACTAGAAGGTGTGGACCACGCTTACAAGGAAGATGCAAGTAGACAGCACTTCGGCGGGCCTGGAGCAAGTCCTCCTCCGGGTCGGCCGGACGGAGCGTTCCGGGCGAACGAGGTTAGGGTTATCAGATGCTTTAGGATGTGAGGAGAAGAGGGTAGATAAGATGGTGACTGAATAGTATACGGATGGCATTACACACGAGCTGCGTTAACTCTATGGGTAGGTGTCATGCCCGCCCTTGTAGTTCTAGTACACACAAGAGCCGCAAGCCTCCATCTATATACCGTTACATGCTCGTAGCATCCAACACCATCGTAGGGAAGACCCTCTTGTAGGAAAGAGAGCATGTCTAGATCCACGGTGATAGTCATCCCCTCGAGCCCTCGCGGCCAGCCCTGGGCCACGCCGCCCAGTATTACGAGTAATACGAGTACTGCGATGCCCTTGTAGAAAAGCGGGTAGTAATACTACCTTATTATAAAGCAGAGCTAGCTCTTTCAACAGATATCAGATCCCATCCCACATCATTACTAAGCCTACTTCGTCCCTTGATCTAATCTCGCGCCAAAACCCAAACGCGAGCAGAGTTAAATCCGAGCGCGAAGCCGCAGGGTTCCATGTCCATGCCATGTGCTGTTCGAGCGGCCGCCGCTAACCCTTCTCGCTCCTTCTCCCCACCCACCCTCTTCGAATCGAAGCCGCATGGTCCAGCTCCATGCCATGTGCTGGCGGCCGCCGCTAACCTTTCTCTCTCTTTCTCTCAGCTCCATGCCATGTAGACCCTGTGCGGGCGGCCGACGCTAACCCTTTCCTCTCTTCCTCCGACTCCGTCCCGGCCCCACAAGGTTCCTCTCAACCTCTTGTTCAAGATGAAGCAGACGGGCCTGATGCGACCCTATCTTCAACGGGGAAAGATCCTCCAAGTACTACGTCTGTGTGATTCCCTAACCTGTGTACTTTCTCACCAGGAAGAGCTGAGATCCTTCACATCCCACATCGCATGTAGCTACTTCGTAAACCCTGCTCGCCCTAACAGTATTATTCCGCACGGCACCTGGTTCCGCTCATTCCCCGCCCAAGCTTCCTTCGTGAGTCGACTGCCGTACCTATGAAAGGGTCCGCCCTCCTTACCCCCCGCCCCCCTGTCTGCCACTCTCGCGGCCGAAGGAACCTCGCGGCTCGGGTCTTTGGGGTCTTATTTCCTTGTTTCATACGCTGCCTGGGATTAAATCCGACGAGCCCAGTCCAGCACCGTGAAGCCGAATATTTTTGTTCTTCTTCACCTTATATATCATCGAAGAGCGCTCTCGTATATAAGTCTAGATATTCCCTGGCTAGTGAGCCGTACGATGAGTCCGCGAATCTGATAATCCTTCCCATCCCCAAGTAAACGCACCCTTTTGGCTGGCCTCACGATCCTTTTCTCTTCTCATTTTTCTTCAAGACGAAGGAGAAAAACAAAGAGAGATATAGAGAGAAAACCCGGCCCCAGACCTAATCCGCTCTTCACACATAATCATGGAGAAGCTCCCAGCGGTGGATGCCACCAGCCACCGGACGCCAAGCTCCTCCTCTCGGCCCGGCTCCCTCACGAGGGTACCCTCCCGGGACTCCGCAGCCCGCGACTCCCTCACCGAACACCAGAATACCACCCAGCTCGACCTCGAGAAGGCTGACGCCATCCCCGCCGACCTGGAGAAGTCGTCCGCGGATAGTACCTCGCCCGCAACGGCGGCGGGGGATACGGAGAGCGCGCCGGGACCCCCCGCCGCCGCCGCCGCCGCCGCCGGCCCACCGCCGGGATTTCGCCCGCAGGACTTCCCCGACGGCGGGCGCGAGGCGTGGCTCGTCGTGGCGGGCGGCTGGTGCGCCCTCTTCTGCACCTTCGGCCTGGTCAACTGCATTGGCGTCTTCCAGCAGTACTACACCCGCGAGCTCCTCAGCGACTACTCCCAGTCGTCCATCAGCTGGATCACGTCGGTCCAGGTGTGGATGATGACCTTCCCCGCCGCCATCTTCGGCCGCCTCTTCGACAACTACGGACCCCGCTACCTCCTCATCGTCGGCTCGATAACCCACGTCTTCGGCCTCATGATGACGTCCCTCTCCACCGAGTACTACCAGCTAATGCTGGCCCAGGGCGTCGTCTCCTCCCTCGGTTCCTCCGCCGTCTTCAACGCAACCGTATCCTCCGTCGTGAGCTGGTTCTTCCGCCGCCGCGCCGCCGCCTTCGGAATCGTCGCCGCCGGCTCGTCGGTCGGCGGCGTCATCATCCCCATCATGACCACCCACCTCATCCGCCAGGTCGGGTTCCCCTGGGCCGTGAGGTGCCTGGCGTTCATGTTCATGGGGCTGCTAGCCATCGCGTGTCTCACGGTTAAGTCGAGGCTGCCGCCGCGGAAGACGAAGTTCGTCGTGAGGGAGTACGTCGACGGCCTGAGGGAGCCGCTGATGGCCATTACGTGCCTCGGGCTCTTCCTGTTCTTCTGGGGCATGTTCTTGCCATTCGCCTACATCATCCTGCAGGCGGAGGAGCTGGGTGTAGACCCGTCGCTCACGCCGTACCTCCTACCCATCATGAGCGCCGTCAGGTAAGTTCTCTCCCATTCCGTTCCCACCTGCGCTTCCCTAACCCCCCCCCCCCCTTTTCCCTTTTTTTTTCTTCGTGAGCACGACAAGCATCGCTAACCACCCGTCCCCCAGCATCTTCGGTCGTATCCTCCCCGGCATAGCCGCCGACAAACTCGGCCGCTACAACGTAATGATCATCATCACCTTCCTCTCGGCCGTCATAACCCTCGCCCTCTGGATCCCGGGCACCTCGACGGCCGCCATCATCGTCTACCTCATCGTCTTCGGCTTCACGTCGGGCGGCTTCATCGGCCTCGGCCCGACCATCATCGCCCAGATCTCCGACATCCGCAAGATCGGCACCCGCTCCGGCGCCGCCTTCGCCGTCCAGTCGTTCGGCGCCCTCACCGGCACGCCCATCGCCGGGGCCATCGTCCAGAGACAGGGCGGCGACTACCTCGGCCTACAGCTGTTCTGCGGGCTGACGATGATGGCCTCTGTGGTTGTGTTTATGGTGGCGAGGTACATGCAGGCTGGGTTCAAGATCAAGGCCATCTAGGAGTTGGCTCTTTGGCTGAAAGGCCTCTTAAGCGAGTGTTTGAGGGATGGGGCGAATACAAACACACCGATTATGACATACAGCGGAGGAACAGGCGAGGCTTGTGCGATGCGACCTGCTTTTCTTGCTTTTCTTTTCTCTTGATGCATATACCTCAGTTCGCATGTCCACAATATTTACAAATACACACAGAGTCACATAGACAATAGAAGGCGGACACAACCGCAAAGTACAAAAAGGTAATAAATTGAATTTCAAAATGCAGACCTCGGTCTGTCTCCTAGCTTTAAACGGAGAGAAGCTATGCGTCTATAACTCGCTCCAGCCGATTGAGGGCAGAGATATCAAATGGCGCGAGCCAACCGCCCTTCCAACACCTCTGAGAAAGCAGAAAAGAAAACAGACCCGACGTATTCCATAATCATGCTGTAACATGAAGACATAAAAAAAAGCAAATGCGTAAAAGGATATAAAGGGCATTGGGCTAAAAGAAGTCAAGAATTTTTAGGGGGGCAAGACCGAGTGTCGCCTCTGGGCGCCACTACTCCCTTGAAATAAACAGCCCGAGACGAGATCAAAAGGTGGGCAGAATGCACGGAACTCGAGAGAGAGAACATGTACACTCCACATTGGCCACAACTAGATACCCTACTCTTCATCCTCCGGGAAAGCAGCTGCGGCCCTGCTGAGCCTCCGCAGAAGCGGTGGAAGACGCCCGGACAGCAAGATGTCAATGCACTCCCTCATGACAGATCCGTCTCCAACGTCCATGGACCTCGACCGGTTGAGCCAGTACTCGAAGGGGCCGCCTAAAAGAAGCAAAAGATGGTCAGAATAAGATACGCCAAAGGTTCCGAGATAAAAATCTGGGGATAAAGTGAAAGGGGGGGTTGTGACGACACGAAATAAACTCACGATTGCCGTCCAGCGCTGTCCCCAATTCCTCACAGCGCTCCGAAGGCGAGTGCTCGGAGTGCATATCCGTGAAGTGCGTAATCATCTTCGCAATGTCGCGGAGGGGCCACTTGCACGGGGCCGAGGGCTGCTTCGGCTGGGGCGCGGCGAGGTACTTGGGCGACGTGCAGAGCCTGCACTTCCAGAAGCCGAGCCTCTGGATCATGTTCCCGGCGTTCTCCTCGTCACCCGGTGTGATGGCGACTTCCTTCTTAGCGCGCTTCGCAGAAGGGTGGCCGTTTGAGGTCTGGCTCGGTTTGACGGCGCGCTTCGCCGGGGTAGATCCGCCGGCGACTTGGGCGCTCGACTGAGCGGCCTGGTGCATGAGAGACATGCTCGGGTTGTCCGGGGCGCCTACGCCGATGAGCTGGCCGCTGTTCGCCGGCGAGGGCTGGGTGACGGCGCTGAGGCTGTTGATGATGGTCTGCGGGCTCGGGGCGGGCTGCTCGATGCTCCCGAGGGCCGTGAGGATCTCCATCTTGTGCTGGCAGAGTCTGATCTGGTGGTTCAAGTCGAACACCCTCAGTCGAAGGGTCCGAGCCTCCTGCGGAGTGAGCCCCTGCTCTTCCAGGAGCTGCTGGGTACAGTAGTCCCTGTCGTAGCCGTACGCGTTGAGATCATTCTGCAGATGTCTGAGCAGCAGGCCCGCGAAAGACGTCGGCTGGCTCATGTTTGACGACATGACTGAGTTCATTGTGCTGGGACCTTGGGCATAAGGCATATCCTGAGAATAGATTGGAGCTCTGCTGTTTGAAGGATGTGCAGCTTCGATGGGCACAGATTGTCCTTGTGATCTGTAGATATGTGTGAGTGGACAGTCATCTACTTCGCTGATAGATAGCAAGTGCAAGGGGGAGAAGAGGAAGAGAAGGTAGAGAGGCCAAGAGTTAGGCCAGAAAGAGTGAATTACTATCAGGGAAGGAGCAATCAGAACTATCAGTCGCACTTACCTTCTCTTATTCCCCGACATTCTCACAACCTCCACACAATGACTGCTGGCTGGCCACGACTGATCAATGGACCTAGGCCCGTATTGAGGGGAGTCTCCAATTCGGGATAGCTGTACAATTCCAGACGAATAAAGCTAAAGAACTGGAAAAGGAAAATGGTCCGGAATCCGGTGTGGGTGGTCCTCACATAAAATAATGGGATCCCTCAAAGAAACAATTGAGCTGGAATGAGAAAAAAAAGATCTAGAGCGAAAAAAAGAAAAAGGAAAAAAAGGGTCGGCGACATTTGGCCAATCACACAAAGGGTCCGATTTAAAGCTATCCAATCGCAGCCCTGACACTCTCCAAAACCACAGACATCTAGCCCACATTTTCTTTTCCCATTTCTTTTTTGTCTTGACTTTTTTTTTCTTTCCTTGTCTTTCTTTTATCGTCTCGCTCCTTTCAACTCGCGTAGCCGCAATCATCGCCTTTACCGTTCCTTTATCTCACTTCTAGATCTCTTTGTCTACTGTTCGCGGCCGTTTTGTTCACATACTTCTTGAATGCATTTTGTCTGTTTGTTTTGTTACGAACGCTAGGACAAAGGCTAGACACCACTTATCTCGAGCTGTTGCTAAGCCTACTCGTAATCATGAGGGTTCGTGAAACATACGGATACACTGCTCATCCATCGGCGCTTAATCAGTCTCCCCTCCAAAGCAGAGCCCCCTCAGCATATGTATGTTCTGCGCTTCTTCTTCCTAACACCCCACCCGCCTCGCCGTCAACGCATGAAGTATCTGTTCGGCCGCCTCCTAGGCGTCCTCCCCGCCGTGTTCATCGCCTCTTGGATTGCCATTAAAGTCCATACCCTCTTCACCTCGTCCCATATGGCCCGCTTCGTCGACTCGGGCGTTGCTGGAAGCCCCACGAGCCAGAGGCCCAGGACAAGGCCTGACACAATGGTCCTCCGCGCCACCTCGCTGGTCTCACAATATGCGACCACCAGCAGCAGGAACTCGCATAGGGCGCACGGCCAGAAGTTCGCCAGGCGCCACACGAACAGCGGAGGCTGCTCCCCCGGCCCCGGATAAGTGACGGTGACAGGCCTCCGGAGGGATGCGACGGCCCACTGGAAGTAGCAAGCGCAGAGCAGGGCGATGGTCGAGACGAACCGATCGATGAGGAGGCTGGCTTCGCTTTTGAGGAGCCAGTACGAGGGCTCGAATGGCCTCGCTACCGTGTAAAGGCTCATTCCGAGAAGGACACTGAATGCCCGGCGGATGTAGATACCTGGCCTCCTACTCCGTGAATTACTTGTATTGACGCGAGCGCTCATGGTGTTGACAATTTCCCAATGTAGTCGTAGTAGGTGCGGTTGCCACTCGAGTGGTAGTGAGGTCTTCGGGGAGGTCGGATACAGCTAATACGGTACGAGAATCCCCGCGGGCTGGGCTGAGGTTATATTATGCTACTGAATGTGGCGGTTGGAAGCCTGATGTGATGTTTACGTGTGTCTCGGAACACCAGGTCACTGTTTGATCTGGTCTCGATATTCAATATCTCTTCAGGAAGCCGCCACACGGAGCATTGACCTTTCTGTGCAAACCATGTAGTGAATCACAGTATGAGTTCCAGCTTGTGCGACACGGACCACCGCAGCCCAAGTTACGAGTACATGAATGGGATAGAGAGCCCATGGACAGGCTGCCCCAGGTATTTCCATAGCGAAATAATGGGACCTTGTCTATCAGAGGTGTAAACAGACCCCCATAAAAATATTCAATGGTTGCTTCCAGCCAAGAACATTGGAATCCGTCGTGGGGCATAATGGCGGGGTGGCCCGCCCCACTCCGATAACACCAAGCTTAATCGATAAGAAACCGACCGCTTTTTTTTATTATTTTCTTATTTTTCGCGTGGTTGATGGCAGAAAAAATCGGTCCCAAATTCAACCTAACCGTTTAAACGCAGCCACCACCCTCCATCCGAAACGCCTCTACTCCCCCACCAACCAGCGAATCGGAAACCCACACACACAATGCCGAAGCCGAGAACGAAACGCAAGGACGTGCGCGAAGAGCGCAAGCGCAAACACGAAGATGAGGCCGCCCAGGACGAGGCCGCGCTCGGGGAGGAGGAGCAGCGAGCCGCCAAGAAGCGCCAGCGCCTCGAGGCCATGGCCGAACAGCCCGACAGCGAGTACTACTTCGACGCGCCGCAGAAGTCCGGCGCCGAGGCCGCCGGCGAGCCGCAGTTCTTCGGCATGCTCACCGACGAGGAGCAGGAGTACTTCCGCGGCACGGCCGAGGTCCTCGAGCTGAACGACTGGGCGTCCCCCGAGGACCGCGCCTACTTCATCGAGAACGTGTTCGCGGAGGCCAAGGGGAAGGAGCTGAAGCTGGCGTGTAGTCAGGGGTGCTCCAGGCTCATGGAGAAGCTGATTCTGCTCTCGAACGTGCGCCAGAAGAAGCTCCTATTCGAGGCTTTCGCGGGGAACTTCCTGGCGCTGGTGCAGCACCGGTTTGCGAGCCACTGCTGCGAGATGCTGTTTTTGCAGGCTGCGCCTGCTGTGGGGCAGGACTATGCCGACGTGGCTGGTGAGGAGGAGGAGAAGAAGGAGGGCGGGGAGGAGGAGGCGGGAGGGAAGAAGGGTAGCGGGGAGGAGGAAGAAAAGCCCGAGACGCCTATGGAGGACCTGTTCCTGCTGACGCTGGACGAGCTCGAGGCCGACATGAGCTTCCTTCTCACGCAGACGTACGCCTCCCATACCCTGAGGGCGCTTCTGCTCGTCCTCTCCGGGAAGCCTCTGGAAGATGCGACGACCGCGGCCCTCTTGAAGAGCAAGAGGAAGGAGCGCATCTCCGTCCCCGGTGCAGGCCCAGCTCACGACGAAGAGCAGCTGAACCAGCAGCCCCGCGTGGTCCCCGAGTCCTTCGGCATGGCCATCCAGAAGATTATCTCCGACATCATCACGGCCCTGGACAGCTCCGGCCTTAGGATCATGGTGTCACACCCCACGGGGAACCCCATCCTCCAGATCCTCCTGGAGCTCGACATCACATACAACGCCAAGGCCAAGAAATCAAAGGCCGAGTCGGTCGGCTCCGATACCCTACTCGGCCGACTTCTGCCGGGTGCGCCCGAGTCCCTCAAGGAAGACGTCTCCAAGGCGTCCGAGTTCATCAACTCGATGATATACGACCCAATCGGCTCTCGGCTGCTCGAGACGCTGATAACCCACGCCCCGGGCAAGATCTTCAAGGCCATCTACCAGAACTGCTTCGCGAAGCGGCTGCAGAGCTACGTCCGCAACGAGGTGGCCTCTTACGCGTGCATCAAGCTGCTCAACCGGCTAAGCAAGGAGGACCTAGTCGCCTCTGTCGACGAGATCCTCCCGTCGATCCCGACCCTCGTGGAGAAGGCCCGGTATAACGTCATCAGGGTCCTCCTAGAGCGGTGCTCCGTCCGCGGCGCCACCGACGAGGCCGAGAAGATCGCGCAGGCCCTCGTGCAGGCCTGCGGCGGCCGCCCCGAGGACTTGGTCCCCGCCCTCTGCGGGCTCCGCGCGGAAGAGGACAAGGCATCCAAGGATAAGAATAGCTTCCAGAAGCCTGCGCGCAACACGCAAGCCATGGTATCCCACGGCGCAAAGCTCATCTCGACTATGCTGTCGATACCGGCCTGCGCGACGGTCGCGCAGACCTCTCTCCTGTCTCTAACTCCCGACGAACTGGTGAGGTTAGCGACGGGGTCGACGCCCACGATGGCGGTTCTGAAAGCGTCCCTCGCCAACCCGTCCTCCAACGCGTTCTTCCACAAGAGGCTGGTCGCCTCGCTCGCCCCTCACATCGTCGACCTCGCGGCCTCGCAGGCGGGCCACAACCTCGTCAACGAGCTCATCGCGGTCCCCACGAAGGGCAAGGAGCGCTCCGTGCCGTTCCACGTCAAGGAGACCATGATGGCCAAGCTCGCGCAGAGCGAGCCGGTCCTGCGGGAGTCGTGGATGGGGAGGAGCGTGTGGCGGACGTGGAAGGGAGACGTCTGGAAGAGGGGCAGGGCGGATTGGGGCACCTGGGCGAAGGAGGCCGAGGGGCGCGTCGAGGGCGCCGCGTTTGCGGCCGCGCCGGCGAAGAAGGCGAGGGCGGAGAACGCGGTGGTGACGAATCCGCACATCGCGAGGCGGTTCGCGAGGCAGGCGGAGAGGGCGAAGGAGAGGAGGCTGCGGTTCGGCGATGCCGGCCGCCCCGAGCAGGTTGGTGCGATAGCGGAGGCGAGGACGGACGGGAAGGTAGAGGGTGCGTTGGAGCAGAGTGGGGAAAGCGCTGTGGTTGAAAATGGGGAGAGGAAGGAGCTGGAGGACAAGATGGATGGGATCGAGCTGAACGGGGACAAGGCTCGCGACGTTAAGGAGGAGAGGAAGGAGAAGAAGCAGAAGGATAAGACTAAGAACCCCGACGAGACTCCGGAGGAAAGGAAAGAACGGAAGAGACTAAAGAAGGAAAAGAAAGAGAAGAAGAGGAGGGAAGCGGAGGTTGAGGCATAGGGTTCGGACCAGCAATGTTATATATCTTCTTACGTTTATCTAGGGGCTCGCCATGTAATTGACTCCTTTGGCTATTCACATGTCAATCATCTGCCCCTCCTCACCCCACAACAGTCGTGAATGAAACGGATGAAGAACGGGGCACGTCAAGAATCGAAATAAAAAATCATTAATACTGCCTATGAAATAATCGACCAAGGGTATAGAAACCCGGACGCTCATGGGGACGCTTGTAGTCCAGAACGCATCTCTATCTTGTACACCTCCAAAAAAGAAAGAAAGAAAGAACTCCCAATACTCCACCGAAAACCTCCCGGGATAGGGGCCGAAGACACGGCCCTCTACAACATCAAGCTTGCCACTTCGTCTCGTCGACCCACCCCCTCCACTTCTTATACTCACCGAACTCCAGGCTCGCCTTCTTCCCCTGGTACCTCACACAGTCCAGCTCGACCTCCCTCCACTTGTCCTTCCTCCCGACCCAGCCGGCCTTCCTCATCAGGCTCACCAGGGTCTCCTCCTTTGTCCAGCCCTGCTCGGTCGCCACGTCGGGGAGGTACGTGGCGCCGTACCGCCTCCCGTGGTAGACGAAGGAGATGCGCAGGCCATGCACGCCGAGGGTCCAGTCCATGCTGTCGTCGCAGTCCTCGAAGTCGGTCAGCAGGGTGACGCTGACGCCAAGGGTGGGGAGCTCGGACAGGCGGACGGGCGGGAAGCGCGTGTCGTGCAGCGCGGCGGTGATGGCGTACGACGATATCCCGTCCTCGAGCTCCTGGTCCTCGAACGTCCCGATGCAGCCGCGCAGCGAGTGGCCCTCATCGGAGATGACGTTCCAGGTGATGAAGAGCGGGGACTCCCGGATGTCGTCCTCGCCGAGGGAGGTCACCGAGGTGGCGGGCGTGTCCGTGGCGAGAGACATGGTGGAGGACGAGGAGGACGAGGCGCCGCTGGTGGGGGATGTGAGGCGCTGGAGGGCGGGGAGCGGCTTCGCGGGCCGGGTGGAGTCCGCGGAGTCAAGGGACTTGAGGTAGGCGGCCCAGGACTTTTGGACGTCCTCTAGGTCCAAGGGTTCGCGGCGCTCTAGGTTAGCTGCGAGGGCCTCGAAGGCATAGAGGCAGTGCTCGGTGGTCGCCATGACTTCTCTTGGCTCTTAGGGGATTGTCCGGCGGGTATTTCCGGGGCGGTATGTCCGGAGAGAGCGTTTACTTGGGGTTCCTGGAGCGAGAGAGGGTGTACTTGGAGTGACAGGGGAGTTTGATGCGGGGAGAAAAAGAGTGTTTGGGGAAAGGGAGGGAGGCCTTCCAAGGTTTTAGCACCTCGAGGCAGTGCCGGGGTTAGTTAGGCTGGGCTAGATGGGGCGTGATGGGGCCTTGGAAGGGACGGAAGCCGGACTGGACGTTGAGGAGGAGGGGCCAAGGAGGGGCAGCAAGCGGGGCGGGGTGGGTGGGGTACGATCAGCTGGCTTTATCGTCTTATCGGAACAGTTGGTCACAGCTGGTTAAGCCTGGCAGATCTTGGTTTTGTTGCTTGGTCGCAAGCTAGCGATTGAGATGAAACTGTAAAATGCGAAGTTTTTCTCTGGCCGATGGGTCTAGTCAAGGTTGGGAGAGTGACGTTTGTTCAAGGGATGTATTCGCTCATACCTACTGCTACTGGGGGATTCAATGCAACCCCCGCGTGGGATGATGTGGAACCTAGGCAGAGACTATCATGAGGACTGATAGGGCACGGCACTAAGCGGTAGGACAAGGACCTCCCTGGGAATATAGTGAGTGCCACGGGAATGGCTGTCAAAGACACGGCGTGGACGAGCCAAGGTGAGGAGCATATGGTGGGTGCATGCACGCCTTGCTGCCTGCTCCCATACTCATGATGAAGTGACGCCGTGGCGTCGAAGTTGCCCCGAAGCCACGAGTAGGAAGACAGGACTTATGGTGTCGCCAAATCCTGCGCTCATCGCCGATACCGACAGGGAAGGAGGGGAGAAGAAAAAACAACGATCGGGTACAGTGAGTATAGCATAGGTAGAGGCGATAATGTGAAGCTCGATTGGCGGAAGGTAAATTTCGACCCCCCGAGGAAGAGGGAGAAGGGGGTTGAGAGTTTCGACATGAGGGTTCGTTCTTGGATCTGTTCTTACTAATTTTGCCGCCCACGCGTGCCACATGAGTCCGTGCAAGCCAGACCCGAGACCGATGTATTACCTAAGCGGGCCAGCCATCACCACTCACACGACCACGTTTCTCCCCTTTCCTTCTATCCCCTGTCCTCCTTCTCGTACCATGGAAACACGCCTTGATCAATCGAAACGCTTACGTACATCTGTACTCGAAGCGCGCGTAGTCACAGCCCCCTCCAACCCCCCGCACATCCTTCTAGACCCCAACATGAAGCTTGGCTCTGCTACCGGAACCCGATCGAAGCGAGCCCCTGATATGCACCGACTGTAACATCGGCCCCACTCCCGCCCCTCCGTTCCGCAACAGCCCGTGTTTCAGTCCACCGCATCCGAGCCTCCTTTCTCCCCTTCTCCACCCGTCTGCTGGCGGCGCTTTTTGCACGGACTAGGATTAAGGAAGCTTTATTTGAATTAAGCAATGGGAGCTCCGGTCTCGACCTATGGAGTTTCTCCTTGGCAGGCCTGACGTTTTACGACCCACGCCGTACAATTGAGCTAGAGAGAATAAGCTTGTTTGGGTTTGGGGGAGGAGCCAGACCCCCCGGCCAATGTGACGCCGGACGCGCCTCCTACTTCGGTGTAGCGACAAATCCAACCGGGGCCTTTTTTTTGTTTTCCAAGTTCTGGACGCGCACCCCTTAATCCTCATACCTAGTTACTAGGTAGAGCGCCATCGGGGGCTGTGCAATGATTCCATTCTTGACCCGGGGCCCTAGTCCCCATGCCCTTGCTGATGCGGCATCTTGTCTCAAGAGTGGAGTCTCGAAACCAGGCCGCACGGCGTTCGAGGATGGCAAGGACTGACAACTCCCTAACACGGCCGAGTAGCGACTGTTGACGGGAAGGGGGGCGGGTCTGGAACGCGATGCCGCTGCCGATCCTCGCATCCCATCCCTTTCGATTGTGCCTGATCTCCCTGACAGCCGCCTACCTACCTGCCATCCCATACATATACCCCATCCCGCTGTCTCCCTCCTTCTTGGCTTTCTTTCCCTCTCCCCCCTCATCCAACTTTCGTCGAGCTCTCGAATCCCGATCTGCCTATCTCCTTCCGACTCTCTCTGTCGCCGGCCGACCTTCTTTTCAACACTCCTTTTTTAATACAATAATCGAATCCTTTTCTTCGGAACCCTTTACACAATATCAAAATGCAGTTCTCCGTCGTCGCCATTCTCTCCCTCGCCGCCGTTGCCCTCGGCTCTCCTAACCGTAAGTTCGAAGACGAGGAGAAACCCCCGCCACAGTCTCTCTTCTCACGATGAAGGGACATAACACATGCCCTGGGAGAAGAGGGGACTTGGGCGAGATGGCCAAGATTAAGTGAGGGGGGCACGTGGCTAATGAGGACATTGAATAGGTCTCCGGGCGAGGCAGGCACCTGCGAACCCTGCGGCCATCCAGGGCGGCCCCACCGTCCAGGAAGCGGCCATGACGGACAGGTCCGGCAACATCGTTCCGTTCGACTCCAAGAACGTGTACCTGGCTGGCGTCGACGCCGGCTTGTAAGGAGCTCCTTTCAACAGGCCCACGCCAACCCGGCCGGCTCATAAAGAAAACGACACCCTTCTCGGACTTTCTGCCCTCTCTCCCATCTACAAGAGTGGACAGGAGAGAAGATGACGGCCCGGGGAGGAGTGTCGGGGCGGGGGATAAGGCAACTCTGTACAAAGCCTTCTTGTCGCCAACAACTCAAAAAAAAAACCAAACCTACCAAATTTCTTTTTCATCATCTTTTTTTTTTTTCCAAACTGTCTTAATGGGTCCGGATAGATCGTGTGATCCAGGGACAATCGCTGGGAACACGGGACTTCTCTAGAGTCCGGATAGGAGGAAGGGGGTTTATCAGCCTGGACGGAGGGAAGGTGGAAAGGCCGTTGGCGTATAAGGCCGCGGCTAGGGCAAGGGTATCGCGGATATCGTGTGCCCAGGGGCGGTAGATACATCGAGTTTGTCTAAAATTGATACTTGACAGCTCTTTGCTCGACGAAATTCCACAATCCATGTTCGTGCTTCCCCAACCCAACCTAGGATTGGACGCCGTTTGCGTCATGTTTCCATGCTCGACATATGAGGTATTATATGGTGAAGGATGTGTAGGAATAGGCGGCCAGTACATAAAGGCGATGCAGGTGAGATTGTCGCCTGATCGGAGGCGGATTCATACTAATGCACATAAGTTGGCATCAGGCGTTGAGTGGTGAGATTCTTCTCCCTCCCCGGCGACACTGCAGAGTATGCAATGCTGCGTTCGATCCTGCCGCTGACAGGGCTGATGGCGCGCGTCTCTTGACGAGAAGCGCACATCCAATTGCAGGCAAAAGAAGAATAATACTTGTACATGTCAGATGCTGCCTGCAGCTTCATGCTTGGAGCGAGGATTATGGCGCAGAAATTAGGACCATATATATTATGTAAGCCCTGCCTGCCTGCCTGCTTGCCTGCCAACACCAACCTTCACTGCACGTTTCTCCGCCATTCGCGTAGAACATGCCATGCCATACCAACAGTTAGTTCCCTTCCATGGGCTGAAATCATCCTTTTGGGGGCCATCGGGATTTCATGTTTCCCAGACCAAGACCTGACTGGGCCGACTCATCCGCGCGCACAAGAACAAGACCCCACCAAAGCTGATTTGCATAGCCCTCACAGCCGACATGAACCCACGCCCAATAAGGCCTAAGCCGACCCTCTACTGCCGAATCAGGCATGGAGGGCGGTCAAGGGTACCCCAGGGACCCTGGTCCCTCCATTTCTCTTACATGGCATTAAGTGTCTACTTTGCAAGGGTCCCAGCTGTTTCCAACCATCAAACGCGTGCACAGCCGTGGCGCAATGCCCCATGAGGAACCTGCACGGCCCAGGCTGCCCCACACTCGACCTGTTCAGACGACTCTTGTTTGGTTCGCAAGCGGATGTGGCAGGGCTGGCGGGACGCGCCCACTTGGGATAGGCAGGCAGGCACCTCAAGCGCTGGATGGCGTATGACGATCAGAAAAAAGGCGCCTCCACATCTCGCTTGCCCAAGGGCCTATTCGTTGGACCGGACAATCGGGAGATGCCCCAGAGGGCTGTGGCTTGCCCCTCTTCCTTCCTTTCCTTCCTTCCTCCCCCCCCTTGGTGCCCTGGTCCCTAGTCTCTGGTCCCTAGTCCATAGTAAAATGACTGAATCCTTCCCATGCTGATCAAGAAGGCCCGACCATCGGCTCCGCCAAGCTTCTAAATCGAGAACCCCTTCCTTGGCCTGTTTTCTTTCTTCAGAGGCTCTCCCCCCCGGCTGTCTTCTTCTTCTTGCCGCTTTCTCTCCTAACGCCCGCTGGAAAACAGGCGCGCCGCGACTCCTCGTGTACCCCATACCCAGGCCGTGAATCTTTCTTGGAAAGATGAAACCAGTCCTTTAGTTGTTTCACCCATTCACAGAGAGAGCCTTGGAACCCTCCTACTTCACACCACTCATTAGCACGGCTTTCTTGTTCTTGTCCATTCCTACCCTGCGATACCCAACACGAACCCTCCCCCTTGCTCCCTAGTCCCTTGTCAGACACTAAAAAGATGGGCCGGCACAAGGCTCACGCCAGATTCGACCGCGCCGAGTGGCGTCTCCGGTTCCTGATACCCCTGTGGCTCCTTCAGACGGTCCTCGCCATCATCACCCTCATCGTCTTCGGGTGGCGCCTAAGCGGGACGATGAAGGCCTGGAAAGAAGCAGACGAGGACACGCGGGCATCCTTCCCCTCCCTTACGGTAGCGTACGACAAACCCCCCCTCCCCCCCTTACTTTCTTCACCTTCCCCACCTCCCTGTGAGGCACCGTTTTCCTTATCAAGGCTTCCGGGGGAAACGTGCGGTCCCAACTGACAGATTTTTTTTCTAGGTGGGAATGCGTGAACCTCGCGCTGGGTGTCGTCGCCCCGACTCTGGTGGCGTACGAGGTGTTCAGCTTCGTCCAGGAGACGCTGACGCCGCGAGCGGTGATGTTGACGCAGTTCGTCACGACGGCCTGTGCGACTACCGCGCTTGCGCTTGACATCTTCGCGCATATTCAACAGAAGGAGGCGACGAAGTATACCGCCGGCGCGCTAGTCATAGGCTCCGTCTTCCTGTAAGTTTTGTTGCTTAACCACCTTCCCACTCCTCGGCCCCTTCAAGACCCTCCCCCATCGCCCGCCCGGCCCTCAAGCTAACGACCTCTTCCCCTGCAGCGTCTCCTCCCTCGGCACCGCCCTCTACGCCCTCCGAAGCCACCGCCGCCTAGCCGCCTACGCCGAAATATCCGGCCCGACCAACACGAAGCCCTACGGCTTCACCGACCTCGACACCGAGTCCCAGTACCGCCCCCGCGCCGCCTCCCACGCCTCCCTCAAAGGTTCCCACCCCGACACGCGCCGTTTCTCCGCCGCCTCCTCCATCCTCTCCATCCGCCGCCTCTCCGCCGCGGGCCCACCGCCCGCCGCCGCCCCCGTGCCGCTGCAGGGCCTCACCCCCTCCGTGTACAACCACGCGCGGGACACGCAGTTCGACGAGTACGTCTCCGCGCGGCACTCGGCGGACCTGCGGGACTTCGTCGACGGCTCGCAGCGCGCCGACTTCGGGTGGGGCGGCCGCGCCAGCTCTGTTTCCACGGGGGATGACCTGGGGACGGTCCATAGCGAGGGCCACTCGCTGGCTGCCGTCCCGGAGGAGGAGAGGGCGTTGTCCAGGGCCGGACCCACGCCCGCCCCTGGAGCCGGGTCGCGGCTCCTGGACGGAGATAATGATGGGACGGGAATAGGATCCCTACCGGAGATCAAGATCGAGAAGACGAGGAAGAATCCCGCGTTATGAGACCCCGGAAAGGGGGGGGGGGGGAGGGAGTTGAAAGTGTGGGGCATGCATCCAGTACATAGTATCACACACGGCGTTGGGTAGATGGATTTTTACGGTCGTTCATCTCGGTGGTCGCAACCCCCGTCAGCTTTGTCATTTACCATTTTAAATATACCAGAAAGGCGAGTTGAACCTGGAGTTTTATTATGCTCGTGAGATGGCTTTGTAATACAACCGGCGGTGGGATCCTAATATAGATGTTACCGCCGTTCAAATCTGAAATTAACAACCTGCCCCTCGCTCATTAAGAAGACAACCAAATGCGACGTGACGCAACGCCAGTGATTACGAATTATTAAGGAAATCCAGATGGCGGTGGGCTTATACTTGTAAATCCTGGCCTCCGCTGTATAAATATCTCTATCGTCGGAAGGATGTCCTAACAGCGCCAAACGAAGTCAATCGAGTGACCCGGTTGGGGCGTGTGTCTCACCAGCGGAGCACGAGTAAGCAAGCCCAGGAAGGATGGAAAGCACTCACAACATAATACATGTCTCACTCAGGTAAGCTTTGAGAAATTCCAGATCTCTCTCGAGACTGGGCCGCCTCGGCCCCACTGCTGCCACTCACCTTGCATGGTATTCTCGGCCCCGACTCCGGCCCCACCTGGATGCAGTGCCCCACCTCGGAGACGGTCTACATCGCCGCCGAATCATTTCCCTCTCCCTCCTGTTCAGTTCTCTTGCCCCGGTGTAGGTAGGAAATCTGAGGTCGAAGGAACAGTAGAACGCCGGAGAAGGGGAAGACTTACGACCAGGGCAGAGTTCACTGAGTTATCCCGGTAAGATGAAATCTTAATCAGACCTTGAAGGATAGTATGTACAAAAAAGAAGGCATGTCCCATTAGGGGCACGCCAGAGAATAGAACTAACTAAGACGAATCCATAGAAGTAAGAATGTCGCTCCAGAATAATACACTCGCCTCAGTAAACATCGTACTCCCCCAAAACCAAAAACCTCAAAGCCGACCCAGTATCTCACACCCCTATACGCCATAATCGTTCCGAGCCACTAAGCCACCTTACCTCCCCCTAGGTGGAATTGGCGGCGTACCCTCCTCATTTTCCTCCTTGATTACACTGTCCCTCGTGGCATCCGGCCACGCAGTGGACCCCTCCGCGACGACGGTGTCCGTCTCTGAGCGGACACTACTCGCCTGCCCCTGCCCCTCCCTCTCGCCCGACTCCGCTTCTCTTAGCTTCTTCTCCTGGGCCTGCCTCTTCTCCTCCTCCCTCTTCGCAATCATCACCCCGTACGTCGCCTTAAAGTCTGCGAACCCCTGCATCGATGCCACGTGAGGCGTCGGCGGCAGCACCGGCGCCCGCGAGCCCCTAATCGCGGCGGATCCCAGAAGCTCGCCGTTGCGCTTCCTCAGCATCTTCACCTGCCGGAGGAGGAATATAATTACGCCGAGGCTCACGAGCATAACGACGAGGATCCCGGCGCCCATGCCTAGGTATACGGCCAGTGGCGTCTGGTTCTGGGTAGCGGTTGGCTCCGGCGTGTTGGTTATGGTCATCGTGGGCGCACTAGGGGACGTGAGGGACGTGAGGTTTCGCGGCGTGAATGCGGCGTCGGTGCCACAACAGGCTTCGTTGTTGGGTCCGCAGCAGAAGGAGCCGTTTTCGCATGGTGTGAGCTCTATCGTCCCGTTCGACGAGCCGTTCTACCCGAAGTTAGTACTGGTCTGATCTCCATTATCGTCGCATTGCCCCAGCGACAGCACCTCCTCCTCATGGGAATACCCGGCCTACCTGGTCGTCGCTCGTGCAGAAGTTCACACAGGCTGGATGATCCCATGACGAATCCGTGCAGAACCCCCTCCGAACGATGGCGCCCTGTATGCAAAGGCCCGACGCGCCACAGATCTCTCTAGTGTCGGGGACGGCGTTGAGGCGGCAGCAGCTAGAAGAAGCACCGCCCCGTTCTAGAATTCCGAGGTTATTGCATGGTCGGTAGCTGTCGTCGGCGATGGTGACGCCATCGGGGGCGTAGCATGGTATCTCGGGGGTCACGACCTGGGCTAGGACGGATTGGAGGAAGACGAGGAGGAGGGAGTGGTAATATATTGAGGGTCGCATCGTGTAGTCTCGTTTCCCTCACTAGGGATAACGTATTATGGGTTAGAAATGTGGCGAGTCTATTCGGAAAGTGTAGACATAGAAGCGAATGTGTTGAGACTGGGTAAGAAATCGCATTACCTAGCGGTCAACCGATGGTAAAGTGTCGATAGTGACAGGTCTTTCATAACGCCATGATGGGCAGGCGAGAAAATTCCATAAAACAATTGGAAGTCTTGACGAGGCCCAGAGACGGGCTCGTCGCTGGCACCTTCCCTCATTTTGACCACCCGTCTCTACGAAGGTTCCTCCTTCCTGGTATTGGGCGGGTAGGCACCTTCCCACTAACACAAGACAAGACTCACTCCTTCCCTCCCTCGGCAAGGGCCGCCTCTGGAAATAAGGCTGAATTCAACCGTGTCTGGAATTTTTACCTGAACTCGAGTGTAAGAACGAAGCCGAGCAATTTCAGGTGGCCGCCGTGTCCTCCCAGGCTCGGCGGTGGAGTGGTTCCCGCATGAATGATCGACGCGAACCTTGGGTATGAGACTGACGAGCAGGCCCCTCTTTCTGGGGACGAGACGTATCGGCGACTATGGTGGCGAGAGAGGGAGAGCGTTGGATTAATTGTGACGTATGTTGATCCTCGGGGAATTATGACATCTTCTTCACTTATTTTCTTGTCAGAAATGGCTAATATATGGTATCGGAATCCGGACGGGAGATGTGAAACGGCCTCCGGGTCGGATGGGACGAACGGCCCCGGCGACGCTACGCCCTCCTGGGATTCTATCTTCCGAGCCCGTCCTTTTCCGATTGGTAGAGGTGAACACCCACCTGAGTGGTCTAGCAAGGGTGGATATGATCTGTCTGCAAGCAGGTGGACGAGCCATGATTGAGGATGCGTCCACTGTTGCAACGAGCTACTATTAGAGGGAATGAGCGATCCAAGGATCTGGCCAGAATACGACCTCATTCCATGAGCCTTTGGCCTAGAGATCATTCGTTTCGGCCGTGCGCCTCCGGATCACGGCTGTTTCCTGCCCTGCCGGAGGGCTACGGTGGACGAGCGACGGCAAAACAATATTCGGGCGTACCATGGTTCCTGATTTATTGGTACGGCTCGCATGGCCTGGGGGAGCGGCTGCCCTACCTGAGTCTGACACTGGCCCTGCGAAGGTTTGTGGGCTTCACTGTGGTTTTTGCTTACAGCACCCAGGGCTCACCGTTCGAGTCTTCTCAGCCGGCCCGTCATGACTCGAGCGCGCAAGGCTTTCCCGATCAAGTACTCTTCCCGAGCGAAGGTGGGGTCTAAGTTCAACCTTACCCAGTCATCCCAAATATTCCGTGTAATGTACCACTAGAAAATAGTATAAATCTTATGTTTATATAAGTAGCCCAGTTTCTTAACTCCCCATCTATGACGCTGAAAATAAATAGATTTCATGTTCGTGAAATCTCAGACAATACCACGATCGGGGTCAGGCCTACAACTTCTATTCAGCATCGAGTAGGCTCCGTATCGCCCTCCGCCTACTCGCCTGCGCCGTCTTCGTCCAGTGAATCTCGGACATGCCCTCGAACCCGTGGGGAAGCCCCGGCCAGATATGAAGCTCCACCTCCACATTAGCCGCCGCCAGCTTCCCCGCGAACGCTATATTCTCCTGCGCAAACAGATCTAGGCTCCCGCAGTCGATGTACGTCCGGGGCAGCCCCGCCAGGTCGGTCGCCCTCCCGGGCGCGGCGTACGGCGACACGTCCGCGTCCGCCTTGCCCGCCTTGTCGGCCCCTAGCACGGCCTCCCAGGCGAGGCGGTTATTCACGGCACCCCAGCTCAAGAAGTCGTAGAGCGGCGATTCGGGGGGGACGACCGTGCGGTCGTCGAGCATGGGGTACACGAGGACCAGCTTCGCGAGCGGCGGGCTCAGGCCCCGGTCCCTCGCCAGGAGCGCCGCCCCCGCCGCCACCGCCCCGCCGCCCGAGATGCCCAGGAGCGCGATGCGCGAGGCGTCGATGCCCAGCTCCGCCGCGTGGGACGAGATGTACTGCACCGCGGCGTACGCGTCCTCCACCCCCGCGGGCGCGGGGTGCTCCGGCGCGAGCCGGTACCCCACCGCGAAGAAGCTGATGCCGGCCTCGTCCGCTAGCATCGCGACCTCGGGCCCCACCAGGTCGGCCGAGCCCGAGACCATGCCGCCGCCGTGTACGTACACCACGGCCGGCTGCGGCGAGGGCGCGGCGGCGGCGGAGGCGGGCGTGTGGCGGATAAGGAGCAGGGGGTCGCCCGAGGGGCCGGGGATGGAGAGTCTCGTCTCGGTGATGGTGGGGGGGACAGGGAGGGTGGCGAAGTAGGTAGTGAGGGCGGTGTTGGTGCCGGTGCGGATGTCGAAGACGGTCTGGGGAGGTGAGGAACGGGGACGGGGCGGCTGGGCGCTCATGGCCGCTTGGAATTCGGGGTCGAAGCGGAGGGCCATGTTTTCGTCTGATGTGAGCACTGAGTACTCGGTAGCTTAGATTGAAGGTTGGGCTAGAGGGAGAGAAGACTAGCAGGAGAGAGGAGTAACGGGAGAGAAGAGTAATGAGAGAGAGCAGTAGCGGGAAAGAGGAGTAAAGGGAGAGAAAGGTAACGGGAGAGGACAGTGAGGGGATGAGGGGTAGCTAGCGGGGAGGGCATCGTGACGGGTAGTAGTTGCTACGGTAAGGGTCTCCCTTTTATGCGCCTTCGGAAAACCCGGGCCGGATCAAGCGCGCCTCGTCCCTGATCTACCCTACGTGCCGCATCATTCGGTACCTGTTCGTACCTGGGGACGTACAACGGCAATGTCGCGTGAGTGTTGGAGCACTAATGCGCTCCGTCCTCTGCAATCCTTCGATAGCGGGCGCGAGAGAGAGGGGGCGGCCTTAACTATTCCTAGAAGAGCAAAGGCGGGCGCGATTATGAGTGGAGCGGAACCCGGAAACCGCCCAAGCTAGTAGGGACGGCATATTACGAGGACTGATGGTTCAATCTTGGATATATGCTGGTCGAAGAGCCGGGACAAAAAAAAAAGCGTATCTGGACAAAAATAGCGTATCTGCAGCCTGCGAGAACATGGAGAAACGAGCCGGCCGGCCCACTTTAAGTCGGACCTCGAGTAGCTTGCATCGGCTCTCGTAAAACAAGCCAGCCGGACGAACGGCAGGACGAGATAAAAAGGATGAGAAGAGCCATTAGATCCCCTATTTTGTTTGATAAACCTCACTCCCCGCTACAGTTCCCCTTCCTCACTCCTAACTGAAAATGTGCACAGAAAGAAAATGCTAACAAGAAAGTCAATCCTTATAAAAACAAAGCCCGGATGCCCACCGCTAGAGAGATAAAAACAGATGACCAAAAAAATAGGAAAAAAATGAACGAGCGCCTCCGTTTTGCTCCCCCGCTGTTACACCCCCACGCCCGTTTCCTCCCCCGTCAATCGTTACGTATCTGTTAACTCGAGAGGAACAGCCACACAGGGAATATCCTCCATTGTCTTGCCGCCGCATGCTCTCAGCCACCTCCCTTCCCCATAGCATCACCAACACCTCAAGCTCCTCCAGAAAGCCCCGCCCCTCCCCAGCTGGCCCCCATTCAGGTTCGGCCCCCTGACGCCGGGCTCCCTGGCCCCCGCGCCCCCTCTAGCCCCGCCCCTCTTCTCCCCGTCGCCCGGCAGCGGGCTCAGCGGCTTCGTGACGCCCCTCCGGTCCGTCAACGCCGCCTCCCCGCCGCTCTCCGCCGCCCTCCTCGCCTCGACCACCCTCCTCACGATCAGCGCGAACGTCTCCTCGATGTTGACCTCGTTCCTCGCGCTCGTCTCCATGAAGCCGCACCCCCTCCGCCTCGACCACTCGAGGCCCATGGCGGCCGGCACCTGCCTGCTCTCCTGGAGGTCGCACTTGTTCCCCGCCACGATCTTCACGGGCGGAACGATCTTGGCGCTCGACCCCGGCGTTCCGTAGTGGTTGTACTCCAGCCCGCCGCCGCCCCGTCCTTCCGCGCCTGGGGGGAACGTGGGAGTCAGCCCCGCGCGGTGTGCCCTCTCGGCGTTATCCGCCCTCGTCTCGGCTTCCATGTCGATGAGGTCGTTGAAGTACTGTAGCGCGTCCAGGGAGTTCCGCGACGTGATGTCGTAGACTAGGAGGAAAGCGTCGGCGCCGAGGTTGGAGGAGGCCCACATGCCGCGGTACTCCTCCTGGCCCGCAGTGTCGGTGAGGGAGAGGTGGTACGTCGCGCCATCGATGCGGCGCGTTAGAGAGTAGGAGTCTTCGATGGTGGGGTCGTATTCGGAGGTCCACTGGGAGCGGACGAGGCGGAGGGTGATGGACGACTTGCCGCAGCCGCCGTCGCCGCAGATGGTGATGGAGATGGGGATGAGGACGTTGTCGGCTGGCTCTGCCATCCTTGGGGGCTTCGCTTGCGATCCGTGGCGCGCCTCGGTTTAGGGGTGGGGGATCGACGTGGTTCTCGGGGTGTGCGCTCGTAGGTGGCGCAGGATCAAACGTCGCTCGGTGGGTGTGGGCTCTCTCGTAGATGCGCTTTCGATCGACGCGCTGTTCGCGGTGGGGCGGGGCGGAGGTGTCGCCTGCGTGGACTTCCCGTGTTCCACTGGTGCGCGTGGTGCGGATCTTTTCTCGCGCGTGAGGGGATTCGCGACTTCACCTGCTGAGTGACTCGTGCCACCGAAACTAAAGCCCAAGCAAAGCTTTTAGAGACCCAAAAATGTTGCGTTTCACGCCTATTTGTGAAAGACTTGGCCAGAATCCGGCGCTCTGGGAATTCCGACAGGGAAATGCAGAAGAAAGGAGACGGAAACCGAGGTGACCAGGCGCGTGGGTGGGTGGATGGGGGTGAGTTTATCGATCCCGCGTCCCTATTTCCCTTTCTGAACCCCAAGGGACCTTTTGGTTTCTTTGGAATTGGCGGGATTGGGGGCCAAAGCGCCGACGGGCACAGGTAGGCTGGTGCTATAGCAGAGTGTATTATAACCTCCGGCACGAGAAGTGTTTCCGCGTCGTCAAGGAGGGGAGGTGGGATTTTGAGGCGGCAAGATGCGAGCTTGGAGTAGGGATGCGGGGTTGGATGACGAGGTGGAGGGGGGATGAGAAGCACGGGAACGAGCAGGGAAGTCGTGGAGATTGGCAGGACGGGCTTGGTGGAGGTATGTGTGGAGGCTTGGCGCGCTTTGTTGCTGTCGATGTTGATATTGTAGATGGCGAGGTCGGGAAAGGAGTGAGGAAGTATGGAATTAGAGGTCAAAGCTGTCACCCAGTGTGACCGATGTTTGTACTCCGTATTCAAAGAACAGACAACAGAGTGAGAATAGAGAGAGAAACGAGAGAGAAGAAGATAAGGAAGAAAAAGATGCGCTTGCGCCCTCTTTTCTCCTTCCGGTGGCACACAAGATAGCCCGAGATGTGTATGGCAAGTGGGAAGAAGGAAAAAGAAAGGAGCAGGAGGGAAAAAATCGGAAAACAAGAAGAAGCACGCCCCCGAAATCAATCGCCTTTTGGCTCTACGAGTACGGTGTGATAGCGCCGACGACCCCTGTCGCGATAAATGCTCTCTGCAGTGTGACAGACGGTGGTCTAGGCCAGGGCTGGAAGGTGGGGCACGGGGAAAGAAACGTTGAAAAGCTGCCTGTTCATTGCTAGCGTTTGCGCGGCCCAAGGTATAGATTACAATTTGCCTTAGCGGCGCCGGTACGGTGGATTTGGTATCAATACTCTTGGCAGTCTACATGGATGGATGTAGGGTATGATGGTGCAACCTACTGTTACTCTGTATCTTGTCCATGAACTTTTTCTCCGCCGGCATCATCCTCGTCACCCACCTCGGTGTTTCCAGTCGTTTCAAGTCTGTCTCCCGTTTCCAGTCTCCAGCAGGGTCACGGTGCTTTTCCCGGGGAAGATGGAGCTTCATGTACAAGTAGAAGGGTGGGGAACGAGCCCCGTTTCGCCGCGATTTTCACAGCCGTAACAAGCATAAAGTGACGAGTACGGAGTAGGTGTGACGGGCATTCCTACGCCCCACCGCCCCACAGAGAGCAGGCATCATATTGCCTGCTTAAAAAGTGGTTTACGAGTACTCGTACTTACTCATGCAAGTGCTGAATCTACAATAGGCCAACTACTGTGTAGCAGTTGGTTGTCAGTCCCGAGTTCAAAACGTAGGAGAAGACAACCAATCACAGCCCGCCGTATCCTACATTGTAATTAGCTTGCATAGCTTGGTGGCATCCGCCATTTGCTGAAACTGCTCACTTACACGGGTTTCTAGATCAAGCTTAATATAGCAGGGATGCGCGTGGAGGAACTATGTAAGCTCACAAACCACGTTTCTAAATCCCACCCCATAGACATTGTCTAGAGGGGCCAAATGTAGGGGCCACCTAGATTAGTCTCGGGCTACTCTCTCGACAGGGCATATAATAACGAGGCCACAGCACCAGCCGTCATCCACCATGTACTCACACAGCGCAACTTCGCGGTTTCCAGCTAGCATGGAGTTTGAGACTCTGCGGTGCAACCCTGTGAGACTTGTCTCGTTCTGGCGTGAACCTGCGTGAGATAATGGCCGGTGCTAGTTCTGGGGCAATTGCAGGTCATGGGGCCGCATCCTCCTCAATGCCCGATATACTCTCCCCCGCCTTCTGTTCCCTTCAAGATCCCCTCGATTTCCTGTTGATACCTGCGAGGAACGGGGCGATCTCGCTTCCGTTCCCATTCCGACTCACGCTTGCGCTATTCTTTCTGCCGCTACTTCTACTTCAGTTCAGCCGGGGAAGCTGAAGGGTATGTAACTCCTTATCACGAAGTCCTATAATAGCACCTTGCACGAACACTGCACTCTGTATGTTGGTTTCAAGATGCCCCGCTGCGAGAAATATTCATCTGCCACGTTGAAGAAGATTTTTTTTTTGGGAGGGGCATTTCTCTTACGAGCATACCGCCGCCGAAGAGGACCGGTTAGTAGGGTTTGGAATGCGGCAGCAGGCTGTCTCAGGGATTGCATATACTCTGGGCCGCAAGCCGGCTCGATGGAGAACTGAAAATTAAGAATTTCGGTGATCGTTGTCGACACCATATTTGCGTCTGCATGGCCCAGAAGGAGATGATAGTGGGCCACGCACTCTCCACCGATGCCGCCTAGTCGCCCGCCTCTTGATCTTACGCCCCGGAGCGTTGACCCTGGTTGAAGATGCGGTCGTGGTCAAGGCGGACGAGGCACGAGAGCTGGTGAGTAGGGGACATGCAGTTTCGGCGTATTGGGCTCGGTGGGCTTGATGGACTCTAGTCAGTCGGGATGGGATATTATGGGACAACTCATGAGAGTGAGGGTGAGGGGTGAGGTTGAATAGGGAGGCGATGTAACCACGAGCAAAAAGAAAAAAGGAATGGCAAAATTGGGATTTTGTGTGATGGGAGGTGTTGATTGGATGTGGGTGAAAGGGAGATTCATGTTGTCTCCATGAACTCTGATCTCACCTGGGTAGTCATACAAGGCCACGCAGCTTGCGTTCGGTCATACGTAACGGAGCATTCACCCCCAGTTCCCTGGCTATCATTGTGATAAATAGTGAGGGTATTTCTAGCTGATATTCGAAGACGGACGACCTCGAAATACCGGAAACCTTGAGGTGAGGTCAAGGTAAGGTGGTATCGCGTTCCTCGCCGCTCGGTTGGGACCAGATGGATATGTAAGCCCGAGGATGGAGTACGAGTACGTACCCATGGGGCGGCGCATTTAACCCCCACGTGCGATTGGCCAATGGCAATAGACCAGCTCCCCGTCATTGGTAAAAGTTATGGCGACAACGCGAGTCACGAGACCAATGGCACCAGCTAGTCCCAGGCTGACTGACTCCAAACGAACCGAAAGCCACACCACGACCCTGGTCCGCCCCACTGCTCCACAGCCGCTCCGTTCCCGGCCGCCCCCCCTCGCAACTAAGATTCCAGGTCCCAGACTATTATTATGGGCAAACTCCGTTTCGAACTTGTCATTGCGGAGCTTTTTTTCTGGTGGGGGTCGGTCGGTCGGTCGAAGTCGGGTACCTTGGGGTCCATTCTGAGGTGTACGGCGTAGGTACGGTCATGATGGAGGCAAACCCTGCGCTGGGAAGAGCGCCCAGTTAGTGGGAGAAGGTTTTTTAATTCCCTCTTCTTTTGGGAGGAATTCATTTCTCTCTCCTTTTATTCCCTAGAACGCATTGGTATTGATATACATCTTGATTTTTGTCCCGAATTTTCCGGGAATACCCTTCATTTGAGTCATAGTATCCCTCGCTTCGTTTCAGTACATAAAGCAAACTTGCATCATGGGCGGCGCAACAAATGGCAACGGTTTCGCCAATGGCAATGGCAACGTCCAGTCCTTGAACAGGGCCGACGAGGTCGAAGACGCAAGTCCACCACCTTTCATCCCGGCAAGACTCAAGCCGGGTCTCATCCGAGTATCCCGCAACTAACATCTCCCCAGCTTCTGGACGCCGTCAG
Source organism: Cephalotrichum gorgonifer (assembly GCA_900312665.1). NCBI lineage: Eukaryota > Fungi > Ascomycota > Sordariomycetes > Microascales > Microascaceae > Cephalotrichum > Cephalotrichum gorgonifer. Next base: position 278,559 of record ONZQ02000005.1, on the reverse strand, counting down.
GGGCCTCATCATCCCCTTCATCCGGGCCGCAGACGAAGCCGCGCCTCTCAAGGCATCGGGGAACTCTACCGTCACGGTGGACGGGGTGACGAAGAACGTCCTCGTGGAGACCCACACGCCGGAGGCACTACTAAAGCGCTTCGCCCTTGAGCTTCCCGACGGAGGCAGGGGGAAGGATGGGGTGGTCGACTTGGTGGGGCAGGTGTTGCGGTATAGCGTCAACACCTGGGATCAAGGGTTCCTCGACAAACTCTACGCAACTAACACTCCAGTATGAAGACTTGACCCCTATGGCAAAAAAAAACTTGTGTTCAGGGACTTACCAGTTCTAGGTCGGCGTCGTGGCGGATCTGTTACTCTCCGTGCTCAACACGAATGTAAGTACCCCTCCATGACTCAGAGTTCATATCCACGCCACGACGGAGATGCACAGCCGGGGAAGGGTCCGCTAACGAATCCCAGCTCCATGTCTACCAAGTCTCGCCGGCCTTGACCCTCATAGAGAAGCTCACAGCCCGCAAATTCGCCGGCCTCTTCGGCTTCACGGGTCCGCGGGCCGGCGGTATCGTCTGCCAGGGCGGGAGCGCCTCCAACTTCACCTCCCTCGTCGTCGCCCGCAACACCCTCTTCCCGTCGACGAAGACCCGCGGGAACGCGGGCCACGACTTCGTCCTCTTCACGAGCGCCCACGGCCACTACTCGGTCGAGAAGGCCGCCGTGTCCTGCGGCATGGGGAACGCGAGCGTGCGGGCCGTGGCCGTGGACGAGCACGGCTGCATGCTGCCCTCGGCGCTCCGGGAGGCCGTCCTCGAGGCGAAGTCCGAGGGCAGGACGCCGCTGTACGTCAACGCCACGGCCGGCACGACGGTCATGGGCTCCTTCGACCCGATCGAGCCCATCTCCGCCATCTGCAAGGAGTTCAACCTCTGGCTCCACGTCGACGGCAGCTGGGGCGGGCCGGCCGTCTTCTCGGCCGCGCAGCGCCACAAGCTCCGGGGCTCGCACCTCGCCGACTCCATCACCGTCAACCCGCACAAGATGCTCAACGTGCCCGTGACGTGCTCGTTCCTGCTCACCAACGACGTGAGCGTGTTCCACGTGGCGAACAGCCTGCCGGCGGGGTACCTGTTCCACTCCGTCGAGGCCGGGGCCGAGGCGTGGGACCTCGCGGACGTGACGCTGCAGTGCGGGCGGAGGGGCGACGCGGTGAAGCTGGCGCTCGCGTGGACGTACTACGGCGCCGAGGGGTTCGAGTCCCAGATCGACCACGCCTTCGAGATGGCCGGGCTCCTGGCGGACCTGGTGCAGGAGAGCCCCGTGCTGGCCCTGGTGTCGTCGAACCCGCCGCCGTGTCTGCAGGTGTGCTTCTACTACGCGCCCGGGGGCGAGGTTGCCGAGGAGAACGAGGTCAACACGGCCAGGACGAGGGAGATGGCGGGGAGGCTTATACAGAGGGGGTTCATGGTGGACTATGCGCCCGGTGAGAAGGGGAGCTTCTTCCGGGTGGTGGTGAACTGCCAGACGCTGAGGGGAACTGTTGAGGGATTGGTTAAGGCCGTGGAGGAGGTTGGAAAGGAGGTGGTAAGGTAGGAGAGGCAAGATGAGATAGAGATGGGATTCAGGGGTCACTCATAGAGCGCACATAGATTATGTCTTGGAATATGGACTTAACGCAGAGCCGTGTATAGGTGAATCTCTCATCGCTAGATTGCTTGATGTATTAGGAGCTTATAAGTGAGAATGCTGCGAGGCGAGAAACTCCTTGGGGCTGACATCTTCAAAGTTCGAGGGTAATAGAGAGGCTAGGAATGGAAAGCTTCCAAAATCCGGGGTGGACGCATCGCATCCATCCATCTATAAAGACACCAGAAGATACGACCACTTGAGATAAGGATGGGTCCCCTGTTGAAGAAGACTACGTCTCCAGGCCAAAAATTAGTGGTGGCCCATGTCACCTCTTATCAATAAGCCCAATGCGAAACCTGTCTTTAAAACGGACTGCCGGGTAGCTTCACACACACCTACGCGGAAAGAGTACCTACCTGCACAGGGCGACATCAGAGAGGTAAACAGCGACCCACACAGTACTGGCACACACACCACCACCAGCCACTCAGTTGGTCGCGTGTTTTACTCGGCAGCAACGATCAGCACGCAGTGTCCCAGGCACAACTTTAGGGGCTCATTTGGAAGAGAAGGCATCCATGTCCGCCGAACCAGGGAAAAAAAATAAAGTTCTCAAAGTTCGTCCGAACCGCCCAAAGCATCAGCGCTTTAACGCCAGGCTGTCACTGTCCCAACACCACGACTGGTGCCCAGCGGGTTTTTCTACAGAAACAAAGAAAGGGTCAGGCGCAGCGGAAGTTCGCTCCACCACACTACTGAACGCGCGACGTTGGAGCGGACGAGCGAACCCACCAGCACCGCATTCTCTCCTATCATCTCCCATCGCGGCGGCGGAAAGCGACAGAGAAACCTCCACCCGAAAAATCCCACGACACCAAACCCAAGCCCAAGGAGAGACCAATCCTCGACGCCCCTCAAGCGGATATCCATCAAAGGGTACGAACTTTCCCGAGTCTATTTCCCCGCCCTTGCTCTATTTCTAGCAGGATTCCAATTGATTGCGCCACCCCTTTCTCACCTTTTTTTCCCCTTGTCCCGCTGTGCCCCTATTATCCATTGATAGGAAAGACCCTCGCATTTTCCGACCGAAAGGAGGATTCGGCCACCCCACCCAGTTCGAGCTGACCGGCCCATCCTGCAAACTAGGCATCATCCTCTCTCTCCCCCTGTGCAACGACGTCGAAACAACGACGGCCCGACCGCCATCCCGCGCTCGAACGCTTCCCATCCATCGACAGATACACTCCATATACAACCACTAACCCATAAACCCCATCCAACGGGGCTCCGCACATCGCCAAACCGCCGAATACCCTCCGCACGTGCGCACCTCCTCTCCATCGAAAAATGTCCACATCCGGGCTGACGCGCCGCCGAGGCGCCGGGGCCGCCTCCAACGACTCGGGCGAGGGCGCCAGCACGCCGGGCCGCACCAACTCCTCCAGCAACACCAGGGACGCCGTGCCCGAGACGAGCTATGAGAACGGCGAGAACGGTCACAAGATCGCGTTCGACCCACGCGACATCAACGAGACGGTCGAGAGGAGCAAGCAGCCGAAGCTGACGCTGATGGAGGAGGTGCTACTACTGGGACTGAAGGATAAGCAGGTGCGTCTAGCTTCCGAGACCAGGATACCCCCTTTTCTCTCTCTCTTCTTCCCTCTTAACTTTGGCTCTGTCTCGCTGACGCTGTCGTTTTTCAGGGCTACCTCTCTTTCTGGAACGACAACATCTCATACGCCCTCAGGGGCTGCATCGTCCTGGAGCTCGCCTTCCGCGGCAGGGTCAGCATGCAGAACGACCCCTCGAGGCGGCGCTTCCCGCTCCCCGACCGCGTGATTGAGGTCATCGATGATACCCCCACTGGCGAGGTCCTCCTCGATGAGGCCCTGAAGATGATGAAGTCGAGCGAGAAGATGAGCGTCAGCGCATGGATCGACCTCATGAGTGGTATCTTTCCCCTTTCCCTATTGACCACAGCATAATAATCTCATTCTAACCCACATCCCCCCCCCACGCGCAGGCGAAACCTGGAACCTCATGAAGATCGGTTACCAGCTCAAGCAGGTCCGCGAGCGCCTCGCAAAGGGCCTCGTGGACAAGGGCATCCTCCGCACCGAGAAGCGCAACTTCCTCCTCTTCGACATGGCCACGCACCCCGTCGCCGACGGCGGCGCCAAGGAGGAGCTCCGCCGCCGCGTCCGCAACGTCCTGACCCAGCGCACCATCGTCCTAAACCCCAACGCCTGGCTCCCCGAGGGCCTCGAGTTCCGCCACATCCGCACCATCGCCATGATCTGCGCCGCCTACGCCGCCAACGTCCTGGAGAACGCGCTCAGCTCCCTCGGCCACGAGGCGAGGGAGAGGGCCTTCGCGCAGACGGACGACCTCCTGGCCGACTACAGCCAGTGGCCGTTTGGGAAGAAGGCGGTGGGGAACGGCGTCGGCGCGAATCTGCCGAGCGTCATAGCTGAGGTGAGATACCCTTCCCCTCTTTCCCCCTTTACCCCTCTTATGAGTTGTCCCCTTGGGCTTTGTGGGCGTCTACTGACTTGTGCTTGTGATGTAGGAGGTGAATAACTCCAAGGATAAGGAGCTGCAGCTCGAGGTCGTCGCGGCATGTCTTAATGTCTTTACGACGCTTGACTCGCTGCTATAAGAATGAACCTCTTGATATCCCTTGTTCATGCTTTTGTTCCCCCCCTCCACGCCTCCCTCCCCTCGAGTTAAGGGTACGGCTGAAGACGAGACGAAGCTATTGTACGGGTCTAGCTATATGAATGAAAAGGGGGGGGGGTGAGAAGGGGATGGTCATTGGGGGGGCGGGGATTGAAAAATGAGTTCACGTTCAAGTTCCGTTGCATTTCCCCCCCTTTTTCCCGCGTGGGGCCTTCTGATTCCTGGTCACTGGGGGACCAGTGTATAGTTGGCGTTTAATGGATTCAGAAATTCAACTTTTTTTGTCTATAATTCTACTTTTTATTCTCTTCTCTCTCTCTCCCCCCTTATAGTTTTGGCTTCTAACTCGAGAGCCTGATTACGTACCCCCCCCCCCCCCCCTCCTTTTTCTACTACCACTTCTCCTCCTGGTCTTGTGTTCTTTCTCTTTTTGTGCTTTTTCTGCCCTGATGATGATACATGTACGGAAGGTTCAAACCTCGCACTCTTGGGCCGGGGTCTCCGGGGCGGTCGGATATAAAAAGGAATCCTTTTTTTTCTAGGCCGATTCCTGCCGAGGTAGAAACGTAGTGTCCTAGGACAGGGAGAATGAAATATATGGGGGATGGTGGCATTTCCTGAAGGCTAATGCCCCCTGAAGCCCGAATCTCGGGAAGGAACACGATGCGGTATATGCTAATGCCAATGCCAAAGGCGAAAGGCCAAATTTTCCAAGTGTTAAATGTCGTCAAAAAGCCTGGATTTCAACACCAACATGCTACTAGAAACTAGATAAACTAGCTGAACACTGGGAAACACAACATTCCCATCCCCCTCCATTTTGCCTACCGGTGTGCCTGAGAACGCCAAGTGCTGAAAAAGAAGTAAAAAAAAAAAATGTACAAGGCCGTCACCATATCTCTCACCTCACATTAGCATCATCACCCTTTCATTTCTTCCCGCCAAACTTCCCCTCGAACCCGGGCCGGCTCTTCTTCTTGGCGCCCGTCTTCTTCTGCCGCGCCTTGGTCGTGCCCTTCTCCTCTATCCTCTTCCTCAGGTTGTCGTTCCTCTTCTTCTGCCTCGCCTTGATCCCCGCCGCCACCGCGTTCTTCCTCTCCTGCCACTCCTTCTCGCTCTTCTTCTTGCCCCTCTCCTTCCTCTTAAGCGACTTCTTCAGTATCGTCTCGTCGTCCCGAACCCTCTCGCCCTCCGCCCGCCTCCGCGCCGTCAGCCACGCCTCCTTCTCCTCGACGTCCCTCCTCTTATCCTCGTCCATGGCCGCGAGCCTCTTCTTCTGGTTCTGGAGCTTCGTAAGCGCCGTCTTCGGGTCCGAGGGCCCCTTCTTGGGCTTGTTCGAGAGGACGTAGCTGAGGTCGTGCGACAGCTGCGCCCCGTCCCCGAAGCTCACCCTACCGAACGAGAAGTTCGCCGTGTTCTCGTCCAGCTCGTCGCCGGGGCTCATGACCGAGGGGGAGTTCGCCTTGAGCGCCTCCTCGCGCTTCTCGTCCTCCGCCAGCTTCGCGAGCCGCCGCACCTCCTTCTTGTGCTCCTTTCGCTGCGACGCCTTGTACCGCCGCTGCTCGAGGAGCTCCTGGCGCGTGCGGACGGGCTTGCCGTCGGGACCGTCGGCCTTGCGGGAGGCGCGGAGGGCGGCGAGGCGCTCGGCGAAGCGCTCGCGGAACGCCGTAGTGTCCTCAGGGATCTTGATGTGCTTGGGCTTCTCAAATGGAGTGACGACGGAGGAGACGGACGTGGTGCTGCTAGCAGTGTCTGCCGGTACGTTGAGCTTCTGAGTGGGCTCGTCAAAAGTGGGTGACTGGGGTTCCGACGAGGCTTCGCTGAGATCGGAGGGAATTACGACCGCAGGCGTGGGTGCGATGGCGGCCTTCGTGGGGAGCTTGGCTGAAGGGGTTTCAACCTTGGGCGTAGTAGATTTGGCAGGAGTCTTGGCAGCCTTCTCCTCAACAACAGGAGTCGCAGGAGTCTCAGCCTTACGCTCCGCCTTCTTCTCCTTCTTATTCTTCTTCTTCGCGGATACTGGAGTCGCAGACTCAACCGTCTCGGGGACGCCGTCCTCAGCACTAGCCGGCTGGGCAATTGGGGCCTTCCCCGTCTTCTCGGCCTCCTCGTTCGCTTCGGTTATCAGCTGTTCCTCGGCCTTGACCTCGTCCGTCGGGCTGTCGACCTTGACCTTCTTCTTCTTCGGGGTGGGGGCCGCCCGCTCCTTTTCCGCGACGTCGCCGTCGCCGTCCTCCAACTTGCGCTTGTTTCCGTCGGTGTCGGTCTTAGTTACGCCAGTATCGGGGTTCGCCTGCTTCGCCTGCTTGCCCTTGTTCTTCTTCGCCTTCTTCTTACTTGTCTGAAGAAAACCGTAAGCATCGTGATACGATTAGGGATTCGAGAGAGAGGCTCGGGACGAGAAGGGTAGAAATACCTGGCCGTCGTCCTCGTCGCCATAGTGCATCCTCGTCGGAATCAAACTCATCAGCCCGCTAAAGGCGTCGTCATCCCCAAGGAGACCCTATTCGACATTGCAAAAGTCAGCATCCCTCCCCATGAATCCTCTTCACAAAGAGAGTCACAGATTGCGTGCCCCCCTCGCCACCCAGATTTCATTCCACAAGGCAGCATGGCACAAAGCAGGCATCACAAGGATGAAAGCGGGGCAAAGGATGAGGATTGACGAACATTTGCGAGGCCCGCCATTCTGATAGAGAATAGCTCTGCAGTATATATGTAAAAGGTGGTAAGAACAGGACAGTTCCCGAGGCTGTGAGGACAGCACTGTCAGTTGGGTGGGCGGCTGGCTGCGATCGAAAAGTGGCCAGTGATCTGGTGGTTGGACTGTGAAGCAGAGCATAAAAACAAATGGCGGTGGTTTTCGAATGGAAATTTTCTGTGAGTGCCCGCCTGGGGGAAATCTTGGCGCTTCTCTGCCTAGGCGGTGAGTGAGTGGGGCACCCCAGCAGGTACGGTCCCACTGTCATGTTGTACCATCAAATCCACGTTTGGCGGTACGTACCGAGCCCCGCCAAGCCCACCCACCTCCAACTCCAGAGTAATACACTGTACGAAGTAGTGACTTAATACTAGCAGCATGGTCTGGGCCGGCCCCGCAAATCGCGACCGGACCGGACTGACGCAATTGCTTCATTGATAGCAGCAGAATACTCTAATATATCCTCACAGAGTGGAAACCTGAACACACCATGCTCTTGTGCTTGGATAACACTTTCATAGCGCATCACTAACTAGTATCTAAGTGTCCACGGCTACTGCCTAGTCTTAGGGTATCTCTATTTCATCCCACACGCCAGACCGTCCATCCCATGCATTGAATCCCAACTCTGGCAAGGGAGAAGAACAAAAGAAAGAACACTCAAGCAAAAACAAGGATAAGAGGAAAAATATCGGAATACAATGCGCAAAAGCGCTCTTGAGTCTTTAAAACAGCCGCGTACTGGCAAGGCCGCCGTCATCGCCCACTCTTAACATCTTAACAACGAACAAGCTTCGTAGTTCGTGCAAACAAAAACAAGCCGCCTCAAACTCCTCTGAAACGATAAAACAAGTTCTTTGTTCTCGGCGGCATCAATAGAGACTTTGCCTCTGCCATCACCTAGGCGGCCGAAGCTGCGACTCCGGAGGGTGTCGTGGGCTGCAGGAGGCCATACGGGTTGCCGTTGGGCTGGGGCGATGCTGACCTCGCCGCCGCCTTCTCCCGTTCGGCCTTCTCCCGATCCGAGGCGGCTGCCTTAGCCTTTCCACCTCGCGCCCGTTTAGTTGTGGTTCCTCCGCGTGAACCGGCGCCGCCGCCTCTACCGGCACCGCTAGTTCGTGCCGCTCCTCCTCCACGGCTGCCTCGGCCTCCGCGGCTTCCGCGTCCGCGCTTCGGAGGGTCCAGTCTAAAGTCAGGCATTAGTACACGAATCTTGAAAAGGGAGAATATGGGCAATGGTACGTACGATGCGGCCGGCTTCTCCACCTCCTGGATAAGCGGACCCGAGTAAACAAAGAACCCGTCACGGCTAGCAGCAGCTTGCTCTTCCCACAGCATTTCCGAGTCATCAACGAAATCATCGCCCCGGTCATACTCGTCCTCCTTGAAATTCCTCTTCTTTCGCGCGGGCTTAGCCGGTACGTCAGCTCCACTGGCGACACCGCCCGGGTGGTCCCCACTAGCGCCTTCGCCGTCCGACCCATCGTCTGACATTTCGTCGCCCGACTCCCTACCCGAACCTGTTTTCTCGAGGGCCGTGGCGGCGGCGGCGATTCGCGCCTTGCGGTCACGCTGGGCCGCCAGTCGGGGGTGGAGCGCATCCCACCCATAGCGATCCTCGGCCATGCGCATGAAGTTGACGTACTTGTTTGTTTCGCCGGGGATAATGGGTATCTCGAGAACGATGGTGGGGGCCTGGAACTCCTCGCCGGGTTTGGCCTTCCCAAAGTCTAGGATCGATCGCTCCGAACCAGCGGCGGCAGGGTCTTCGAGGTTGTTGCTCTTTGGTGATGATGCCGCCGTATTCGCTGCTGTGTTGGCCACCGTGTTTGCTGCCGTGCTCAGCTTCTGCCTCGGCGGAGGTTTCTTAGACAAGGCGACAAAGCCGTTCAACTCCTTCCCACGACTCTCTGACTTCGCAGCGGTGGCTGTGGCTGTGGTTGTGGCTGTGGCGGGGCCTACGGACGGCGCTGGCTTTTTAGTCTCGGCGGTGGGTTGTACTGGCGGCGGGGGCTTCAACGCGGGCGGTGGAATACTCGAGCGGGGCGGGTGCGGCGAGGGAGATGGGGGTACGGACGACGGCTCTGTGGGCGCACGCAGGGGGGGTGCCGCCGGCTGGTGTTGCTGCGAGGATTGGCGCGATAGCTGGGGAGGGGAGACGGGGCTGTGGCTATGCACAGGATCCATGAGGATGGAGATAGAGGGCGACGCGCTGGCCCGGTTGGAGATATGGGGAGCTCGAGGCGAGCTAACCGAGTTTGTGCCATACGGGTCTCGCGAGAGCATGGTCTCTCGCACAGGATCGTAATTCCCACGGATGGGGTCGTACTTCTGCCCGCTGGTCCTAACAGGGACATCGGTCGCGTTTAAGATATTCTGCACAGAGCTCACATGAGGCTCCCGCTTCGGCACCTTAAGTGGGAGATCCTGAGGGCTGGATGGCTTGGGCTCGGCTGGAACGGTGCTAACGAGATCGGTAATCTTCGTCTGGCGAGAGGCGGGTGGGGGCGGAGTCGAGGCCGAGTTCGAACCTGAGGCTAAAGATTTTGAGTCGGCGCCAACACTGGCCTCGGCATTGGGGGCGGTTTTTCGCTTTCGCTGGACTGGAGGAGCATTCGGATCCTTAGGCTTCCTCGGCTTCCTCTGCTTTGGCGCATCCGGGCCGGTCTCGGTCGTCTTTGGCTTCACCGTGGTTCCAGGCTTCCGGCCGGGCTTCTTCCGAGGCAGACCAGCCGCTGTCAATTGGACTGGTTTTCCGTCGGGCCCAACGCCGGCAGTTGCCGACTTCGCGCCAACAACTATTTCGTCCATATCGTGGTTCGATGTGTCCGGAGGGAGTCTAGGCGGTGATACAGGCGGAGAAATGATCGAGGGTGGTGATGAGAGTTCTGGGGAGGATAGGCTTGGGGTAGCCCTAGCCATAGCGGGTAGAAACGAGACGATTGGTGGTGTTTATTCCTCTTCCCTTTCCTTTGGTCTTTGGTCTTCGGCCTGAGAAGAAGGAGTGAAATGTCTTTGAATGGTTGCGGGTGAATTGGCCCTTGGAAATGTGAGGTATCCTTGAAGGTGGCGGCTGCAGGCGACAATGTAAGGTGAGGTGGTAAATGGGGGTCGCTTTTGCGGGGGAAAAAAAGAACAATGAATAATTAATTAAAAAGAAGGGCCATTTGAACACAATAAAAGAATTGAATGGGTAATTGATGCGCTCGTCAGGCTCGGGATGAAGTTCCAGTCACCCTGATATTGCCGCGATGAGCCCTGGCTGGTTTGGGAGAGCTCAGGTTTGGGTGCGGAGCAGGGGCGTGTATTCGCAGAGTGGCTAACAGCTGTCTCAAAGTGACGGGGCCAATCAGAGCGTCGGGAAGTCGGGCTACCAATCAGAGGCGAGTTCGCACTCCAAGCTGAGTGGAGTGACACGGTGGGTAGGTGGGAAATTCCGAGCACCAGGCCCGTGCGGGAAGGGGGGATGGATGGATCGGAAGGTCCGAATAGCCTCACGATCACAACACCCAGTCCCTCTCAGAGTAGGCCGGGCGCCAAACAGCGAGGTCGGGGGCGTTCGAACTCGAAAATGCGGTCGTGCAGGCGGGTTCGCGTCAATTAGAGGGCATAGAACAAATCTTCAGATTTTTGGCTGCAGAATGATCGACTTTTTGAGATGCATGCCATTCGGCGACAATGTTGTTTTGATGATTTTTCGTCCGATGTGGTGGAATGGCGGTGTTGTTGTGGTGGGAAATGGAGGTTGGAAAAGAGGAAAAGAAGAGGAACGGGGTTTGGGGGGGATGTGGCGATGGAGGCAATTTTTTGGGCCGGAGAAAACCATCAACTTTCGGGGTGTTTATTTAGCTCGGATGAGACAGGGAAAATCACTATTAGGGGCAAATGGAGGGATAGGACCGCCGGTGCAAGGAACGGGCGGGAAAGGGTTAAAAAAATGAAATGGTCAGGCGTCAGGGGAGATGGGGGAACGGAATGGGGGCATGGACATGGGCACAGCTAGTGCGAAACCACGAGAGCATCATTTGGGGGGCCAAGGGAAGCAAATTATGATTAAACACGGAGTAAAAGCACAATCCGGGAAGGGGGGGTGGAGCGTGGATCAGCAGGTCCCCAAAAAGCCTCGAGGTACGGGTATCATCAGGATGGATGGCCGCCTTAGGAAGCAGGAAAATGTGGAACGCTGCTTGTATGAGTATTATGCCTGCCTCCCGCGGTCGCGGCGACCGGTTGCGGGGACTGATAAACGGGAATAAAGGCAGGCAGGCAGGGGGCTTACCTGAAGTGAGGGCGTGGGGTGGGCGTGTGGGAGCGCCGACGGGTGGCAGAGCCACTACTTGCACGGTGGCATCAGAGCCAGACAATGACCCGAAGTGTGTACAAGCGAGACAAGCTCGGATGCAGGCAAACATGGAAGAAGCACGCTTGTCCCTGCCAGAAAGGCTTTTCCCGAGGTGTTGAAGAACGCCAAGGAAAGACTGATGTGGAATTCGCGTGGAACCTGATAAACGAACCCCAATGTAACCCCAGTCCGCGCCTTGTACCTGTACCCCGCGGGCGGATATGTAGGTTGGATGGCGGGGCGAGGGCCTTGAGGACGGAGGCCCGCGTCAACATTAAACGGAGCAGAATATGTCCCTGTCGCAGCTCAAAGATTCTTCTGTGTATTAAGAGTACGATATTATGGTGGTTATAAATGAGAAGACTAAATTGTCCCAGTTCCGGCCAAATTATTGTATTCAACGCCATTGTCGAGCCCCTATCTTTGTCTCTAACACGCAAGCTTCATTCAGCCTTAACAAACCCGGACGACCACACCCACGACAAAGCAAAGGCATCCATTTATGTATTTTCGACTGTCGCCTTCCCCCAACATCGTTTGAATAATTTCCTTTTTTCTTTATTTAACAAATGATGAATATTCCCATTTCCACTATTGTCAGACCTAATAAGGCCATCGAGTTACGATTCATTTCAACACGGTCCAGCCGTGGGGTGGTCGTCGTCGCGCTTAACACTAAGGTAGAGGTACTTATATCTTCCCGCATGGGGCAGGCGTGTCGGTACATGAAGGTGGGTGGGGTGTGCTGCCGCTTCCAGAAACGGACAATAGGAGGTTCCCGACCAATAAGACCCAGGAGGGACCCTGTCGGTCAAGCCACGAAATTCCCCGCACCCCTCATCTCTTCCTCACCCTGGCTGCTTACTACTATTATCGCTCGTCCGACAATAACAGTGATGTCTTCGCTCGTCTGCTGGTTCATTTATTTTTCAATTGGAGCATAACATATATTTCAATTGCACATCATATGGCCCGGTGCGGGCTATTCTTCCCTTCACGAACCGCTCCGGATGGGGGGAAACGGCGGAAACGTCTCAGATCCCTCGGCCTCAGCGATCACAAATAAGATTAACTTGTCCAGCGCATGGATCGCTGCACATCACCGCCCGCCGCGTCCGACCGCCCACCGAGGAGCGGTTCTCAGGAGATGCATTATCTTAGTAATTTCGCGCACAAGTGGGTTCTGCCGCCTAACACCATACTGAGTACATCATACGTACCGGGGTCCAGTATGCTGCAAGCAAACGACAAAATGCGACACCACAGACGTAAGCAGCTACGCGGTTTAGCGTATGCCAAGCAATACCTACGTGTACGTACTCCTACTGGTAGCTGGAGCATTGCCCCGCTGCCCTCCCTTCCTTCCGGGATGCAATGGTCATTTTTATCTCGGACACTAGGTTAACAATCGTATTGTTTTATCTTCTCTGTATTTTGCTTTGTTAATTTTCGCGACGGGGCGCCGGCGATTCCGATCGTACCGTACTTTTGATTGTACATATCCTGCGGGATAGATGCATGCGATTGGTGGGTGTGTATCTAAATGGCGTAATACCCCAGACCCGCGTCTGTGGTTTCCTTCTCGAAGATCGGCGCTAATGCAGATGCTTGTGGCTGGCAGTCACACCAGCCACAGTGTCTGTCAAGTCCATCAGCCCCATTGAACCCCCCTTTCCAGGGTCCTTAAATAGCCAGCACCCTGCCATCGAAGGTTAACAAGATTTCCCAGTATTCTCTTTAAGCAGCCATTATAAAGTAAGATTAAAATTACGACTCAATTGTCTAGGAGCTTCCCACATATTTTCTACCGTGTTGAGGTGCACCTGGGCCCAGTGTCACATGCCCAGGGTGCACGTTGTCCAACAAATGGATTTGGATTGCGGCGGGATCCAGTAAATCGGGCCAAACCGTTGCCCCACCCCTCTCTTGAGCAGAACCCGGTGATTAGCTTAGTAATCCAAACATCAGCTTCTACTCAGCTGGGGAAATCCAACGCCACCAGCATGGAGGCACCGCACCCTCTCATGGATTTTTCGTACTACAAACTTGGTTTGAACCACCAGCATGGATTCCAGTCTTCTTGTGAACGACCTCGTCGAGAATGAGGTAGGGTCGCATAATCCCCTACAGGATGACGACTTCAAGTCGCCCGCGACAGGGTTCCCCGCACCCAAGAAGCGTGTCTCTGCCTTCAAGCAGAGGAAAGCCGCTGCTGCCGCCGGCGCCCCCGCCCCCGCCAACAAGCCGGCCTCCACATCGCGATCCACACCGCAGGGGAACCGGGGTGGCCCCTCCACTGCTGGTGATGATTTCTACGCGACCGAGAAGCGGAGAATCGACCGCGAGAACAGGGAGTTGTTACAGGGCATGGCGCCGGCGGAGATCGAGGCGGCGCGCCGCGAGTTGATGAACGGGCTCGACGCTTCGCTTATCGAGCGTCTGTTCAAGCGGTCGAATATCGATGAGCAAGACACGACCAAGTTGCCCTTCGACGGCCCGTCCGAGAGCCGCCTACCGCCTCCCACAGTCACTGTCGAGGACGTCTCCGAACAAGCCCCCGCGGCAGCCCCGAAACAACCCGCCACGCCAAAGGCCCCGAGCCGGCAGCCCGTGGACGAGGACAGAGCCCCGGATAAGCCCCCCGAGAACCTCTTCCCCATATCGGACGCCCCGAAGTCGACGCACTTCCCGGCGCCCAGCGACCCGGACCTCGACCCCTCGGACCCGGACTTCCTCGAGAGCCTACACACGAAGTACTTCCCCAACCTCCCCGCCGACCCGAGCAAGCTCGCGTGGATGGCGCCGCTCCCGACGGAGGGCAGCCACGCGGACAAGGAGTCGCCCTACTTCCCCGACCAGGCCACGGTCTCGACCTCGGCTCTGCGCTTCGACTTCACGGGGAGACTCCTGCCGCCTCGTCTCAGCCGCTCCATTCCCGTGTCGAAGGGGCTGCATCACCATGGTCAGGCGCCGGAGGCGGCGGGGTATACCGTCGAGGAGCTGAGCATACTCGCGAGGAGCGCGGTCCCCGCACAGAGGTGCATGGCGTTCCAGACGCTAGGGAGGATCCTGTACAGGCTGGGCAACGGGGAGTGGGGGACGACGATAGACGACGCGATGGCGATGGGGATATGGCATAGCGTCAAGGAGGGGAGGGTGCTGGACAGCCTGGCGGAGGCGGCGGCGCAGGAGCACGGGCATAGGTCCAGTCAGGCCTTTGCGCTGGAGGCGCTGTGGCTGTTTGAGAAGGGGGGTTGGAAGGAGAAGATTAGGCCGAGGTGAGGAAGGGATGGTTCGCTTACGATAAGGACGAATTTGACATTGAATGCGGGGATTTTGCATGGATCACTTGGAGCTCAGCATTGAGAAGAGAAAAAACAAGGATTAGGGGCGTTTGGATGTCGAAATCTTCACTTTCAGTGAATTTTTATAGGTACTGATATGGCGGCATCACGATTATACAGGGTTATTAAAACAAGGTGTCATTGTTTGTAAACATAGTACAATTCTTTTATATTGAAGCCCATCAGTAATAGTAAAATCCTTCCAGGTCGTGCAATACGTGACAGTTTGATCGCAGGTCACCCATGCCGTGCAGTGTCATGAACATAACGCGAGAGTTGTATCGTACAAGCCGCCCAGGGTCTAGCTACGAGACCTCCCTCATCTGGATCACGGACTACAGACAACAGTCATCAGCCGAAGGCATTCCGTACCGGGTTAGAGCTGCGAGGGGACTCCCTCGAGCTTGCATAGAAAAGGGGGGGGGATGGGGAAGGGGGGGGGGGGTAACCTCCTCGGCTTCGTCGATGCGGGAGAGGGTGCAATAAGTGTGAGGGCGGTTGCTACGGGAGATATCTTAGCAGTGATGGGGAAGGAAGGTAGGGTGAGTTCGAGGATGGATTTGCGATAGACAAGATGACGAACTACGTCTCACCGAGGCCTGATATGAGGGTGAAGTAGTAACGTGGCGTTCAAGTAAAGTTGCTTCGGGAACCTGAGGCGGGGAACGGTTGGTAGAGGGATTCATCATGCCTGAGCTATGCCCCAGGGTCGTCTCCTGCTGTCAGAAGAAGGTTGTGGCGGTCAAGATTGACTCAGGACGGCCAACCCCTCAAGGTGGGTTGCATTAGACCCGAATTTCTATAATCCATGGGCCCTCAGCATTCTCTGGCCTGGGGCAAACGGGAACTCCACGCAAGAGGAGATATAGGGCACGTAGGATACGAAGGGTTCGGGGAAATGCGATATGAGATAGAAACTGGGAGCTCGGCTTACGACGGAGCAGGTGAGTGGGAGTGAGAGCATGAGAGTGCTGTTGTGGAATGGAGTGATGCGGCATGACAAAATGGACCAAAAGGGGATCATTCTTGCCTCATTGCATGGTGTGGAGGCTTTGTCCTTCGCTCTTGCTTCCCGTCTCATGTCTCCTACTTCTTGAGTGAAGGAACCCTGTTGAGGACAGGTCCAGGGGGTCTAGGTTGGCAAGCGCTACCGACCTCAAGACCGCGGCGGAAATAAGCACGAAACACCATAGCCTTGAAAGAGAGTTGATCGATGCTGGACATTTCCAGAAGAATACCGACTCGCGCGGATTTTTCTTAACCGAGTAGCCAGTATCTAGTATGTGGCCTCAATTATCACGTATCGAGTATTAAGAATGTGCATGTAGTGTCAAGTGTCGAACATCGCCTATCCACATCCGCATGATTCCGCTGTCGATAATAGCGCTTACCTGCAATAGGCTAGCACGCATGAGATTGGGTTGACCTGAAAAGGGTACAAGTACTTGAGTAGTCAGCCCGAAGGGTTGAAAGCGATGGAAACATCGGTGGGGGAAATGTGAAGCGTGAGACCTCAAATCCCAAACGCAAACGCACTGGATATAGGCGATCCGCAGTTCTAAGCTATGGCCCGGTGTGAGCTGTGATATATTAGCTTAGCATCCGCTTTGTCGAAACCCCAACCCCTGCCCGCTGACAAGTTACTATTGCCTCTCTCCAAGAGATGTGAAAGAGCGGAGTACTTGCACAAGTAGGTCTGCGCTAGTGCCCGAGAGTCAAATCGGTCGACGGCATTTCTTGGGCTCGGTAGTACCTAACCCGATGGGTACTAGCGTGGGCGCGGCGTCCGAGGACCACCAAGTGGCAGGCACTGACCGACTCCGCTCTCAAAACCAGCCTCGGCTGGCGGGGGCTGGCGGGGTCTGGCGGGGGAGGCAAAAGTGCAGGCAACAAAAGGGGCCAAGCCACACTATCCTCGCCTAGCCACCGTGGCTTGCGCCTAAAACCCACTTCAAACCTCCAATCGAACTTTTTTTTAGCCCTCTTTCGCCTTTGTCTCTTTTTCCTCCTTCGTCGTCCCCTTTCGTGCCCTTCGAGGTCAGCATATCCTGTTCGCCGCCGCCACAGCGCCGCTTGTCAATTCCATCCTTCTACGGTGCTCCTAATCTTCTCTCCCTTCCCTCCTCTTTTTTTCTTCCCTCTTCCCTTGATTCCTCTGTCCCACCACCCAAAACTTTTTCGCGCGCGGCAAAACAACATTTGACTCCGATATCTTTTGGAGTAACTTGTTATTGTCCCCATTGTTTTGGTCCGAATTCCAACAATCGCGGCCCAACCAAAACCGAAAAACCGAAATTTCCCACCTCAACAGACCGAACACCGACACCGCCTTAGCTGGCCCTGGTGCTGCTGTGAATATTTGATTGCCTCTCCGCGCAGAAGAGTATCGTCACCAGACACACGAGTCTTCGATATTCAGAGCTTCCGTCTATCAAGGTTTTACCACGCCCCTTTGCTTCGTCCAAGGGAAAATACCTCGAATAACAACAGACTAAAACTCTGTTTTTATTTTATTTTGTCCCTCGCGAACGAACCAAGCCCGCGCAGAGTATCTCGACAGAACCTTGTCTCCGCCCTTTCAGGAACGAGCCAAGTTGTGAAAACGCTCTTCGGAAGAAGTGCGAGTAGGAAAGGGAAATTTCAAACAACCATCTCTCAGCCGCGGCGCTCGGCGTGACTGAATCCTCCGACAACGAAAGTCCCCATACCCGAAGACCCACCACTGACTGTGACTTTAACTAGTCATGGCTCTACCGTTGCAATTCGCGTACCGGACCCAGAAGGCCGTCGGCCTCATGGACGCCGACCCCACCTATAGGCCCGTCCTCAACTCCGAGATCACCTCCCGCTTCTCCCAATACTCGCCCTGCGGTCGCTGGTTCGCCTGGGCGACCCCGACCGAGGTGACCGTCTGCGATGCCTCGACCTCGATCACTGTCATGACCCTGGGCCTCACCAATGTGTACGAGTTGGACTTTTCGCCCAAGGGTTCCTTCCTGAGCACCTGGGAGCGCCCCTCGAAGGATGAGGCCGGCGATGCCAACAAGAACCTCAAGGTGTGGCGCGTCGAGAAGTCCGCCGACCCCTCCCAACCCAGTACCGCCGAGCCTGTCGGGAAGTTCGTGCAGAAGCAGCAGGACGGATGGCACCTTGCCTACACGTCTGACGAGAAGCACTGCGCTCGACTGGTGACGAACGAGGTCCAGTTCTTCCAGAGCGGCGACCTCCAGACCGTCTGGAACAAGCTGCGTGTCGAGGGCGTGAAACAATTCGCCCTCGCCCCGGGCCCGCTTCAGAGTGTCGCCGTTTACGTGCCCCAGACCAAGGTAAGAAAACTAACCCCCCCCCCCCCCCTTCCCGAGCGCTTTCACCCCAACCAGTCCCACTGTACATGATGTTCTACAAGTATTTGCTACTTCAGAGCCCTTTGTGGCCATGAGACCAATATCACCTAATTTTCTGATGTTTCGACTGCAACTCGTTCGGTCCTCTTTCACCTTGCGCGCCGGCATCGCCCATTCTATGGGCCCTATCATCTCCAGAGCTGTTCAGCGGGCTAATGATATAATAAACAGGGTTTCCCCGCTTCCGTGAAGATTTTCGACTCGTCCAACTTCTCGAGCCCGATGTCGCAGAAGTCGTTCTTCAAGAGCGACAAGGTGAAGCTCAGCTGGAACAACCTGGGCACCGCCCTCCTCGTCGAGGCCCTGACCGAGGTGGACAAGTCCAACAAGAGTTACTACGGCGAAACCATTCTCTACCTCCTTAGTGCGAAGGGAGAGTTCGACGCCCGCGTCACCCTCGACAAGGATGGCCCCATCCACGACGTGGCCTGGTCCCCGAACTCGAAGGAGTTCGGGGTGGTCTACGGATACATGCCGGCCAAGACCACCATCTTCAACCACCGCGCCGTCGCGACCCACTCGTTCCCCATCGGCCCGCGCAACAAGGTCATCTTCTCGCCCACCGGTAGGTTCGTCCTGGTCGCCGGGTTCGGCAACCTCGCGGGCCAGATGGACGTCTACGACATGGAGAAGGACTTCCGTAAGCTCTGCACCATCGAGAGCGGCAACCCGAGCATCTGCGAGTGGAGTCCCGACAGCCGCTACATCATGACCGCCACGCTGTCCCCGCGCCTCCGCGTGGACAACGGGGTCAAGCTGTGGCACGTCACCGGGCCTCTGATGTACAACCAGGAGTTTAACGAGCTGTACTCGGCTCTGTGGCGACCCCTGGACAGGCCCGCCAAGGCCGACCCGCTCAGGATCGTCCCTCCCCAGCACTCGTCGGCTACCAAATTCCTCGGGACGGTGAAGACGCCCAGCAAGCCCGCCGGCGCGTACCGCCCCCCCGGTGCGCGCGGGCTCGCCACGCCGCTCCACTTCAAGCGCGAGGATGAGGGCGGTGCCGCACACATCATGACGACTCCCACGACCACGATGGCGCCGAACGGCTTCGGGCGCGGCGTCCGCCGGGGCGTGCCCGGTGCCGAGCCCGCCGTCGTGGGCGCGGAACCCGTCAACGGCGATGAAAACTTGTCGAAGGCGGCGCTGAAGAACAAGAAGCGGAGGGGCAAGAAGGCGAACGCGGAGGGCGAGGGCCCGGCGAACGGCGACGCGGCGGCGGCTCAGGGCCAGGGCCAGGGCGCGATGCTCGCGCCGCCGCGCCACCAGGGCGCCAACGGGTCGCGCAGCCCGGACAGGAAGGGGCACAGGCAGAACAGGAGCGTGTCGCGGCCGGCAAGGAGCCGGAGTAACACGGCGCGCTCGCAGGGCGGCGCGGCTGTGAACGGGGGCGGCGCCGGCGCGCCGCAGGCCCAGCAGGCCCAGCCGGCGGAGGGGCAGCAGGCCGAGGAGGTGAACCCCAACGCCAAGAAGATCCGCAGCCTGCAGAAGAAGATCCGCGCGATCGAGGAGCTGGAGATGAGGCTGGCCAGGCGGGAGAAGCTGGAGGACACGCAGATGAAGAAGATCAGCACCAAGGAGGCGGTGCTGAAGGAGCTGGCTGCGCTGGGGGAGAACTGATGGAAGTTGAGAGTAGGGAGCGGGTGATATAGATGTCAGGGGTATGTGAGGTGGAGGGAAATATGGTGGGTGGTATAGCGGCAAGGAATTCCGGGGATCGGGGGGTGCGAGGGGGAGGCTAGGCTTGGGCTTCGGGGTTCGGATGCATTTTTCGTGGAAATGGAGAAATGGACATGGAACATGGAAATGCTGGCATTACTGAAATGGAAACGGAACCACACAGCCCTCCCCCCCAATTGTGTATGTAGCCCCCTTGAAACCGGCGGTCTTTGGCGGGGGGGATGATGGAGGCATTGACGGATGGGATGGTTTTGGATGAAGGCTAGATTATCGGACCAAGAGTTCACCTACGAGAACCCCCCAAAAAATCAAATAGACGCATGCGGCTGGAAGGAAAGAACTAGGCACAGGCGTCCCCTCATTCTCTGTGTAAGTGAAGGTGAGAGGGGGGTGTTCGGCCCGGGAGGTGTCTTGTTTCCCCGCCTAGCTTCCTATGTCGTTCTTTAGCTCTACTTGCCTCAGTTTCTTATGTCTTCTATCTATTGGCCGTTCAGGCTCTGGACTATCTGGCATGCATACTTGATCATTGCTCCTACCCAGGAGGACTGTTGGGATGGAGCCGATTAGGTCGGTCAAGGGAGATAGACGTCTTAGTGAGACCATGGGTCCGAGAGGCCCCTCTAGTGTAAAACAGAACAGACCATACGTAGCTCCAAGCCAAAACGCAAATCCAAACAAGATAATCTATTTCTATGGGGTATTCCAATCCGTTATACTCTATCCTATCACATATGTCCCCATCCGTCTGCTTTGATAAAACAACAACTCTAAAAGGAAAATGGACATCTTACACCCAGACATATAAAACCCTACTCGCCATCCATGATACCAAGTCCCACACCCCTCAGATCCTCATCCCTCGCCTTCCCGTCCCTCTCCTTGGCATATCCCGTACCGTTCCCCCCATCCTCGGTCCCGTCCCCCTCCTCGTCCCCGTCCACTCCCTCCCTCCCGAACGCGACTAAATTCCCGTCGCCCGTCAGAATCCCCCCTGACAGCGGGGCGTCCTCTCCAATGCTCAGCCCGCTCGAGACAAAATCCGACTTTCCGACCCCGAGCGTCCTTCCCCTCCTCGAGGCCGGGAAGCTGGTGACGTGTCGGCTCCGGCCCCGGACGTGCCTCTCCTCCCAGCTCTGGAACGGGCCGGACTCCAGCTGCGCCAGCCTAGGTGAGGGCTCTGTCTCCACGTTCGAGGGACGTCGCTGCCTGACCCTGGGCATCATGCTCCCCAACGGTAGAGACCTAGGTGTCATGTCTGGCGATCGCCTGGCAGGGTTATCACTCGTCTGGCGGGACATTGGCTGCGACGTGTACCCCGTCGGCCGGAGGGACTCGGGCCAGGCGGGCATGTCGACCGAGAAGGAGTCTCTAGGTGGATGGTCCGGTGGGAAGGAGCGGAGATCCTCATCGGAAATGTACGCCGCACCTTGCTGTGTCCGGGGAGGAACCGAGACGCCTCGTCTGGGCTCTTCATCCCACGCCGGATGCGACAACGATCCCGAGACGACATCCGAACGCGATAGCCGCTCGTGTATTGCAGCGCTCTCATTACTCGACTGACGAGTGACGGGAGAGAGTCCGCCAGCTGGGGATGAGACGAGGAAATCACCGGCATCCAAAGGTGTACCATCCTCTGAGACGATCGGCACGAAAGGCTGGGTGACAGTCGCGTCGTCTCCGCTACCCTTCGCCGCCGAACTACTCTCGCTGATCACAGGACTCTTCCGGAACGGCTTCCCCAGAAGCGACCAGAAAGGAGAGGTCGCCGCGGTAGACGGAGCGCTCTTCTTCCGCCAAGACAACGAGCTGCTGATCTTGAGGAGCTGTGATCGCGCGGTGATGTCGGAGCTCTGCTCCGACGCAGAGTCGAGTTGAACGGTCGGCGATGAGATTTCTCCAGCTACGGACTTTTGATTCACATTGAGACGAGCGTCTGCATGGTCACCCTGGACTTGCCGCATCGATCCGGCACGATCGTGGTACCGTCGTTCCTCTAATTTCTTGACCGTTCTGTGATTGGACGGGTCCGGCGGTATTCCCCATATCCTCTTCGGCGAATGCTGTCTGGGGGTTTGGACTCCGCCGTCTGTATTGACATCTTCCGGTAATCTGGGGATGAAAATGGGGAACTGGTCCCCCGGTGGATACGGAATTTGCTGGGGTAGGTGCACGTCTGGCTCATGGTAGATGACAGGAGACTCGACGATATCCGGATAATAGACATGCGAGATGCTGTCCCTCCTTTCATCAAAGCTACGCATAGTCTCGCGTGACGTTTTTGTTGAATCCGAGTCGGAGAAGCTGCTGGTAAGCTCAAATATGGACGTCGGGATCATGTCGGATCGTCCCTGCATTATGGTTCCAGACAAAGTCTTGGTCAGTTCCTCGATCCCGAGACTGATGCTTCCCAGGCGCTCCAGCAGCGGGCTTCGCAATTGAGACACTCCAGGGTGCTTCTTCGCTAGCCGTTCCAGGCACTGGAGTAAGTGCTTTCCGTGGATCGAGTATCGCCGATAGTCGTCGGGGAGGCCAATCTTCGGATCTTGACGGATACGGAGGTCGGCACTGTCATACGAGTGGCAGAACACCGCCACCGCTCGCTCAAACCAGAAATCGGCTTCCTTAGACTCGATCATTGTGTCGATGAAAAATTCTTGGATGATGCTGTGGAGTCGGAGCGTATCCGAAGTGTCTGAAACCAACCCGACCGATGGCGGTGAGCTCGAGGAGGATGTCGACGAGCCGTCGTCGTTCTCATTCCGCCCTATGAGTGCCCATTGTATGAGAACAGTAAGGGTGTGATTGAGACTCCGCCTGTGGGCAGCATCCTTTGCCCTGATAGGCGTCCGATTATCCAGCGCATGAATGCCTAAACTTGTTAGCGAACGAGCACATGGCTGCAAAACCTAGGAGGCAGTATGCAAAAGAAGGGAAAGGGACCTACCAAGTACAAACATCTCAACCGGGATTGTATGCGCGAAGAAGGAGAGAATGTACATCAGGTTGAGAGCTTCCATCGCTCCCCGGCGCTCGAGCTCCTCCCGTACGTTCTTATAGGCATGAAGTCCTCCGGCCTTGCGCCGATCCTTAAACGAGTGTATGTACTTGACTAGCGGTTCTCGCGTCGCTTTGAGGTGCTGACCAGCCACGTGAATCATGAGCGGAAGCCTATCCATTAGGTCGACGGCCTGACCGGCTTGGGTCAAATCGTTGGGCGTGAAAGGCTCCTTCTTCCCCATCTCCTCAAGGAGCAACTCTTGGGCATCCTGCTGACTTAGTCGTCCAAGTTCGAGGAGAATGGGATTGTCGAACTTATGGTCTCCGTGAGCCGCCCTATTCGTCGATGTGTAGAGGATGCTTGTATTCTTGGCATTGGGGATAAAGCTCGTCGCCCGGGGCGTGTCGAAGAGTATGCCGTCAAACACGATGAGCCAGTCGTCAAATGTCTCGAACCATTTGCGGACAGTCTTCACCAGCTTCCTCGGATCCAGCAAGTCCCGCTTCCACGGAACGGCTTCGAACTCCCGTATTGTCTTGGACTTTGCAATCTTCCAAAAGGCCTCCTCCATCTCTTGTTCCGACCGGGAGGGGATCCAATAGATTCCACCCCGGTAGTCGTGTCCATGGAGGTAGACGTACTGCCGCGCGAGGTGGGACTTACCGCCTCCGGGGATACTTTGCAGTAGGACGGCAGAAGTACCGATCTGCCGCCGGCTGCTGTCTCTGAGGTTGCGATGTAGATCAGCAAGTTCCTGTTGCCTGCCTTTGAAGTGGGCGTTCGGCCGGATCCTATGAGGGTGGATGACCAAGGGCTGAAGCTGCTTTGGCCTAGATTCTTCAAGCTGTGGCATGGATGACACGCTGCGCTGGCTTCCGGCTAGGGACGATTCCATATCCCCTCGACTTGGTAACGTGTCACTTGCGTAGCTGGGTGGTGGACTGGCGGATATACCGCCGTCACCGGCAGCACCCAGCTGGGGTGACGGTGCGAGAAGCCTCAGGGGGGTGTGCAAGGATGCCGGCACTCCCTGCTGGGGGTTAGCACGTTTTCACGTAGATTAGAGCGGGTATGGCGTTGGAACTCGAGAGAAGCGGGACGGGCCACGGAGGTAGGCGTCAACATACCGTGTGCTTTACAATCTCATTAACATCGTTCAGGGCTCGCGTAGCCCTCTCTTCCTCCTCGACCCTCCATCTCGTCTGGATGGAGTCAGGGGCCTCCAGGACCCACTGGAGGATGGCGCTAGATACGTTGGAATAGCCGGGCGCATCCGCTGTCGGAAACTTGCACATGGTAGAATGTGTAGCTTCTATGCTGTAGTAGGTCACACCGGGAAGTTGTGGTCCGGCGGAGTTTGCATCGACAACGAAGTCACTATGGGCTCAGTCAGAACATGTGCGCCGATAGTCGGTACAATGAGCTTGGATATCAAGTGATGGCGAATGGCAGGATGGCCCAGTGAACGGGCATGAAAGAGAAAGGAATGTGACTTACACTGTCCACTTAAGATCTGTCTTTTGGTTCTCGCGAACCATGTGGATCTTGAAGCGCCGATAAATGTCTAGGAAATGCACGTTGATCTCCTGCAGGGTGGCATTCTCCTTCTTCAACGTCTTGAGAAGGACAGGTTCCGAGTCAAACACCTTCTTAGGGACGACACCAGACATTCCCTGCAGGATACGACCCCACGACGCAAGGTTGGATCCAGTGTGCGGAGTGCCCAGAAATATCATGGCATAGGTCGAGACGTAGATGGAGCGCCATAGGTCGAGCTCGGGGTCGCGCACATCATTCGAATAGAGAAGGGCTCTCTTGGCGACGACACCACCCAGACTGTGACAAACCCAGATGATAGGGTTCCTCGTTGTGTTCGCATTTCGCCGGTGGGTGGCCAGCGACATGACCAAGTTCTGTGCGTGGTGATAGACAAAGTTGTCCGTGGGTGACATGTCCTTCTTCCACGTCGCAACGTCGGCGTTGTAGCCGTATACTATAATATTCGCGGGCGCATCGACGAGGGTAGGTACAAGGAGCTGAAGGGGCCAGAAGATGCCATTGCTGGCAGTCCATGTGCGGTCGGGGGCGCCATTGAGACCGTGGACGAAGACGATATCGGCAGTGGCCTTGGGGTGAGAGTATACGGTGGTGGCCTCGAATCGCTTGATAAGTTTTGAACTAAGAGACTATTACAGGATGACAATCAGTGGCTGCTCCTTTTGTCACCCCGGTAAAGGTGACACCCGCGCGCGACTGGGGAACTAAGAACATAAGGAATATTGGGGACGCGGGACGTATAAAGTGGGGGTAGGGGACAGTGAAAAGTGAGGGGACGAAGCGAAGCGGAGAGCTTCAGAACAGCTCCGCTCCACTGAACCGAACCAGGACTCGAGGAATACGTGTAGCTGTGAATGACGTACCATGGCTTCCATGATTGCTCAAAATCGAGCTCGACATGCCGAGCATGAATGCGCGGTATAAAGAACAAAATAACACAAGGTAGTCGGATAAGCTTATCGCAAGTAATGTTTTCTCTGCGGTGTTGAAACTCCAGAGACAGGGGGATGGCGGAACCAAGGCCCAAGGGGATACTGCCCCTTTATACGGTGCTGCAGGATAGCGGGGAGAGGAGACAGAACTGGGGGAGGGTGGGCTGCGGCTCCTTGCATCGACTCCACTACACCCCAGCATGTCTGCGCTGGGATGCAGACAGGGGATGTCGGCGTCCACATTTGTGCATGGGAGAGGGCGATCGTCCCCGGGGACGCTATTCCAAGCGAAGTCATCGACATTGACACCTGGCTTCTCATATTACAAGTAGGATAGTATGAGGCTCTGCCCACATCAGACGACAAGTTCCAGTAAGTCGGCAACGAAAGTGCATTTCTCTCTGCTCTCTTGGTAGGAAAATTGGATGGTTGGGAAAGTCCGAACGAACATTTCGATCGGTGCCTAGACAGTTGACCCTTCGCGCTTGGCCCTGGACACCAGCGAGCCTTGTACTTGTATATATGAATGAACCTGAGCCTTGGTGACTGGGTGACTGGGTTCCCTGACAATCTCGGGACGCGCGCGTTCGTGCTTTTCAAGTCGCAGCAGCGCTCAAGAATGTCCAACGTCGGATGGAGTACGGAGAACAGCATGACTATATTGCATCGATTGTGCAACGCTGCTTCCCCACCACCGGAATTGCTACCCTTTCATCAGTATTCCGTACGACTGAGGTGGCACGGGGTTCGGTTTCTTCGCGTAAAAGGTCAAATTCCACGGCCGCCAAGTTTTTCCCTGAGCCGGAAGTGAAATAGAGGGGAGGGTACCATGCAGGTGTCGGCACAGGTCATGGGTCCCACTACCAGCCCTATCGCGAATGGAAAGCAAGGAACGAGTGAGGGCAGGC
This sequence comes from Cephalotrichum gorgonifer, assembly GCA_900312665.1. Classification (NCBI taxonomy): domain Eukaryota; kingdom Fungi; phylum Ascomycota; class Sordariomycetes; order Microascales; family Microascaceae; genus Cephalotrichum; species Cephalotrichum gorgonifer. Next base: position 252,388 of record ONZQ02000005.1, on the reverse strand, counting down.
TGGTTGGATGGCTACCTGCCGCCGTCGTGACGCCGCAATCACGGCTCCGCCCCTTAGGGAGGGGGAGGGGCATTGGTCAAGAATGCCTTGAGGCCCACACCCATGTTGTGAAGAAGGGTCCAGGACACCCCCTTGGACCCTGGACCCTGCTGTGCCCGAAAGTCCTACCCCAGGACCTACCACCTATTGTTACGTTTCTTCTTACGAGACAGAGTGAGTGCTCATACATTGTACTGCGTAATACTTCGGTTGTGCACATTCAATTTCCACCTGGATATGATGTCTATCCTGGTACTAAAGCATTCGTACTTGGGTATTATTGGTGGCACACTCCGCGAGCACTCGTTTACACATCCACTTATCCGCGAAGCAATTTACTTGTACTTGCAGAAATGGAAGGCGCGGTCCCTCTCGCGGCCCGTCTCACCTTCCCAGTGGACTGGAACCGGGACTCGCGCTTTCCTGCGTCGTTCTTCGCCCCTCCCCGCCCCGCCCTCCCAAGGAAGGAATGGGGGACGCAGCACTCCGTACCATAGTCATGGCTCCCAAGTCACTGGAGCAGGCTGGCTTGCAGAGCACTCATATTATTGAGCAATAGATACAAGCCTAAGCCGTACCTCGTACAAGTATTACGAGGAATAAGAAGGAAACTATGCCTAGCCTGGTCTATCCTGGTGTAGCCTGTAAAATCGTAAGCAGCCACACCAACCAACATCAAAGCCCAAAATGGGTGTCAACCTCATTTATCCATGTCTTGCGAGCCGCCCCCGACCGGAGGAAGGCTGCGCTCTCTCCGCTTCTTCTCATTTCTTTTATTAGGAAGAGGTTACTCTTTCCATCTTTGCCACTTCCACCCCGTGATAAGTCTGCCTCATTTATTACGTATCCCAGAGCCGTGACGCGTCGGCTCCATGAGCGGCACCACCGACACCACCCGTACCGACGCCGGATGACTCGCATCGAGTAAACTCGGAAGAATCTGGCCTTTCCAGCCTGGCCGCCCTGTGAAGCCTGAAGAGGGAAGAAATCCCCATTTTCTGCTTTATCTCTGGGAATTCCGATAATGGTGGTTTTCGTCTGCCTAATTTGGCCATCTGCCGGCCTAGTTCCCAAGAGAGGTCGCTTTGGGCGCTCTTTCGTCAAACAGGGGAGGGGGAAGTACGGAAAGATCAATGCACGAGCAAGCAACACTTCAAAGGTAACGACCCGCCTCAAGACCCCCCATGCCGTCACGTGGATGATGCATCTGCCATTGGTTGCTATCATCTGGTTGGTAAAAACATAGTGATCCCGGTTCCGGCCGCGATGAGTGTAAAGTAACAACACCCATCCCAATTACGAAAACGCTCTACTGTAGAAATGGCTTGTGGATCCTCTTGCTGTGGGCCACCGAACGACGTCGCGGCGGCTGATCCCCCGTCAGCAGACGGTACCTGCTCCAACTCTGGCGGGAGTAGTACAGCGGATGCCTGTTGCGGCAATGACAATGGGTCTGGACTGGTCATGGATCGTCTTGAGAGGGTTAACTCGGCGGGTTATGCCGATACCTGCTGTAGTGGGCCAGCTATGAATACTCCGGGCGAAGATTCCGTTGACGATTGTTGCGGACCAAAGCCTTCCGAGGTCGATTGCAAGCAGGGCTGCTGCGCCAAGGCCAATGTCCTGGAGAAGGACAACCTAGGTAGCCCCGCTTGTGGCCAGGGCAAGGCGAGCCCTTGCTGCGCTCCAGAGAGTCAAAGTGAACCCGGTGCTAGTTGCTCTACGGCGAATACCTCGAAGGCGGGCGGGCTGGACAAGAGCAATTGTTGCGAGGACAATGCACTTCCCTCCCCTATGCCCAAGCTCGCCGACAGTAGGTGCGCCAAGGGATGCTGCTCAAGCTCAAAGTCGCCAGGCAAGGGGGATAATGAGCCTAGAATCAGCCTGGCCAAGGGACCCCTTTACACGCCCGAGCCCGCCAAGGCCGACTGCAATAAAGGCTGCTGCTCTGAATCAAGCCCACCGAAGGCAGAAGCCCATGACAGCCCCAGCTGCTGCGAAGGCAAAGCCTCTCCGTGTTGCGATGTATCGTGTCTCGATCGCATCGCCCTGCGCGAGTGCGCCATGTCCAGCGGTAGGCGCCTCTCCCAATTTTCTGTCAGATCTTTTGTAGCTAACGACTGCAGATGCTACTACACTGGGTTCAAAATCCGAATGCGGCGGCCCCGAGAAGGGGAGTCCATGTGCTGGCCATGCTCGATCCGCTCGTGATAAATATTCCCTCACGCTAGACACTATCGGATGCATCTGCCGCGCTCTGCTAGCGCTCGGACAGGAATCATGTTGCCCACCAAAGAAGCGCTCGTCTGTTGAGAGGAAGCGCTGTTCGAGGAAGACATCCCCTCGTACATCTGTTGACTCTTGCTGTGCAGGCGGGCCATGCACTGGTGCTGGGCTAGCGAAGACTGTGTCTCCGTCGGACATGGCCTGTAATGCCGTGCCAGTATTTAAAGGTGGTCTAAACGACCCTTGTGCCGATGCCTGCTGCGCCGAAGAAAAGCCCCGAGAGATGTCTTCCGACGCGGTGAAGGCCACTGACCCTGAGAAGGCCCTCTCTGGAAAAGAGCACGTCATCTTGGCCATCTCTGGGATGACCTGCACCGGGTGCGAGACAAAGCTTCAGCGCACCCTCACCACAGTGGCCTCCGTGTCAAGGCTCAAGACGAGCTTGGTTCTCGCCCGTGCAGAATTCGAAGTGGACCTCTCCTCCGGTTCCGTCGACGATGTGATCAAGCATATCCAGAGGACCACGGAATTCAAGTGCGAGAGGATAACCAATATAGGGTCCGTCCTTGACCTCCTCGTGTCGGGGAACCCTGTCGATTGTGTAAAGGGGGAGTGGCCTCTTGGGGTTACTGAGGTTACAGCAGTGGATAAGAATGTCATTCACGTTGCTTTCGACGCGAAGGTCATCGGAGCGAGGGATGTCATTGATAAGGGCTGGGGAGAGACACCCCCGAAGCTCGCTCCCTTGAGGGCTGATCCTTCCCTCGAGGCTGGGTCCAAGCATGTTCGTCATGTCGGGTACATGACTCTGCTTTCGATCATTCTTACCATACCCGTACTCGTGCTCTCCTGGGCTCCGCTCCCTAAACGCGAGATCGCCTACAGCTCAGCCTGCTTGGCCCTAGCAACTCTCGTTCAGGTATTCATCGCCGGGCCGTTCTACCCCACCGCGTTGAAGAGCCTGATCTTCTCGAGGATGGTCGAGATGGATCTGCTGATCGTCTTGAGCACGAGTGCAGCTTACATCTTCTCGGTCGTCTCGTTTGGGTATCTTGTCGCGGGACAGCCCCTACCTACGGGCGAGTTCTTTGAGACTAGCACGCTTCTGGTGACGCTCATCATGGTCGGCCGGTACGTCGGTGCCCTCGCCCGCCAGAAAGCTGTCGAGTCCATCTCGGTTCGCTCCTTACAGACGTCAACCGCTACCCTCGTGGAGGCTGGTACGGAAACGGAAATCGACAGCAGGCTGCTCCAGTATGGTGATGTATTCAAGGTCGCTCCCGACTCGAGGATCCCAACGGACGGAACCGTCATCTCGGGGTCGTCAGAAGTTGACGAGTCCATGTTAACTGGCGAGTCGAGTCCCGTGGAAAAACATGCCAAATCGACTGTCATTGCGGGCTCTATCAACGGCTCAGGGACGTTAGTCGTTCGACTGACACGACTCCCCGGCGATAACTCGATCAGCACCATTGCGGGTATGGTTGACCAGGCGAAGCTTTCGAAGCCCAAGATCCAAGATATCGCCGATCGTGTGGCGAGCTACTTCGTCCCCGTCGTCGTCGGGCTGACCATCGTCACCTTCGCCATATGGGTGGCCGTTGGTGTTGCGGTCAGAAAGCAATCAGGCTCCGACGCAACGACCGAGGCCATCACGTACGCCATCACGGTCCTCATCGTGTCATGTCCATGTGCGATCGGTCTCGCCGTGCCCATGGTCATCGTCATAGCCAGCGGCGTCGCCGCCGAACGAGGAATCATCTTCAAGTCGGCTGACAGCATCGAGGTCGCGTACAAGACATCCCACGTCGTCTTTGACAAGACGGGCACCCTGACCTGGGGCAAACTCACCGTTGCCACAGAGGAGTACCTACAAGACGATGTAGACCTCACAAAAGCGCGACTCCTTGGCCTAATCGGCAGCATCAAGCACCCCGTCGCCGCGGCCGTCTCCGCAAGTCTCAAGGAACGCGGCGTTTCCGGACTGGCGACCTCCGACGTCAAGACCCTTGCGGGAAAGGGCGTCGAGGGAACCTCACGCGGCCTAGTCCTTTGCGCAGGAAACTCCCGCTGGCTCAAACTGTCTGGCAATGAGCGTGTCAAGTCCGTTCTGTCTCGGGGCCACACAGCGTTCTGCTTTACAGTGGACGGCTCGCCCGCCGCCGTCTTCGGCCTCACGGACTCCCTCCGTCCAGATGCCCTCTCCACCGTCGAGAAACTACAGAGTGAAGGTATAGCGGTCCACATAGTCTCGGGCGACGACGAGGGCGCTGTGAACTCCATAGCCTCGCAGCTCCGCATCCCCCTCGAAAACGTCCGCTCGCGCGCGTCCCCCGCCGACAAGCAGTCCTACATCCAGGATCTCCTCGCTACTCCCATCCCCGCGCGCTCCCAATTCTTCCACAGGAAGCCCACCCAGCCGGTGGTGATGTTCGTGGGCGACGGCACCAATGACGCCGTGGCGCTCGCGCAGGCCACGGTGGGTGTACACATGAACGAAGGCACGGATGTGGCTCAGTCCGCCGCAGACGTGGTCCTCATGCGGCCCTCGCTCGCCGGCGTCCTGGGGGTCGTGGCGGTCAGCAGGATGTCCATCCGCAGGATCGCGTTCAACTTCGTGTGGAGCTTCGTCTATAACCTCTTCGCGGTGCTGCTCGCGGCGGGGGCGTTTGTTCGCGCAAGGATACCGCCCGAGTTTGCGGGGCTCGGGGAGCTGGTCAGCGTGTTGCCGGTTATTGCCGCGGCGGTTCTGATGAGGTGGGCGAGGATTTAGGGACGTTCGGGTATTTGGGCGGTTGTTTCTTGGAGATGGATGGATAGATCGACCGATGGGATGGGATGCGAGGTTGGTTGGGTTGAGTAGTGACATGGTACGGAGGGCATTCAACATGTCTGGAGTGGCAGGATTATTTGGACATTCGAAATGGATGGTGCGTTAGGTGGGATTCAACACCCAAATAGCTAGCTATAGGACAGATACGTTCGACATGGGAACTGGAATATGAAGATAGGGCCTGGCGCCTTTCTCTGGATTTCATGTATGTCTGCGTAAGGGTCCCATCTGCCCTCGGCGACCTCCTCCACACACGTACCCCCAAAGATGCAGAGTCGTCAGCGCTAAGTAACCGTTTTAATGCTTTCTCGTGAAGAAAGGGAGGAGGTGGTGGGTCTAGAGATGAATAGATTATCCGGGAAGCAGAGGCAAACTCGTCGGGCAACGCCATTAGGATATCTCCAGGGGAGAGTAATTAGTCTTCACTAAGGATGCAGACATTCTCGCGATGGTCCTGGCACATGAGAGTCTAATTTCTATCGGAGTTGAATAATCCCTTATACTTGCTCCGATAAGACACCCAAAGATTTCCAACTCGAACACACTTTTTTCACCTCTCCCTACCACCCACCAACCCTGCTTTTCTATTTTCTGGCCCGTTCTACGTCTCTGGCCTCTCAACTCTTCCTCCCGGCCCGACCCTGATAACTAATCGTCAGGATACTCCTCCCGGATATTCGAGACGAACCTCCCCGTCTCGGCATCGAACCGCTTGAAGTACATGCCCGCAATCTCGAACAGCTCGGGCGGTACCTCGCCGTCGTACGGTATGATGGACTCCTGGAGGACCTGGACCTGCGTTAGGGAGCCGCCGCGTCTGGTTGGGTCTGTTAGCTGAATGTCTCGTCGAGACCCCAGTCTCATGGGTCCTGGTAGAGAGATTGATGGGGAGAAAAAAAAAGGCGGGGGGGTTGGGGTTGGGGTTGGGGTTGGGGTTGGGTTATTCGCAACAAGAGAAAAGAAGAAGAAAAGGGGAAAGAGTGAGAGGGGGAGGGTTGGGAAGGGAATCCTTACAAGCAGCGGTAATACATCGGCACCGCGTACACATCCTCCCCATCGACAACCTCCCCATCCAACCTCGACCCGTCGTCCGCCCAGCCCGTGACGATGGCTACGAAATTCAGCCTCTTGTGCCTTACCACGTCCCCCACGCGGAACCCAATATCCGCCGCCCCGCCCGCCGCCCTCCCCTTCGCGAGCGGCTGCACAGTGTCGAGCTGCCTCTTCGCCCTCACGAGGCCCAGCGGGTCGTCCCACGCCTGCGCGCCCGGCCCCACGCCGTCGTACAGCGGGAGCAGGTACCTCTCGACGAGCCACACGTCGCCTGCCCACGAGTTCACGAAGCGGCCCAGGAGCCGGTGCAGGGTCTGCACCCACTGAACGTCGCTGGGGGGGAGGAGCATGAGGCGGGCCCAGAGGTAGGCCTGGAAGGCGGCGTCGCGGTCGAGGGCGCTGGCGCCGCTCGCGGGGAGGGAGGTGTCGGAGGCCGCGGCGTAGGGCTCCGGCGTGTGCGGGGCCGAGAGGTCGGGCGTGAAGGCGGCGCGGATGTTGTGCGCCGTTCGCATGGCGAGGTTGACGGGCGAGGCCGGGGTGAGGAAGAGGTCCCGGTTCGCATCCCAACCGTGGCTGGAGAGGATCGCGTTGAGGACGCTGCGGGGAACCTCGTGGTCCGCGCCGTAGGGGTCCAGGTGCATCCCGTGCTCGAGGGTGGCACCGGGGGGCACGTCGTCGCCTTCGCCGTCGCCGTCGCCGTCGCCGTCGTGAGGAGGGAGCGCCTGCCCGTCTAGAGATTCGCCGGGGGGCGAGAGGACGAGGGCGTGCACGTGGCTTGGGAAGAGGCACGGTTGGGCGTCGAGGCCGAGCCGGCCGGCCACAGAGCAGTAGATGACGCTGGAGATGAGGGGGAGGGAGTCGTGGGGCGCGTAGCGGAGGGCCTGGCCGAGGAAGCAGTTTCTTAGCCTGCGGTAGTTCAAGGCTGGCGACTCCATGCCGAGGAGGTTCTTGTGTCTGAGCCATCGGTTCAGGGCCAGGGCCTTGTCGCGGGTGGACATGGTGTCGAAGTCGGGGTGTGAGCTTTGAAACTCGGCGGCGATGTTATCCAAGAGGGTGATGACCTAGCGGGAAAGGGGGAAGGGGAGGGTGCGTTAGAACATCTCGGAACTCAAAGAGAGAGCGGTAGAGCAACCGCAGTGGCCGTATAAGTGGCCTGGACGGGGGAAGAGGTAGGGGTGCAGATGTGTGTAAGGGAGGAGAGGAGGTATGTGTGTGTGAAAGAAAGGGCAGAAGTTGGAGGGGAACTCTTCTGGCTTGATCAATCAAGGGTTCAGGGCGGCTTACTTCGTCCACATCGCCGGTCTGGTCGTGGAGAATAAACATATCAAATGCGGCGAGGTTGCGCTCAATAATCGTGTTCAGAGTCCGGGTGCTCATCCTGGCGGGCCAGGGCCGGAGGAGAGGTACGACATCACTGGCGAATCTCGCCCACTCCTTAATGGCGACCTCTTTGTGGATGCTGTCCAAGACGGCATTTGCGTAATACCTGGGAGAGTAAGATTTCAAAATTTAGCTACAATGATCCGACGAGGAGTGGCGATGGCGAGGAGGAGAAGTGAGGGTCACTAGCTGGATTCCGAGGCGACGAGGAGGGTCTTCCGAGGTTTTGGGCCCATCTCTGGTACTCGTATATCCTCTTGGCTCGGTTCAGTCAGTTCCGCCCCCTTTTCCCCGTTCTGTCCTCCCTCCCTTTCTTTCACTCACTCCCTATCCCTCTGGCCTCCCCCCCAGCCCCCTTCGTCGACCCTTTCTACCTTGTATCCTTACCCGGCCTCCCTCACTTTTCTTTCTTGTACTTTGTTTCTCTTCATCTTTTCTCCCTTTCAGGGAATTGGGTAGATTTTTCTTCTCCTCGCTCTCTCTACCTCGCCCCGCGCAGCAATTGCGTTTTGGCACGGTTTGTGACATTCATCATCATATCATATCATCATCATCATTGGTTTTGGTGGCTCAGAAAAGAAATCCTACCTCCTGGCTAGTACATCCTCTAGGGACTCATCGGCATGGCACTGCTCGACGAGGAAGTCCTTCGCGTCGTACCCGAGGTGGCAGACCTGCTCGAACTTCCACATGCGGCCGAGCCTAGTGGCGAGCATGCCGTCGAAGAGGAGGGCTATGCGCTCGTTCCTCTGCTTGCGCTCGAGGAAGAGGCGCTTCCAGTCGACCTCGGAGACGGGGGCGCGCAGCTTCCGCTGGAACTCGTGGTCCGGGTTCCAGTACTTGAAGGAGTTGCTGCAGTGGTAGCGCCAGAGGCTCGGCGTGTTGGCGAGGCGGCTGAGGTGGGAGGAGAGGAGCTGGAAGGCGAGGAGGTTGTCTTCGGGGGGCAGGAAGTAGAGGATGTGCAGAATTATCTCGTTGGGGAAGGATCCTAGCGCCGGCGGGGTGCGCGCCGCCGGCGAGTTGGATTCCGCCGCCATGAGTGTGATTGGGGGTTTGAAAGATAGAGGTGGAGGAGTTGAGATGGAGAGGTACGGAGTCGCGGTTGAAGCCGCCGCACGCGATAAGGTGGGGTTCGAGCTCCGGGCGTGGTTCAGTTTTGGGGGCGTTTGAGACCGATGAGGTCAGCAAGTCGTATTAGTGTAGCACGGACAATCAGTCCAGTCCCACAGCGTGATTGGGCGTAATATTATCCGACAGAGAGCAGGAGCAACCAGCGTGCAAGTAAGCAAGGAAAGCACCCGAATGGTGGGGTGGTGCTTGCTACTCTGTAGTTTCCCGAACCAGCTTTCTGTCGGGTCGATCGGTGTATTTAATAAGGGCGGTAAATTGGATTCGGCCTTCTTCTCGGAATTGGCGTTGTTGGTATTGGTATCAGGATGATTGATGTTGGTCTCGGTGTTGGTGGCCTTTGGGTTGTTCCTGGGGTCTTTCGAGCAGCTCTTGCCCCTTGGCGGTCTGATATTTGGCGATTTAAGAGCAAGGTTGCCGAATGGAAAGGGTTTTGTTATAACGGTGAAGAGTGGAATCAGAGGATATTGGGCGACAGGAGAAGGAGAGAAGAAGAGTACTGAGATGTTCTAGCACGACTGTAGTCGGTGCAGATTGGTAGCAGACCACAGGAAAGAAAAGCGTGGGAGGGAGTGCATGCGTATTCTGGTTGTAGTAAATCCAGGGAATCGGGCTGGCATGCACCTTATATATACTAGTAGGTATCGAGCTGAGATGTGAATAGCTGCTCATACGACCATGTACGAGTACGAGTGCCCGTACAAGTACTCCTCCTCGTAGTGGCTCAGGGCGGCTCTGACCAGGATCATCACTAGGGCGAGAAGTCTACAGATTGGGTCGGTCCCAATAAGCGATGGTCACCACCCACGGCACTCAACGCGCCCTCCCCCCCACCCCCCTTCTTTCCCCTCCTTCCCCTTTCCCCCCCACCACGATCCCGCTTGGAGCCATTCCTGACATATATGAGGGGATGGGAGGGGGGGAGTCTGATTCGGTAGTTTGCTTCGTGTGCATCCAGGAGCGTGGGTCCCACAGATGGCATCCACGGTAGACTACTCGTGGCGTGGCGCGTGTCAGGCAAGTCTGCATGTGGTTGACTCGCCCATGCTCGGCGGGCAATAATAATATTAGCTAGTTGGGGAGTGGGGACAGGGTGTGTACAAGTACTTGCATGTTAACCACTACCTAGCGCGGATGGTGATGAAGGGGGGGCGTGGTGTAGTCGTACTTGCGCAGACACATGGAGTACGAGTACGGAGTAAAGAGGAGCGAGTGGGAGTGGGAGTGGGAGTGGGAGTGGGAGTAGCAGCAGGAGGGTATATCGAAAACGAGTAGGTAATAAGAGGACTTAAAGCTGAACGAGACTATGGATACATCGCGTACGTTTACTTTAATTACAAGAAGGCTAGTAGGGATCTCACCCACCCTCCTCCCACCTCTCCAAAAAAAAATCAGAACAATGAAGTGGGAGGGGCGGGGAACGGAGCCGTGATCTCTGTCGACATGAGACGGGATCGGCATCCAGTAATACGAAGTGTCTTGATATGAACAGGTTGAGAAGGTGGTGTAAATTGGCCAAGGAGCTAATAGCCCGAGATTGACGCGAGGGAGGTGTGTGGTGAACCAGGCATGAAGAGAGCTTTGACGATGAACTGATAATTCGTGGTGATGCATGTTACCAAGCTGGGTACATTCCACAAGAAACGGTTCTCTAACCCAGAACGAACCCCTCTAATAATAAGCAAGGGTCGGGGGGCTTTATCACAGCCTCCATGTATTATTATGACTATTACGAGTGGTATTATTATTTACTATTACTCTAGTACTCGTATTGATATTGGTACGATTTCGCCCCAAATACGACAGGATCGATCTTGGACAAATGCTTAAAAATTGGACATATACAAGCCGGGTAGGGTAGAAAGGAGTACAATAAGAGAAGTATTTGAATGACACAGCACAGCCCCCTGTCAGAGTCAGAGTGGCCCGCCCCATTGCCCTCACCGTCGTTTGTCTCGTGCACTTGGACAGGTCCATTGGTACATACACCACCGCTGGACGTCCATCGCCGCTCCCCGGTCTCCACAAGTGGCAAACTAGCAATACAAGTGTGCTTGTACTCATATACGATACAGGGGCCACAAACGTACTTCGCACTTGTAGATCGTCTCCTCACTAACTCCTCCACAATCCTGTCCCTGCCTGCCCAGATGACCACGCAGGGACCTCGACTAGCTCCACCCGTAGTGCTTCACCTTACCACTAAACTTCCCGCCTTCATCCTTTCTTGCTAACTACGAGGACCACTCATACAAGTAAAGTAACTCGCTACGACAATGGAAATCCTATCTAGGCAGGTCCCCGCGTTGATCCCCGCTATGAATAGCGTCATAACTCATACTCGTAACCATCACCATCGCCAGCGCTCCCTGTTTCCGTTTCGCTTAATAGCCCATTGATACCCTGCGTCGCAAATCATGCCTCATCCTTCGTCGTCTCTCAGTCAGGGTTCCAATATCCCAACATGATTGATATACGACGCAAGGCCACGGTGGCGAGACTCGTACAAGGTATCTAGCGCTGCAAGGCCACGTTCATCGACCATCCTCGACCAGGGTCCATGGACCTATTCTGTAAAATCCGCTGATCACATGCTCGTACCGTCACCTGAGCCGCCTCAGCGTAGCACAGACGAGAGACGGGCGGGCACGTTAGGACGAGTGGGTGGAGCCAAGTCGCTGCAGAAGGAAGTCTGGGACGGGACGATAGAGCACCCGACTTGCACGCACACCCGGCACACGCATGCCCGTGATTTCCGGCCGCGGGAGGTGCGTCCCTCTACATATACCACTGCCACAAATATCTCCTCTGCCGTGCATTGCCGAGCTGATGACCGAGCGGCCGGCTGGACGACCACACGTCCTCTTTGCCGATGCAACATGCGCCGCTTGGGGGGGCGCTGATGTTTACATTATCGCCATCATCCATCATTTCTTTCTTAAACTGACGAGTTTTCCGAAATGGTGGATCCGCAGCCGACGTGGTCGGACGGAGAAGAAGCCAGGTGAGGCACTGCCAGGCATCAACTACTTGATTGAATGGGGCTCGCAGCGTAAAATAGGGAGCACGTGGGCCCTGAAGACGGGACAGCTGGGTAACCGAGCCAATCGATCTTACACTTATACAAGTATCGCAATGGAGGGCAAGAGCGCGAATACGAGTGCGCATGCGAGTGCGCCGCCAAGGTTATGTGAAAAGACTATTGGATTGACTCAACTTGGAAGCTCTGAAATAATATCATAGGTATGACTGCGAATCTGAGTACGGCGAGCGGGCGGAGTATGTGGACAAGAAAAGAGAGTGTGAAGTGCCTGCTACACATTACCGCATTACATAATCTATATCTACCCAAGCCTTGAACTCCTCCATGTCCGCAAGTGGCCTGATTTTATCCAATCAGCTCTTGTCATCTGTCTCCAATTACCCCACACAAACTAGTCCTAATCTGGACTGAGTAAACAAAACGCGCTCCCTTGTCGACACATTAAGCACCAGCACCAACATCGTCAGTGGCACGCCAAAATTACATTACCGCGACTCCATTTCGTGTTCTCCTACGAAACTAGTATCGCGAACGATCTTTCTTTAGAGACATTAGTCTGGTCTCAAATTCTATAACCAGTGCGAAATTCGGAGCTTTTACAGCATTACGACAACACTTTCACCTCTCCAAACTACCAATTGCCTTCCCACTTCGCTTGCTCACCACTTCAACATGCGAATAGCATAGTCGACTCTCGACAAAGCCAAACCGCAAACTACCGACAACCGCCGTATCCGCTGGCACAATGGCCCAGCCGGGATACAGCAGTCTCGACACGCCCCGGACCAACGTCGGGGACGCGACATACCTCAGCCGCCGCCCCGACTTTGACATGACCCAGGAGCCCTCCTTCGTCTCACCCCCAAAGGACTCCAACTCCAACAACCTACTAGCCCAGCTCCGCAATGGCCGTTCCGGTGGCGTCAACCTACGCACCCCGAGGGGCCAGCGCGCCCCCTTCACCGACCGGCGGAACCTCCCCGCGAGCATCGGCGGCGCCGAGTTCACCCCGATGCTGAAGTCCGCGACACGGAACAGCGCCCGCCGGCGCGGGAAAGAGAACGGTGTCACCGCCACACCGAGGTACGACGCGCTTGAGTCCGACCTGACGCCCCTGCCCGCCGGAGACGCGTCCATGTTCGCAAGGTCGTACGTGGACGCGACGCTGCCGGTTGTCGACAGTGACAGCACCGCTTCGACGCCAATGGCGATACCGCCGCGACGCAACATATCAGGAGGCAAGGGCCCGCTCAGCGACGGGAACCAGCTCTCGCTACGGGAGCAGGAGAACGTGATCGACAAGATCGAGAAGGAGAACTTCGGCCTCAAGCTCAAGATCCACTTCCTCGAGGACGCTCTCCGGAAAGCGGGGCCCGGATTCAGCGAGGAGGCGCTTAAGGAGAACACCGAGCTCAAGGTCGACAAGGTCACAATGCAGAGGGAGCTTCACCGGTACAAGAAGCACCTGACCGCCGCCGAGAAGGACCTCGAGGAGTTTCGCCAGCAGATGCTGGAGCTTCAGGACCGCGCGAAGAAGAAGTACGCCGACGAGAGCCAGCGCGCCGAGATGGAGCGTCTGCGGGGGCTCCTGACCGAGAAAGAGGGCGAGGTCGAGCTCCTGCAGCGCGAAGTAGACAACGGCCAGCAGGACAGCGCTAGGGTTGAGAAGCTGCGGGACGAGATCGGGGATCTGGAGGCCGATATCCGAGAGAAGGACCGGATCATCGAAGGACACGAGGATGAGCTTGAGGATCTTCGGGAGTCGCTTGGAAGCGACTTGAAGAGCAAGGACGAGCTCATCGACAAGAACGAGGAAGAGATTCGCGAACTGAAGGCCAAGCTCGCCGAGTCCCAGGCTAGCTATAAGGCCTCCCAGCGACGAGTGGTTGAGCTGGAGGAAAAGGCTCAGACGAACGAGGAGCTGGACGAAGCTCGCGACACCATCGAAGACTTGGAACGCAACGCCCGTGTTCTCGAGGCACAGGTCGAAGAGATGAACGAGAAGCTAGCCGACGTCATCGCCGAGAAGGATAGGGCCACCGGGGACCTCGAGGAACTGCAGGAGGAGATGTCGAACAAGTCCGTCGTCACAAAGGGCTTGTCGCGACAGATTGAGGAAAAGATTGAGAGGCTGCAGAACGAACTCGACCAGGCTGGCCACGACTATGCGGACCTCGAGAAGCAGTTCTCGGAGACGTTCAAGGAGAACGAAGACTTGAGGACTAAGATGCGAGAGGCTAAGAGGGAGCGGGACGCCACGGAGCGCGAGATCCAGTCTCTCAAGTCTCGGTACGAGGAACTGAAGACGGATCTGGAGCAGCAGTATTCAGAGACGTTCAAGGACAATGAGGACCTCCGGACGAAGATGAGGGAGACGAGGAGGGAGCGGGAGGCATCCGACCGTGAGCTCCAGACTCTCAAGGGCAAGTACGATGACCTCAGTGCCGACTTCGAGGCACGGAAGGACCAGCATAACATCCTCGAGTCCCGAAACGACACCCTCAGGTCGGAGGCCACGGCTCTGCAGAGGGAGGTATCCCAGCTCAAGAAGTCCGTCGGCGAGCTCGAGGCCGGCCTCGCCCAGGAGCGCCAGCACGCATTAGACATCGAGCGGGACCTCCGGGAGCAGTACCGGGCCGAAATCGACAAGCTGAACGATGAGATCTCCGGCCTCCAGGCCGAAATCCGCGAGCGGGACAACCTCTACGACAACGACAGCGACAAGTGGGAGTCTGAGAAGCGTGACCTCGAGTCCAGGCGGGAGCGCGCCGAGGAGAAGGCCGCGGGCCTACAAAAGACGATCGACAAGCTGCGCGAGGCCGAGGGGAGCCTCTCCAGCAAGGAGACGAAGCTCCAAGAGGCCATCCAAAGCGAGACGGAGCGCCACAGGAACGACGAGGCGATTCTCGCGCGCCAGATCCGTGACCTACAGGCGACCCTCGACGAGCGCCAGGCCGCGCTCACGGACCTGCGCGACGAGCTCTCTGGCGTCCGCGACGAACTGAGGCAATCCCACCTCGACTTCCAGGCGCAGACCGAGCGCGTCGGCGCCCTCGAGGACGAGGTTGACGTGCTACAGGCGGAACTCGACAGTGGCGGGGATGCCCAGGGCGCTCTCGTGAGAGTCAGGGGAGAGTGCGATGCGCTGAGACTTGAGGTGGAGACGCTCCGTCGGGCGGCCGACCACGCGAGAAGCACTACTACTGCCTCGCAGGAGACGGCGCAGTCAACGACCAGCTCCCTCGCGAGCGCACGCGCGCAGCTCACGCGCCTGGGCAGGGAGAAGCAGACGTTGCAGGACCAGCTCGCGACGGCGAATATCGAGATGCACTCCCTGCGGTCGTCGCTCGCCGAGGCGGAGGCAGAGCGCGACGAGCTGGACGGCGAGCTGCGTAGGTCGAACCGCCACGGCGAGGAGACGTACCGACTCGACCAGGAGAAGGTCGACCTGCGGACGGCCAAGACGAAACTCGACGGCGAGGTGAGGAGGCTGCGGGAGGAGAACAGGGTCCTCACCGACCAGGTGCGGCTGGCGGAGCTGTCGCTGGAAGAGGAGATTGAGAAGGCGGCCGAGGAGGAAGGGAGGCTGAACGGGGAGATTGTTCAGCTGCAGGCCAGACTGCGGCAGGCGTCGTCCTCGGACAGCCAGGAGCTCGCGGCCGCGCGGCGCACCATCAGGGACCTCGAGCGCCGGTTGGAGGAGTACGAAGTACAGCTCGCCGAGGCCGGGAACCCCGTCGGCAACATGGAGGGGAACAGCGAGCTCTCGGTCATCCGGCGGGACCTCACGCTCGCGCGGCAGAAGGAGCTCGAGTACCTCCAGAAGGACTCGGCGCACAAGGAGGTGGTGCGTGGGCTCAAGAGGACTATCGCGGACCTCGAGCGGCGGGTCCACGACGCCGAGACGCTGCGGCTGGCCGTCGCCTCCCCCGGGTCGTCGACTAACAGTCCCGCGCGCAGGGCGGAGGTGTTGGAGCTGAGGAACCAGCTCTCGGCGGCGCGGCGGGAGCTGGGCGAAACGAGGGCGAAGCTGAGGGAGGCGGAGAGGGGCGCGTCGAGGGGCGCGGGCGAGATGCAGACGCGGCTGGAGGAGCTGGAGGACGAGCGCGAGGCGCTCGAGCAGGCTCTCGAGGAGGCGCGGGCGGAGGCCGAGGGGGCGAAGGGGGAGCACGACCGCGTGGTAAGGAAGCTGCGGCTCAAGCTCGAGAAGGCGGGCAGCGCGCTCTCCAGGGAGGCGACCCGCGGGGGGGCGGACCTCAGGGGCGAGCTGCGCGAGGCGCAGCTGGAGACGGAGGCGCTGGAGCACGACGTCCGGAGGCAGCAGGAGACGATCGAGGGGCTAGTGGCAGCCGAGGCGGCACTGAGGAGGAAGCTGGAGAGGGCGAGGGGCGAGAGGGCCGCGTACAGGCTGAGCGCGGAGAAGCTGGGCCGGGATGTGAAGGAGCTCAAGGCCGCGGCGGCGTCAGCGGGCGCGACGGCGTTGGCGTCGGCCGCAGTCGTCCCGCATCGGGGCGTCAAGTTCGCGAATGGCGCGGGCGCGGTCGAGGACGGGCGGAGGCACGAGAAGGAGATCCGCGGGCTCGTTATGCAGATGGAGTGGATGCAGAGGAGGTGGGAGCGCGAGGCGGGGCTGCGGGCCGACGCGGCGTACGCGAAGAGGTTCCTGCAGCTTCAGCTCGAGGTTGCGAATGCTTGGTACGTATCCCCCTTTCTTCTCATTCCCCTTTTCCCCCGTACTCCCTCTATCCTACGCCTCTACATCTTCCAGATGCAAACCAGCAGATCACTAACAGCGTGGAACAACAGCAACAAAGCTCAGCTCCGAGAACTAGAGTCCATCCGCTCCGACGTCCTGGGCTCCAAGAAGCCCCTCGACCTGCCCTCGACCCACCAGCACCAGCAGCAGAAGGGACAGGGGCGGGAGAGGGCGGCGGCGCCGACCAGGTGGAGGAGGGCGCTCGCCGCGGCGCGCTTCATCGCGCGGATGAAGGTCGCCGCGGGGGCGTGGGGCGTGCAGGAGAAGAAGAGGAGGAGGATCGTAGAGTGCGTGGAGGGGATGAAGGGGAGGCGGAGGAGGTCTTGTCTTGAGGTTTGAGAGTGGGGGAAATTGTGAAAGGGAGAGGGAGAGTTTGTTTAGAAATGGCGTTTTTTAAAGGGGGGGTCGATGTTGTTTCGGTGCATTAAGGGCATTCGGGAAACTTGGCACTTGGGCGTTTTTGTATCATGAATAGGGATTACGATTTGTTCAGATTGAGGAATTGAGGGAAGGAAGTTTCAAACCGTTTTTCCTGTTCTTTTCTCTTCTTTTCTTGTCTTCCGTGGTTTTCGTTCGGTTCGACTACTCGCTCGTTGGTCTTACATCCTGTTATGTGTCAGAGGGAGGAAGATGTCCACTCGAGCAAGAGACGGGCTATAGTCCGCGGAAAAGCCCCCTCCGTCTTCCCCTCTCCCCCCCGCCCATCGTGTCCTCTTGTATACAGGTCAGTTTCTACCCGTTGCCCCTCTCACCCGCTCCGTCTCCTCTCGGGCCTCATGCGCTTAGAGGACAATCGCCCCCAAGTCTTTCGGAAATCTCTGCTTCGTGTATTCGATTCCCGGTATTCATCATCGACAGATGCATGAACGGCATACTATGCAGGCGCCACCACCGTCAAGGGGAAAATTCCTCCGAACTTTTCTTTTCCCACATTAAGCAAGCCGGTCCCCGTTCCTCCAAATCAGGGGGCTCTGAATGAGATAGCACCACAGCATAGATATTCATATCGTCAAATGGGACGGCTAGATACGGAAGACATCACGCATAACCGTCCCAGTTTCCTCCTCGCCTCGCCTCTTCCTTTCCCTGTCTCCCCCGCGGCACCCCATTTCTCAGTTTCATCCCACTACCATACCCCCACGGAGCCCCAAACCACACCGGCACCCGTTTATACAATGAATAAAAGCTCCGTGTCTACCAACCGTTAGAACCAAACAAAATCAAACCTGGAGAATAGAAAGGCGACAGGGACAAAGAGAGGGAGGGGCACAAGGTACTCAGGGGGGCGGATGTCTCCAGAATAGAGGGTAAGGTGAACTACGACCGGGTTTTAAAAAGTATAATGGGCGACGCACTCAGTGGATGGCTACACGACAGCTGCGGCTTCTGAGAATAGCCGCCTGACAGCTCGTCGCGGATGCTGTTCAGGAGCTGGATGTAGCTCTGCTGCGGGTTCTTCTTGAGGGCATTTATGAAGGCCCACGACATGGCACCCGTCGCCTGAGATGATATGTTCGCGTCGGCGCTGTTTCAGGTTAGCCAAATGCACCGATCGATAGAAGGTATGGAAACATTGAAAAGGGGGAGGGGGATGTAAGTGCGGAGAGAGGGGAAGGAACGCACGATGTCTCGCTATCCTTGCTGCCCGAGAACATAACCACATCTGCAGGCGATGTCTTCGTCACCAGGGACCTCTGATGTGCCTCTTGTCCCGACGCTGCCTTCTTGACGAGAGACACCAAACTGTTCGTCATGCCGTCGAAATCGCTCCGCCTGCCCGCGGACAAGGCGTTGAGCAAACCCTGCCCGGCCTCCCTCGCGAGGTCGGGCGCCTTGATCATTCCCTGGGTCGAGTAGATGTACGGTAGGTCAAGCGCCGTGCCTGAGTGACACGAGTCAAAGATTGCCGTCAACCGCACACCGGCCGGTAGGGGCGCGACCATTATGCGATGCATCTCGTCGTCTGTTATGTGCCCCGTCTGGCGGAAGTCAACGGGGAATATCACCTCATCGTAGCCGTCCACCTCGTCGCCGTCTAAGTCCTCAGTTTGTCCGCCGTGACCTAGGCTTCGTTAGCCACCATACTCAAAGCACTGGAGCGGGTTTGAGGTAAGATGGGTGGGAAAAGGGGGGGTATGGGACCGAAATGAGCGAGTCACGGTCTGGGGGAACAAACCCGAGTAATGAAAGAAGAGCGAGTCATTCGGCCGCGCGTCCTTCACGAGCCAGTGCATAGCCCGTAGGATATTTTGCTTCGTCGGTTGGCTGATAGGGTTCTGCTGATCGTCGGTGAGGATCACCATGTCGTCTCTCTTATACCCGAAGTGCGTGACAAGGTACCCCGACATGTTCCGCACGTCGTTGATGCACCCCCTGAGTTGGCCCCGCTGGCCAAAGTAGTTGATCCCGATCAGGAGCGCCTTCCTCTGGCCCGTACACATGGAATACTGATACAGGTAGCTGTCCGGCGCTCCGTGGCCGAACTGGTGCACGCCTGGGGGCGGTGGTACCGCGGTGCCGGCACCGGAAGCTGTAGGTGCTGAGGAGGACGGCTGGGGCGGTGCGGACACTGGAAAGGTTAGACCTGTCTAATGATGCCAATACATGGGATAGAGGATTCTCACCTGGTGGGGGACTGAAGTTGTTGGAGGTGGGTGTGCCGGCATAGTGAGGATATTGTTGAGCCGGATGGGGCTGTTGCTGGAGAAATGTTAATAGGTGTCGGTACGGGGTTGTGCCCTGGAAAGTGACTGCACAAAGGCTAAATATACGTACTTGCGGCGCATATCCGGGGAATGAACTCGGTTGCTGCTGGAATGGGTAGGGAAAGGGAGGCTGCCCCTGCTGCTGATACTGCCCTGAGTTGGGGGGTACGGGGGCTGGGGCATACCCAGCAAATGGCATCACGGGCGTATGTGCTTGTGTATGAGGTGGTCTAGCATCCAGCAAAGTTAGGATAAGCGTGCGGGGGTGGAATGTGCGCCCACAGTTCGAGATGGGCAATGTCCCATCAGGGTGTCCCTAAGCCAATGCCGACTCCGGGAATGTAGAGGATAGATGGATGGGTGAAGACGTACACGAAATAAGGTTCACCGGGCTGCTGCTGGCCCGGCGGAGGTCCATAGCCGCCGAAGCCCTGATACCCCGACATGGCGATCGGGGCGGGGAAGAAGGAAGATGACTGAGGGTCCGTGGGATGGCTGGTGAAGCCGAGTACCTCTCTCAGCACGCTTCTTCAGGTTGAGAACTCGTAGATATGGACAAGAGGTGCTAGTCGACTGTCCTAAGGGGTAGAATGATATCCAGAGGAGCGAGGGGCGCTGTCCTGGAAGAGCTAAGCAAGCGGAAGCGGGGGGATGAGAGCAACGGTTTAGCGGGCCTGCGATATAAGCGAGGCGTTGTGTTTTCTTTGTGTATATTGGATAGCTACATATGTTGTCGGAGGATTTAGTATGCCGAGGCCATGCAGAAGGTCGATAGGGGATAGAGGATCTTGCACTGGGTGCGGGGCGAAGGCAAAAAGGTTGGGCGAGATTGGGGTAAGATGCGAGGAGTGAGGCAGAGAAGATGAGAAAAAAAACGGGGTCACAGGAAGAAAAAGGCACGGCAAGCTGGGATGATAAGTCGCCAACAAAAATAAATATACGAAGTACAGGACCAAAAGAAAACGTAAGGCGCGGTGATATGTTTAAAGATGGAATGGCCTCGACAAGAGACCAGGGGGGGGGGTCGGAGGCTTTCCTCGAGGAGGGGAGCAAGGATGAGGTTGGGTTCAGGGACATTCGGATTGGAGTGGGGCGCGG
>ONZQ02000005.1:129751-229289 GCA_900312665.1 Cephalotrichum gorgonifer | reverse complement strand
GGGGTCGCTCCGCGGTACTCGTCATAGAAAGCCACCGGCCCCCTCCGCCCTAGTAGTGTGAAGTCCAGAACCATGGCGCTCGGTCTAAGACGAGTCAAGAACGAAGACGCCGATCGTCGGCCTCGCACGTGCACTCGTAGTCTTGGCTTCAGCTTCCTTCGTCGGCACTTCACTCCACCTCGTCCCAAGTGGCCCAAGGGAGGGAGGGAACCCAGGCTAACCCTTCGCTGCCGCTGCCAGCTGCCTTGGCGGAAAACCGTCCCTAATCCCGCCGATCTGAGCTCCAGGACCGGACCCAGGCGATTGGGAAGGGGGGTGTGGGTGGGTGGGGCGATAGAGCACAAACCAGTCTGGTAGTTATTAGGATATCATATTACAAGTACAAGGACGGCACTTGTAAATTCTAGTGCGTGGTCTGGACCCTACGAATAGACCCTCGAAACTAAATATTAAGGGGAATCAGGGACAGATACAAGTACCCGCGCTTGTGCTAGGTCGTGTGATAAAAGCCCATGCTTGTCCTTGGTAAAAGTACTGATACGGGTTTATAGCGGGATCAAGGTATCTTTACACCTACATGTAGTTTCTAGTTTGTTGTATTACAAGCACCAGTGCCGAACGGAGAATTCCACCCCGCCCCTCCGCTCACCGGGTTCACTTACCTCCCCTAACCTAGAAAGGCTCAAGCCCCAGTCCATGCCAGCTGAAAGAAAAAACTCTTCTCCGAGATGATGCTACCCTCCCAGGAACCCAAATCCCCGCGGGCCCGCGGCCGCCTCTCCTCGCCTGAAAAAAAAAACGGAGAGCAGCAACCCAAAATGCCACAGTGCTCGCTCGCAAGGCAGGTCGTTCCCGCCTTTTACCTGTACACTACTTTGTACTCGGACTCGTAATAAGGATGGGCCGCCGCGGGAAAGGATGCAACACCACAGGTGCACCTACGAGTACGAGTATTACAACAAGGATTTGGGGCAAGTATTACAAGTGCTTGTAAATATTATTGAACGAAGTATGTTCGGCATTGGATACACCCCGGCTCCGTCCTCCCACCATACAAATTTGCCAATCGCCCTGGGGATGGACCCGCCGTCCAACAAAGTCATGTTGAGATAAAAACCGTTTTCTACCCGTCATGCATAGGCCAGGGGGGGCTACAAATCCCATCGGCCCTGGGCCTCGGGACAGGGTTCCATGGCGTCAAAGGAGGGGGGTGTGGAGTGTGCGGTCTGTTTGTATTGCAAGTTGACTCCCCAACGATTGGGCCCAGACGATGGTCTGCTCGGAGCATCCGAGACTACTCGTATGGAATAAGGAATAAGGGTGGAGCACGCACCTGAAGTGCGTGGAGAAACGCCTCTTTTCACAAGAAGCAATCTCAAGCAGGGGCCAATCGGAGGAGAAGGACCGCCTGCTCGACAAAATTAAGCCTGCCGCGAGGAAAGGTGTACGACTAATAGGCGAGGAAGAAAAAGCAAAAGACGCTAAGTACATGCATCGCCAAGCGACCTCCCAGCGCCCATTGCGTCATTAAGAGCTGGAGCAGCTGAACAACCCATCCATCAACACCCCTCCCCCCCCCGGCTCGAGGCACGATCTTCACCCAGCAGACCAGGGGCCAATAGACATTGGGGTTGGGGGGAGAAGCGCCGGGGGTGTCGTGTCCCGCGCCCCTAGACTCAATCTCCTGTAGTGGACCAATCAGAGCCGCAAGAGCCTCGATTCCCTGTCTAGACGAGATCGAGGTCAAGTGTGCTGTACGTCTTGTATACAAGTACAAGTGCTCGTACTTGTAAATACGTGGTAAACCGCCACCCATTCACCGTGAGGAAAAAGGGGGGTGGGGTTGGGTTGAAACTTGGGATAGCATGGGAAGGGCCTCTCATCCCGCAATCCGTAACTGTACTACGAGCCTAAAGCACATTGGGATCCGCACGGAATGACGGGTCATGGCTTGCGGTGTGTGTCCAGGAGTAAATACTCGTATTTGTGTTCCCCTCCAACCTTTGACCTCGGCACGGATGAAAAACCTGTCCTCGTCCCGTGTCGTCCATCAGAAAGCAACTTCCCGCCCCGTACGTCTAATCGTGCAAGCCTTCTCTATATCGAGCATCCCCTACATGTTACGCCTCGCGTCCGTGCATTTCAACGATGTAGCCCGCTCACTGTCAACTGCCCGGCTTCTCCTCGCCCTGCGTCCTCATCTGGTACGCAAAGACGCCCCAGAGCAGCTCCACGGCGGCGATCCTCTCCTCCGTGACGAAGAGGTCGTACCACTTGCTCCTCCAGAACACCAGGTCACCCCCGAACTCCTCGTCCACGTTCCCCTCTAGCGCCCGCAACAAGCCCTTCGGCACCCTAACCCTCAGCACGCTGACGTGGTGGAAGATACAACTGATGACGAACACGTCATCGTACCCCGCCCCGGGGACGCTCCCGATGGCCTCGTACTTCGTCTTCCGGTCCCACGTCAGGGCCGGAGGCCTGACCATCCTGTAGTTGTCGTACGCCGAGATGGTCTTCCGCGGCTTCTTGGTGGGCGGCGACGACCCATCCTTGTCGCCCACCACCTCGTCGCGGTCGATCTCCCGCCCGATCGGGCCCCCCGAGCCGCCCCCCCACCGCGGCCGCGTGGTCCACCACTGCCCCTCCCCGAACCGCTTCTCCTCCTTCCCCTCCCGATAGCGGTGCTGCGCCGTCACGAGCGCCGCGAGCACCTCCCTCGCGAGGTCCTGGTTCGTCTCCAGCGGGTCGTCGAACCCGACCGACGCGCGGGCCGTGACGGCCGCCACGGGCCCCTCGGTGAAGCCCCCGCGCGCCTGCTCCTTCTTCATGGGCGTGCGGAAGACGAAGATGCACCCCGACGGCACGTACGACTTGCGGGACGCACCGCCAGGGGACGGCGGCGTGGTGAGGTTCAGGCGGGGCTCGACGCGCGGCGTCGTGACGTTGCAGCCGAAGTCGTAGGCCACGAGCTTGATAAAGGCGGAGAGGACGTTGTGGCGGACCTCGGCGGGCATCTGGGTCCCTGCCATGGTACGGTAGCGGATGTCCGACTCTTCCGCCGCGGGGCCGTTCGCCGTTGAGGGCTCGGAATCTGACGCGGGGCCGGGTTCGGGGTTGTCCTCGGCGGGGGGCGGCTGGGGCGGCGCCGTCGGGTCGTCCCAGTAGGGGGTCATGAGCTCCAGGCAGCGGAAGAACTCGTACGAGTTTCCCAGCCTGGGCTGTCGCCTGCCCTGTTGCGGGGGTTGGCGGCGGACGGTGCGGAAGGCATCCTCGTTCGGGTTAGACAGCTCGGCCCTGCGATCAAAGTAGACCTGACATCCGGGGGATAGATTGCCGTTATTCAGCGGTATCCGGGTGGCCTGGTTTAGTTCCCGCGCCTCCTCCGCCGAGAGCCGGCTCCACGACGCGAAGTCCGGTAAGTAGGTCGGATCCGGGATGATTTCGACGGGATTCGCGTCATAGTAAGTCTTGAGTCGCAGAGTGTCAAAAACCTGAGGCTTGATGTCGTTGGGACGGTAGACCCGCTGGAGGGTCTCGACGAGGCTGGTGAGCTTCTGCTGCTCGGCAGACGCCCCACCGGATCCCGGGCCGGGTTTGTGTGGCGCGGGGAAGACGACTGGCGTAGGCGGAGGGACATCTTTGGGGTCGACCTTCACGCGGAGAATATCTGCACACAAGTTTAGGTACAAGATTCGTATGAAGCTGTGAGTGGGACATCACGGGGATAAGGACGGCACAGTGGTGCATAAACGTCGAGAAGGGACGGAACCAAGCTATCATGGGTCATGGAAGCATCCACGCCTGAGAAAAAAGGTACATCTGGGATAGGACGGAGCTGATGCAGCGGCAGAATAGACTGTAGGGTAGGTAAAGGGAAAGAAAAAAAAAGGCCCCAGCACTCCGCGTGTTTAAATACGGTGTGTCAATTGTCTCCTGTCACGGTCCGACAGACCGACAAATCGTCCCAAGAAAGAGTGCTGAAGCCAAAGTATATCGTCAAGAGGGAGCCAGAGGCTTTCGCCATTGAACCTTTTTTGATTGCTTGGCGGTGTGCTAACCCAAACCCGCCAACGAGAGATCAGGGCATGGCGACTTCGCTTCCACAACTTGCGAGGACCAGAAGAGCAGGCCAGGGCCACGAGGACGCCGTCATTGGAATGGGAGATAAAACGGGGCACGGATATCATTGAACTGGCTCTGGGCTGCTCGCCACCTGCGACTGGGGGAGGAATTGATGGCTTTGGTCCTAGGCTAAAGCAAGGTGTGTATGTGTCTTGGTTTGACGTAGCCTAACTTACCAGCAGTGGGTATATGGAAACCGAACATTGCGGCGGTGATCGTCTTGGCAGACGCGCACGCGACCAGGGAGAGGATGGGATTCCTGTGGCTCCAAGGAGAGTTCACGTAGAGGATATCCTTCTGGATAACCTTCGAGTGAGTGTGGAGGCGAAATCAGGCTCACAAGCTAGGCGCGGGACGACGGACCAAGTGTGAGCGTGAGGAGGATGAGTGAATCTTGATCTGCTGCGGGGGAAAGGGGACGGACGGATAGCGCCAAGAGCGGGCCGGTGGGAGGGGCAGAGCTTGGAGCATGGAACAGTGGGTGGAACGGGAGCGGATAGGAGTGGGGGTCCACTGTATGTTGGGCAGGTACAGATACTTCAAAAGACGGGTTGTACAAGCCTATTTCTTGCAAAGACTAGTACTAAATACTTGATTCCGAAATGGTTGATGGATGATGCCCCATAACTAAGAGGTGCACCAAGGGCGCTATATGACAGCTCATCCAAGTGCGGATATCTCGTCCCTGCATTACTACCTCAACGCCGCAGTGGTGCTCGCATGTATTGCTTTTGGCTATCTGGCTTGATCAATTGAGGAGCTGCGAGGCTCACAGATAATCCGAAAGCAGGGTTGTGTAGGGCTATGGCTGTTATTAGTCATGCTCGTCTAGAACATAAGCCCCTCCTTGTATCCATCTACCTATACTAGCCGAAACAGAGAGGATGATACGTGATATATTACGACGATATCCTCTTGGATGCTCAAAACGCACTCTCTTCCTTGTTCTCTCTCCGGCCGTCTACAGCCTGTGTCATATATATCCTCTCCTTTCACCAAATTTCATATACCATTACCGAATGAGCCTCATGTCCCCTCAACAGAGACAGACGACTACTTGTTTCCGACAATTGTGCAGATACCGTTGGACAATCTCGAACTATCTCTTGCTTCCCCAGACACAAGTTTTTCCCCTTTTATCAATATAAGGAAACGCCAGATCAGTCTATCAAGCGAAGAATCGTCCGCAAAGAGATTTTCTCTCTTCGCTACTCCCACCACAGCGAAACTCATAGCGGACAGCCTCCAGCAGAGAGGCTTCTCGAGTCCTTTTGGGTGCCGAGCTCCAGCTCCTGGACCTCAACTTGGAAAGAATCGATCCGCCACACTCATCAAATAATGATGACCAACACTTCCAGACGAGAGCTTAACCCTCTGTTTAAATTCGCCTCTCTGGGGTGGATCGGCTCTTCCACGCTAAGCATGCGACTCTCCCATTCGGCCTTCGACCCAAGCCAGCGGCCTACTCCAAGATGGAAAACAGAGAGTTCCACGAAGGCACCTGTCATGGAAGCTCTGACATAGATACATATACTCAGTCCCTATTCTTCTATATCTACTACGAAGAGAGGTCTCCACAGCCGTGGCCGAACACCTTTGTGGGACTTCCGAGATAGTTCACGCCCCGGATAGATCGGTCTTCACCATGCGCCTACACCCTGGGGTAGAACGGCCAACCCTAGGAACCGCTGTATATCTGAGATCATGAAGAGTTTGGGGCTGAAAGATTGGTCGCCTCTTTTCGATGCTGTCAAGACCCCTTTCGACGGCGTACATCGAGATTTCTGAGGTGACATACTGGGGAACTAACACCGCTAACGTCCGAGAGGACCGAGATGCTGACATGGTCAATATCCCGCTCAATGCACCAAACATCCCTTTCTACTATTCCTACGGCCAGGAGATGGAACAACCAACAGTAACCAGGGCTCCCCTTATCCACACCTCACCTCTGAAATTCCGACGACGGGCTATACACAATATCACAGACTAGGGTGAGAGTGTCGTCAGATTTCATGCCGAGCATACCCGGCATGTTCCAGTCATCAACGATCGGGGGAACGAATTACTTCATGATTGTTTGCTCTTGTAGCTTCGACGAGGCTGGGTCTACTGTTATTCACTCACTACCTGCCAGCGGCCGCCCAGTCGGGGGATGGTGGTGGGTTTGATATGGACGGATAGCTCGCAGCTTTTTGGGTCAAAGTCGCCGAAGAGCCCCGACTGATAGTGAACGACTAACCAATACAAGAATGGATAAAGACAAGATGGGTCCACGCTGGACAGGACTCAGCGAGTGGGCTTCCGGATAGAATGTGCGGGAGCTCTATGTTCAGTGGAGAAGGACATGTTCTCGGCTTCTTCGGGTACGCTCGAAATCTGGAGAGCTGGTTGACTTTTTGCCTGGGAGCTGGAGCTCAAGAGTTGCTGAGCCGAGGCTTCAATCTTTGCCAATGCGTCTGGCAGAGAGAGTCACCGTGATAGCAGAATTGGCCGCCCGCCCCTCTCCTTTCTCGTCCAGGCAAGTGACGATATGGTGGTCATCATTTCTCTCCCTTTTTACTGCTCGCGCCATACAAGTAACTACTTTGTAGAACTACAGGTGAGCGACTGGTTCGAGTACATGGAGGTGCTCGTCAGGGTTCCAGCTTAACAATTGCACTACTACAGAAAGAGTGCAAACGGCCGTCTTCGACTTGTCATTCGCTGAGGGCGGGCGGCTTCTAAATTAGATCCCGCTGCTAGCGTGTTTATGTGGCGGCAAACAGGCGAAGTGCGTGTACGAGGAAACCCGGTATTCTTCGACCATACAGTGAGGGAGGAAGACCAAGGAAATGCAGAAAGCGAGTTCTTCATTTTTCTTCGTGGGAAAGAGGCCGTCGCCAAGGCCGCAAAATGAGCCCGACCAGCCCACTAGTACTGTTTCCGCTTGGTCAGGAGGAGCATTGTCAGGGCGGACATCTGCGACGCCGGCGCACAGATCTACGTCATCACTTACTTGTACAGGCTTGCGGAGCTACTCCGTCGGGCTGGGCGAGACGCCGAACCCTCATGCATTGCGCTAGGTGAGTACTCACTCACACCTGCACTGCATTCTTTATCTTCACAGGCATATGTGCTGAGTTGAATGACGATCGGCCTGCTCCGGGGTCCTCGGCGGCTGGAGTACTAGCTGCTTATAGCGCTGCCTTTTCTCGAAGCGCGGAGAATGCCTTTGTCGGCGGCTAGCGAGTCCACTCACCGCATCGTGAGTGGAGGGGGGCTTGTGCCGAGTCCCACAACGAAAGCTTTGTTTTCTGTTTAGTACGGGGGTCTGTTCTAAGACAAAGGAATGGTCTCGATTGTTTCTGTTTCTATTTACCCCGGCGCAGTTAAGGTCAAACAAAACCAGTCTTTAAAATGGAGAGTTTTTTTTATCCCCCATTGCTAATAAACACCCCGCCTCAAGGTTGTTCGCTTAGTTATACCGTGCCGTGGCCATCCCTCCACATTAATAAAGTCCCAATGGTGGTGCCCCAGAGCTCTGGGTCCGTTGGGGGCTGCAACGGATAACCCCTTGCCCTCTCGCAATTGGCCCCCCTCGATGCCGTCTCAGGGGTGGTCCCGGACCCACACCACCTTCCCACCCTCTACCACCCTTGCATCGCCATGATCCACGGACCTGAGATTCTCTGTGCCTCATCTTTGTAAGAGGTCAGGGGTCCTACCCCTCCATTAACCACGGGCATCCCCTCCTCCCGACGCATTCTTAATACAATCCCTCCATCTTCCGAGCCAATCCCAGCACTTCCTAGTCCCCTGTCAAACATCGATCAATCAAGATCGCGCTATGCTGTTCATGCGTCTCCTGGAGGCGAGAGACTGTTGCCCGGTGCTATTCTAGTTCTAGTTCAGTGTCAATTGTTCTATCCCCCCCGGCTCGGTGGGTGCTCGAGCAAATGGCTGTATCGTACGTGCCATAGACTTTCTCTTTCTTCCTTCCTAAAGGGTTCGTCACGTACTCCGGACGTATTATTGTCTGAACAATCCCTACCGCCGATGATGGATCGGAACCGTGAATCTTCCACTTTGTAGACTCCCCTTCCAATTCAACTCTCCCGTCTCTCCACCTTCCGACCCTCCCTCCCGCCTTGCGACTCCCCAACTCTGAACTCTCTTGGGAGTCCAATTCTTGCCTGTATCTTCTCGACGAAAGCAGGTTTTTTCTCGTCTTCCTTCCCTTCGTCGCCTTTCGTCAAACTCTATTTCCAAAAGATCGCCAATCTCCTCCATCTGTTTTGCGATTTCTCTCAGTTCCATTCATCCGCATCAACCAAAACCTTGCCTCCGCAGGCTTTCTTCGCATATTAGCCGCCTCAACGGACCAGCGATCTCTAGTCTTCCAGATGATCACCCCCCAGGATCGCCCTCGGTTTCTAGACGGATAGACGAGACGGCCCCTCAATCTCCCGTCCTCGCTTGAGCGTCCTCGTTTCCTTCCCCCCCTTCTTCTCCCTTCTCCGGCCAACCTTCCTCTTCTCTTCTCCAACTTCGATAATCCAACACACGCTCTCCCTCTCTCCTTCTCTCACTCGCGAGATTCCGAAAGCCCTCGACTGCGACCCCCCGGCAAGAGGCACCTTCCTGGATTCTGGTTTATTTGTTCTTCTTGTATTCTTTATGGCTGTTGGATCGGGGCCTTTTCACTAGTGCCGGACATCTTCTTCGCTTCTTGTACATTCCCATTTTCACTTTTGCTGCGACTGGCATCGCGCATATTCTGAGAGAGAGAGGGGTAGAGAGCACACTGGGTGTGCCTCTTCTGCGTGTTCACG
Organism: Cephalotrichum gorgonifer; assembly: GCA_900312665.1. Lineage (NCBI taxonomy): Eukaryota > Fungi > Ascomycota > Sordariomycetes > Microascales > Microascaceae > Cephalotrichum > Cephalotrichum gorgonifer. Next base: position 220,350 of record ONZQ02000005.1, on the reverse strand, counting down.
CTCGACCTCGACGACAATGTCGGACCAGGGCCTCCAGGACGGGGCCTTCTTCACGACCCTCAACGGGAGAAGGTGTACGGCTGTGCCGAAATCAAATGGCCAGGTAGCCACCACCACGTCAACTACACCGACCACGACCGCTACGCCAACCGTCGCCGTACCGTCGCCGCCGGCCGCGGGGAATGACGATGTCAATAATGTTCAGCCGGGGGTGGTTCCCGCGATCACTCCTAGCGTCGCAGACCAAGGAGAGATAGGTGTAACAGCAGCGAGTACGACCAGCTCCATCTCCTCCCCTGACCCTAACACCACATCCAGTATAGCGAGCGATCCTCCGCCACCCCCACCTCCAATACAGAACTCCTCGCAAGAGGACCGACAGCCAGAACCCCTTTCTCCCCAGCCTTCACCTTCCTCATCCTCACTGCCCTCATCATCACAACAAGACCGACAACAAGAATCCCCTTCCCCCCAACCTTCACCATCCTCATTTTCACCGCCCTCGCCCTCGCTCCCAGCCGACCCCCCACAAACGCCACAGACCCCTCAGCAGGCACTGCCCACACCAGAGAACAGCGAGACTGATAACACAACAGCACCGACAAGTCCACTGGAAGAAGCGGATAACGTGGGTAATCAACAGCAAGCACCAGTACCGACTCTAATCACACCCGTAAACGACCCCGCCCCGGACGTCGCAGCTCCGACGGCAGGCGTGAACGGCGCCGCAGCTGCGGGGAACGACCAGCCCTCGAGCGGCATATCCGATGGAGAGTCCGGATCCGAGTCCGGCAACAGGCCCGGCACCGCCGTGGTAGCCGGCAGCGTGGCAGGCGGTGTGGCGCTCGTGTCAATAATCGCCTTCCTGCTCTGGTTCTGGCGCAAGAAGGCCATCAACAAGCGCCGGAGCTCCCTCCTCACGCCGCTCACCATCGCACCTTCGGGCAACAAGAACGGCGGCGCCGGCGGTAGTGGCGCCGGCGGCACCTACATCATCGACCGAGATTCCGTCGGCCCGACAGCCAAGAGCGAGAAGTTCAGGGCCGCCGTGGGAGCCAACTTCGACCGCCTCAGAGGCAAGGTCTCCAGGGGCGGCCCCAGCGTGGACCTCAACCGCGGAACGTCCCAGTTCATGGGCGCCCAGCACAGCCGCGGCAACTCATCCGTCCTCTCCTCGGCGGAGGTGACTGGAAAGGACCGTTTCAAGGACTGGTGGTCGCGGCTGACGGCCGACGTCAACTTCAACTGGAAGTTGCGCAACGACCGGGCCGGCGATCTGGATCCGTCGGCGGCGCGGGATATGAGGGAGAAAAACGCCGCCATGGGGTCTTCGCAGCCCGACTTCCTGACACTCCTTGGCATGGACGAGAACGAGGTACAGCGCGAGGCCAAGAAGCGCCAGGCCGGGGCCGGAAGCGGCGAGAAGCGCGGGAGCGCCAGTTCGAGCCACTTCCTCGGCGGCCTAAGCCTCGACTTCAACTCCTCTTCCAGCAACCCATTCTCCGACGTGAACGCACTCCCACACGACTCGGCCAAGCCAGCGCCGCTGACGGTGTCACCGGAGCGAAGCGCGGATCCCTTCTCGGATGATAAAGCCATCAAGGGGCCCTCGAGTTACGTGGCCGACGTGCGTCGGTCAAGAGGGCTCGATGACGCGAAGGCGGCGCCCAGCAAGGTTGGGAACCTACCCGGAAGGGACCGCATGGATTCGGTTGTGTACAGGGAGTCGTTGCAGAGCGATGTCGGGCCCAGGCGGACCAAGTTCCGGTCCGACCCATTCGACCTCGAGAGGCCCGAGCTGCTAGGTAACCGACCGCAGCTGGCAAGTACCGCCGAGGAGGTGAATGCGCCGAAGAGGGTGCATACACGCACGGACAGCTACTCGTCCAAGTACTCCAGCGGGTTCAGTCTCGGGGACTGGAGCGACCCAGGGCCGGATGTAGGGCCGGCGGCGACGAGGTGGGATAGTCCCACGGAGGAGCACGTTGGGTCAAAGAGGATTCCAAGGGACGGAAGTGTGGGGAAGGCGATTTGAGACGGACATAAGCGATCGATCTTGGATGTTTTCTCGTTTCTCTTTCTTGTTATACATTTGTGTGCTTGGGTGTCCCCGTTGTCTACACCCACCTACCTCTCCCACCTTGGGCCCTGGACCCAACGGATCATCTACCCTCGCGCCTCAATGATCCTGATCCGAGGTATCACCTTTTTTTTATTATTTAGCCGAGAAAGCTTCTCGTTGTCGTCTAAAGATATAGGGAAGCGAAGAGGAGGGAAAGTCGGAGTTTTTAATGCCTGGGCGGGTTGTGTGTTCGTTCATGTTTTATGGGCTGGCTTACATGCCACACTCTGTACTTACTTGTTCGTATTCTCGATGTGGCATGTTGACGGAGTTGGGGGTTCTTGGAAATTTAGTGAAGCACGAATAAAAGATGAGATACGAGATGGACCTAAATGGGATGCCCCTTAAAGAACATTAATCGTGAGTGCTGATGAACATTGCCTCGTGTCTTCTGCTCATTGTTTTGTCGTGGTGGGGTTTGTTGTTATAATGTACGAAACGAGACAAAGAGACAGAGCGACCGTCGAGCGGGAGGCACAGTCTTATCCACAATACACACTGTGCTTATCACCCCTCGACCAGGGGAATTTTTCTGCAAGATGCCCAGATGCAAAGAAATATCTTTTACCCGCGAAGGAGCTAACGAGATCCTGGAGCTCTCAAACGAGAACAACTCGCTCACACCCGCTCACCGTCGACTTCCCTCCATTGACCATGGAATCGAGCGCGAAGAGGCGTAAGACCTCGCAGGATGCGAAGCACGAGACCCCGACCGACATGCGGGTCGCGACAGCGAGCAGGTTCGTTCTCGAGGCGGAGGAGCTGTTGAAGGAGGTGAGGGTCGACTACAGCAAGGCGAGCTTTGGGGGCGAGGGAGACGTGGATTCGGTGGTTTTTAGGCTTCGGGAGGCGATTGAGGCGATTGAAGGACACGAGGGCGTCCCGGTAAGTTTCTTCTTCCTTGCTCCAGCTTCTGAGCGCCGACCCGGTGGTGGCCTGCCCGAGGAGCGTGAGTTTACTGACGAGTGCAGATCTGGGAAGCGACGAAGCGCCTCGAGAAGAAAAAGATCAAGGTCCCCTACCCCGATCCGAGACCCGCGCCCGACGCACAGTATAAACTCGCCTATTCGAAGCCGAGCCAGTATAATGTCGTCGGCAGTTACGTGTCGCAGACGATGGTCAAGTCACAGTCCCGATTCGCCGTCGACATGGTGGTCGAGATGCCGAAGGAGCTGTTCCAGGAGAAGGATTACCAGAACCTGCGCTACTTCTACCGGCGGGCATACTATCTTGCGTACGTGGCTGTCGGGCTGAAGGCGAAGGTGGGAGGGGAGATGGAGATGGAATTTGAGTATCTCGGCGACAACCATTTCCTCCCGGTCCTCGTGCTCAGGCCCAAGGCGACACAGGCGAAACCCGCAAACGGAGAGGAGGCGGCGAAGGATGGGAAGCCCAAGGGATCCAAGTCGAAGTTCGTCGTGCGCATCATCCCCTGCGCACCGACGGACCTGTTCCCCAAGACGAAACTACTCCCATCCTGCAATTGCAACAAGAAGAGTGCTGCCCCGACCGCCGACCAGACCAAGGACTCGCCCACACCTTTCTACAACTCCACCGTGAAGGCCGAGGAGACCTTCATCCCGTATCTCAAAGTCCTCACCCACGCGAAGAATGAGTGCCCCGCCTTCGCGGAGGCGTGCCTCCTCGGAAGGACATGGCTCCAGCAGCGCGGCTTCTCCGGCCCCGTGTCCAAGGGCGGCTTCGGTCACTTCGAGTGGTCGGTAATGGTCGCTCTCCTTCTACAGACGGGGAGGAGGAGCGGTGGTCCGGCACTATCGTCGTCCCTGGGCAGCACGGAGCTTTTCAAGGCTGCCGTGCAGTTCATCGCGTCGACCGACTTCGTCAAGAAGCCTTTCCTATTCGGGGACTACACGCCTGGAGCTGATGCCGTACGGGAGTCCGCGCCAGTCATGTTCGACCCGGCCAGGGAGCTTAATATCGTGTACAAGATGACGCCCTGGTCGGCGAGCTTGCTCCGGGTGCATGCCAAGTCGACGCTGGAGTCGCTCGGGAACCCTCTCCTAGACCAGTTCGAGCCGACCTTCATCGCGAAGGCCGATCTCCCGCTGCAGATATTCGATTCGATATCGGAATTAAAAATCACACGTGGAGGGGCGAGCGAGGCCGTGACGGGAGATCAGGGATTTGCCCGGGGCCGTAGTAGCGAGGTTTACAGGGTCTTGAAGAAGGCGTTCGGTAACCGGGCTCGGCTCGTGCATATTCAATGGGGCCCTTCTTCTCCTTGGGAGACTACGTCAGCTCCGACCACTGAGGAAGCGTCGACTCTCCGTATCGGGGTTACTTTTGACCCGATCCATATGGCTAGGCAGATGGAACTCGGCCCCCCTGCAGAGGAGCCGAAGGAGGCGGCGAAGTTCCGGTCGTTCTGGGGCGAAAAGGCCGAGCTGAGACGGTTCAAGGATGGTAGCATCCTCGAGTGCGTCCCATGGGACTCGACATCGCAGTTCGACCTGTGCCAGGAGATCATGCAGTACATCCTCGAGCATCAGCTCAAGATCGACCCGAGCAACTTAGTAGTGGAAGATACCGAGCTTCCCTCCATTATTCCTCTCACCCCCACCGACAGGGTCGCCTTCGATGCTACTATGGAGGCTTTCCGGCTCTTCGAGAGGGATATCCGAAACCTCGAGGGCATGCCACTGCAGGTCCGCCGGATGTCCCCCGTCGCGGCGGGCCTACGATACTCGTCCATCCGCACCCCGGCTTCGAGCTTACAAGCTGGTGTCCTCCAGCCGCTAGACGTCCTCCTCTTCTTCGAAACCTCGAACAAGTGGCCCGAGAATATCGTGGCCATCCAGCAGACGAAGATAGAATTCCTGCTCGACATTGATCGGCGACTAAACGAGGCCAATGACAACGTGAAGTCATATCTCGGTCGGGAAGACGTCGAGCTTGGCTTCTCTAACCTGGCATTCCTGGACGTCGTCTACGACAATGGCGCTGCGTTTAGGGTGCGAATCCACAGCGACATGGAGGAGACCCTACTCATGCGACAGACGAAGAACATCACCCTCGACCAGCACGTCCGCGCCGAGACGGAACGCGCCCTCCTAGACTTCAACTGGCAGTACGAGCTGCTCCCGCGACACTCCCAGACGATATCCACCATCTGCTCGCGCCTCCCCGCCCTCTCACCTACGATCCGCCTGACGAAGTACTGGTTCAACAGCCAAAAACTCTCCGGCCACTTCAGCGAGGAGCTCATCGAGATTCTCGTCCTCTACGTCTTCCTGCAGCCCCACCCCTTCCGGATGCCGTCGAGCGTCTCGACGGGCTTCATGCAGGTGCTGCTCTTCCTCGCGCGGTGGGACTGGCGCGACGAGCCTCTCATTGTCGACTTCGACGGCGAGGACATACCGGCGGCGGAGCGCAATGGGATGCACAAGCAGCTCGAGGAGTGGCGGCGGCGCGACGCGAACATGAAGAACCACGTGCTCTTCGTGGCGACGACGCATGACCGGAGCGGCACGGCCTACACGCGGACGGGTCCCTCGCGCATGGCGGCCATGAGGATGACGGGCATCGCGAAGGCGGCCGCGGCTCTAATGAAGGAGAGGGGGTCCCGACTGGGCGCTGACGCGAAGAACCTCTTCGAGACTAGTCTCGGGGTCTACGACGTCGTGATCTACCTGTCTAAGAAGGAGGTCAAGAACGTCGTGCGTGATAGCAGCACCGAGTCCGGGGCGCGGCACTCGAAGTTCAAGAATCTGGACGAGCGGGCGGGCCGCATACCGCTCCCCGTGGCGCGCCACCCGCTCACGGTGCTGGTCGACGTGCTCAGGGACGTCTATGAGGATACGCTGGTGTTCTACCACGGCGGGCCGGACGACATGACGATCGGAGCCGTGTGGGTGCCTCGGGCCGAGAAGCAGAACTTCAGGGTCGGGCTGCCGTTTAACTTTAAGGGGGTCGCGGAGGAGGATGGGACGGGAGGGAACATGGTGGGGGTCAATCGCCAGGCGGTACTGGCGGAGATTGCGAGGATTGGTGGGAGTTTGATTAAGAGGATAGAGGGGAGGTAGTGCAGTAGACATGGGAAGGAGAAGAGAGGTTTTTTTCTTGGTCCTTTTTTCAACCGAGTTTTGGGTCTTTGAGCATATATGTCATACCGGTTTGAGATTTCTAGCAGTTACAGGTAGACGCATTTGCAAGGGAAAAGCCGATTTATTTTCTTTGGTTCTATTTTTAAGTTTATTCCTCTTGACGGTCGTCACACCTCGAAGGCCCAGTTTAAGCTGACTTCCCTGGGGCGGTGGTGGTGAGCGACTTGCGACACGAGGACTCTCTCTCATACCTTTGCCCGGCTTTGGTCGGATGTGGACAAAACGCCACTGCGACCACTGGAGGAGCGTTACCTTCGGCCCACCACACAAGTCGTTGAAAGCAACTACCGGTTCCGATACGGCTCCCTGGGCGTCGCTTCCGATAGCGCCGGTTCCGAACTCCCCCCCTTCGGATCACGCGATTATCCCATGTTGAGTACAAGATGAATTCTAGTCTACAGTAGATACATAGTAATAATCTACGAAGGAGGACCTGCTTAATTGTAAAACTGAGACAGGTCTGGAGGGTTCGACCCCTTCTGTCTCACGCCAAGTTAGTGGCAGAGTTTCCTCTCTTGGTTTAGTCAGCACGGCTGGCTAGGAAACAAAAAAAAAAAAAAAACGAACATACCCGGGAGAAGAAGAATAATAATAATCGGTAGAGTCGGTCGCTTGCTTGGAGCCGAGACTTGTCCCGGCTCGGAGCCTTCCGTCACTTTCCGAAGACCGAAGCCGGCGGCTGTGGTAATACTCTTCCCCACTGCCTGGGTGAGTCAGCCTATGAGGGACGACCCTGCACACTGCCGAGTGGCATTCCGCGCCATTGCATTATGAGGGGGAGCTACGGCCCCGCAGGAGCTAACCGAAAGTGTTCGGCCACTCGCGGCATTGTTCTGGGGAAATGTGCCGTGGGTTTGGGCCGTTCCCCGGTATAATACTGACGAGCCCCGGAATTTGCCTACCCAGTCGGCTGGGCTCCTAGTCCTGAGTTGGTCTTTGATTATCTTGATTTTTTGGGGGTTCTTCTTTCTTCCCCAACTCTACCCCTCAAAACCCTCATTTTCTGTCTGCGGTAGCCTCCATCTTCCCTCCAAACCCTCCGACCATCTTCCTCCAAGCAAGTGCTCGAGCTTGCTCTCACCTAATCTATACCCCCCCTCCTCTCCTCTCCTCTCCGCTCTACCCTCTCCTACCTTCACAATGCCGTCGATCGGTCTATATGCGCGGACAATCCGCTCGTGCGCTCGCCATGGCGCCAATGTAGGCTCAATCCCCGTTCCCTGTGCCGTAGTTTCTTCCCCCTCACATCATTGACCATGGCGATGCTAACCACGTCTCGGCCCAGCCTGTCCCCATCCTCTCCCGCGCCTTCTCCTCCACCGGTCGCCGTGCCGAGATAAACAAGGTCTTCCCCTCCGCCTCCGCCGCCCTCGCCGACATGAAGCCCAACTCGACCGTGCTCTGCGGCGGCTTCGGCCTCTGCGGCGTCGCCGACACCCTCATCGACGAGGTCCTCGCGAAACCCGAGATCACGGGCCTGACCGCCGTCTCGAACAACGCCGGCACCGACACCTCGGGTCTCGGCAAGCTCCTGAAGAGCGGTCAGATCAAGAAGATGATTGCGAGCTACATCGGCGAGAACAAGACCTTCGAGAGCATGTACCTCACCGGCAAGGTGGAGCTCGAGCTCACGCCGCAGGGGACCCTGGCCGAGAGGTGCTCCGCTGGCGGCAGGGGGATCCCCGCCTTCTACACGCCCGCCGGCTTCTCCACCGTCGTGCAGACCGGTGACCTCCCGCTCAGGAACAAGGCCGACGGGACCCCGGACCAGTTCTCCACGCCCAAGGACGTCAAGGTGTTCAACGGGAAGCCGTACCTCCTCGAGAACAGCATCGCGGGCGACTACGCGTTCGTCAAGGCGTACAAGGCCGACAGGCTCGGCAACTGCCAGTTCCGGCTCGCGGCCAACAACTTCAACGGCGCCATGGGCCGCAACGCCAAGGTCACCATCGTCGAGGCCGAGCACATCGTCGAGCCGGGCGAGATCCCCCCGGAGAGCGTGCACCTGCCCGGCATCTACGTGAAGAGGGTCGTGCAGAGCACGGCGGAGAAGCAGATCGAGAAGCGCACGTACGCCAAGGACCCCGCGGACGCTGCCACGCCTTCGGCGCTGGGCACGGGCGACACGGCGGCCAAGAGGGAGCGCATCGTGCGCAGGGCGGCCAAGGAGTTCAAGAACGGCATGTACGCCAACCTCGGGATCGGCATGCCCATGCTCGCCCCGGGCTTCGTGGGCCCCGAGGTCGAGGTGCAGCTGCAGTCGGAGAACGGCATCCTGGGCCTCGGGCAGTATCCGGTCAAGGGCGAGGAGGACGCCGACCTCATCAACGCCGGCAAGGAGACGGTGACGCTCAAGCCCGGCGCGGCCGTCTTCGGGAGCGAGGAGAGCTTCGGCATGATCCGGAGCGGGAGGATCGACCTCACCATCCTGGGCGCCATGCAGGTCAGCGCCACCGGCGACCTCGCCAACTGGATGCTCCCCGGCAAGGTCAAGGGCTTCGGAGGCGCCATGGACCTCGTGAGCAACCCCAAGAACACAAAGGTCGTCGTCACCATGGAGCACACCGACAAGAGGGGCAACCCCAAGATCCTGAAGCAGTGCGCCTTCCCCTTGACTGGGCGGGCCTGCGTGTCGCGCATCATTACTGAGCTGGTGAGTTTATCTAACCCTGTCCCCGGATTTACTTTGTATTCTTTTCCCATTTACTGACAGGTGGTTTCTTGTACAGGCTGTCTTCGACGTCGACTTCGCCCACGGTCTCACCCTGATTGAGATCGCCGACGGCGTCACGGTTGAGGAGGTCAAGAGCAAGACGGAGGCTCCCTTCCGGGTCGCTGACGACCTGAAGCCCATGCTCTAAGCTGCTAGAACCCCCCCGGGGTGTTCGGAAAGCTGCAGAGGGAGAATGGTGGTGTGCATTTTGTCCTCTTTTTTTGTTTCTTGTAAATATACCATAGCTGGTTCTCCTGGGCATGTGCAGGGTGTTAGTTAGAATGAACAGCAAAGCAACCATTGTTTTCAAATATAAAAAAAGTGTTAAACACAAAAGGCTTTATGTTGGGATAGAACTCGTGGTGGAAAGGAGGTTTGGTTTCTATTTCCTCTATCGCTGGCCGGTAGCGAGGTTCACGTTGTGCCAGGCGCTTTCTTTTTCGCTAGTCAATTGCCTACATATCTCGTCCTGCACTCTTTTCAATCGTGCCACAAACAACCTCGCATGAACATTATATCAATCCAATCACGCATCAGCGACCATCTTTCTTTCTATTTACCTCATTATAGCTCGCAAAACGAAATCTATCCCGCCATACCGTCGCTCCTTTACACAACAGGCTACCCGCCTACAGCAGATAAGACTCAGTCAGACCTAGAACCTATTATCGACCGCAGCTCTCGAAGAACATGGTGACAGATTCCCTCACCACAGTGTTCACGGGACCTCTCCCCCCCAGACGGCGGCGCAGGGCACGCGTCGCCCCGGGCCGGCCGTACTGCCCCTCTCTCGTCCAGTTGGCCACAGAGGTGGTGACGGCCAACACCGAGACATTCCTGCGGGCGGCAGACCGGGAGCTATGGGCCAGGTTGCCGCCGAGGATTCTAATAGATATTTACGAGAGACTATCGAGCCAGAATTGGTGAGAGTTACCCCCTTTTAAGCCGAGGGGTGATATACTCTTGTGGCCCTGGCTATTTCTTTAAAACAGGCAGCATAGAAGATATCGGTCCTGACACGAGGTATCCACAGCTTAACTATAGACACCTGGAACCTCCTCTCAACGAACCTATTCGCAGACGGGGCAGAGGTCAAGAGGAGCGTATACCACCACACTGCCCGCGTGGCGCCCCCACCTATGGACGGCCATGCACACTCTAGGACCTTCGCCGCCCACCTGGGCCCCGCGTGGTCCCCGAGCCTGGACTACATCACGCACCTCACCCTCGACAGCACGTGCGAGCTCGAGAAGGAGTACCTGATGATGCTGCCGGACATGAGAAACCTCGGCCTGTTGAGGATAGTAGAGCCGCGGGACCCGGCCCCCTCGCGGCCACAGATCACGGACCGCGTCATACGCGGGTGGTGCGAGAAGGACGACCCGTTCCCCGTCCTGCGCGTGCTGCAGCTCTCGTGCTGCCTCGAGGTCACGCCGATGTGTCTGCGCTACCTGTCGCGGTTCCCGTCGCTAGTATATTTCAGCATCCGGGGGTCCACGAGGTCTTGGGATGGCACGGACGCCTCGGCGCCCCGGTACGGGTGGAGGTTTCCCGAGGACACGGACGCGCTGCAGGTCCTGATGCTGAGATACTTCGGGTCGTGCCTCGGTATCCAGGACGGGATCCCACGCCGGCTGGGCGCTGCGGCGAGGCTCATCTCGTGGGGTGACCCCGCGATGCTCTCGCGCCTGCTCCGTGACTCACCCGCGTTAACATTCCGCAAGTGCCCGGCCGTGCTCCCCTGGAAAGGCGATATCCCGGCGGCAGCCATCTCGGCGGGCTGGGACGACGAGAAGGAGTTCACAATGGGCGACGCTGGGCTCAGAGACGATGGTGGGGATGAGGAGCCGAGGGCGAAGTCGACTGACCCGACCTACATCTACAACAACCCCATGTGGTGGCTCTACGCCGCCATCGGCTACGTCATCTTCCGCGACAGGGACCTAGAGTCCGCGGGCCACAAGGTCAGCAGCGGGAGGCGCCCCTCGTCCAACGGCTGGGTGATGCCCCCGCTGCCCATCCTATCGGTAACCATGGCGGGGGAGGAGGCTCCCGGGCGGGCGGGGGAGGGGCGGCGCAGCCTGGCCAAGTATAGATTTGTGAGGATAGAGGCCTTTCGGGACGTGGCGGGTAGGGAGGAGGCGTGGGTGCTGGAGAAGCCTTGGGTTCCCCCAGCTGCGGCGCAGGATGCGGCCGCGAGGTCAGGGGCTGATCGGAGGCCCCGTGCGGGTGAGATGCCGCTCCGGCAGGGGAAGAAGCGGAAGATGGGTGACCTGCTGGCTTCTATGGCGGGTGGCTGAAGGGAATGATGGGTGTCAAAACGAAGGTTGGGGACCGTACTGGTACGAGTATGTACGGGAACTTTGCTGTATCGAGCAGGCGTTCAGAGCCATCGTGAGTTAGGACGGGGACACCGCAATTTCGAGTACGCATGCTGGTCAGGCGAACCCCGTCTGTCATTGCAGGCTCGAGGGAGCATTGAGGACGGGTCAACTGAGTCACTACCACGCAGTTTAGGGCCACAGAGCAATGGACATGGTATTACATCCACTGCTCGGGTGGATCCCGATTCACGAGAATGGGTAGCTACGAGCCTACACACGAAGAGCATCGCTACAGATGCAATTGCCAGACACCGAGTTGACTACCGCCAGAAGCGTATCCTCCAACGGGAAGGAGGAACGCTCCCGAGCGATTATTAACAAGTCGGAGCTAGTAAAAGAAGGGATTTCCAAAGAATGGAATGTCGCGCGAGTTTTATTTCTCCGTCTCTTCATGGCCCCCCGAAAGGAGCCTCCAGCAGAGGGTAAGTTCGCGAATCGATGCTCTCTCCTTCAACTTCCCCTCCAATGCATCCATTGAAACTGAAATGACGGAGTGAATAATTAGAAGGATTGTTGAATGTATGTATTGAATTAAGGGAAGGGAAGGAGAAGAGAAAATCAGAGACTGCAGCCGCTCTCTGGAGGTTATATGGTGGAGTCTATGATCACGTGGGCTGCAGATTCAGGTGGACGGAATTTGCCGTCTTGGCATTGATGAGTACTCTTGTGACTAAGGGTATTATTTTAGTAAGTAGACTACGAAGTACTTGCTACGTATGTAGTTAGGCAAGTTAGTTTAATACAAGGATTAATAGCATCGCTTGCTCGTACGTCGCATGGAGGGGCAATTCCTTGGCGACCCCTCCTTACGCGGTTCGTCTCGTCTCCCAAGATCGATGGATAAACTTTGTCTGCTATGTTCTGTCTACGGTTCGGATGGGATTAAAATTCTACTTACGAGTAGTAGAAGCCTATCCCGCATAGGGCCCAAGGACCATTTTTTAGGCTTTTGAGAGCACCCCGGTTTGACGTGGCTGCTGCCTTTTTTCTTCTTTGTCGCGACAGTGGCGTGCCGCGATGCAAAAGATCGTAGCATTAGCGCGGGGCAGAACGGGCCACACCTCACGAGATCCCAGCCCGCATGGTGACTCAGAACAGTAACCATGCGCGGGGTGGGGCGTAGGTTTCAGTAAGAGGCCTCAGACTAAAGTGCAACATCAAGGTACGAGTACGGGTATACCTGGCCATGTCCTCCCTGCCTCTCTCCATCAAGGATGACGGATGACGGATATGAGGGGGGACGAGGTCTAGACAACTGGGGACCAATGGTCTTGGCGGAGACGGCCTTCCCTGCGGGCCTTTTCCCCCTTTGCTTTCATCACCGTGCAGGGAGTGGGCGGAGCGCGGGAAGCTGATGGCATGTCGTGCTCTCGTGCCCCAGTACCTTTCTCGAAGGAGCTGATTTAGATGAGGAATGAGGTGTCCGATTACTTTCAGGTTGGGCTTTCTTGCACCTTGGTTAGGCCTTTTGGCGTCTGGGCCTGTCTTGGACGAAGTCACTTGGGCGGCAACCGTTATTGTATGTAGTCATGAGCTGGCCTCTGGCCTTTGAAGTGTGACGATGACTTAAGGGCATTGTCTCTTAGAAGGTGCTCCCTCCCTTTGACAGGAATGTTGTCCTTTTGTGTGATGCTTCGAGGGAATGAAGTCGAGGTGACACATACAGCAAACATTACAATGTATATACTTTCAATTCCTATCCCAGTATCTGTATTACATAGATCATGTTCACGTTCCTGGGCTGCAATAAGCTCTTTCTACACACATACGCGCCTAAACTGAAGCTAATACAGGCAGGCACTGGCACAGTCCCGTCACGTACCTGTAACCCCGCATGTAAGGCCGTGTGTTGTCGTTTTCCGTCGTCCTGGTATAAATAGGCGTGGCTCTCCCGCCTCAGCAGAGTCGCCCCTCGAAAAACCACCCCGCAATTGTACTTGGAAACCCCACCCCGCACCTCTTCGTACGCGCGAACAGCTTCGACGACTGAAAACGTAGATCTAACATCCCACCCACACACAAACAACCACCCTCTCAAACATTTCTCTTCCACCCATTTTCGGCGTATATATACTACGGCCGAGAACAGAAATCTGCTTCATAACCCCCCCCAAGTTTCAACCCGTTTCTTTTCAACAGTACTGCCCAATATGAGTTCCAGAGGAGCACCTGGCGCCAACTCCCGTGGCCGTGGTGGCAAGTTCAAGAAGTTCACTCGCGGAGGTAATGCTTCCCTACCACCCTTCCACCCCTTGAACCCCCAACTCAAAACCTACCATTCTCCGTGGAAATGAAACCTCCCCGCTGACACACGTCCCCCCACCCCAAGGTGGCAAGCACTTCTCCCGCGACCTAAAACCCCTCGATGCCGACGGCAACGAGATAAGCATGTGGTCCGAGGACGCCGTCCCCCGTGGCCAGCGCGGCCTGCAGTCGGACGAGTCCGAGTCCGAGTCCGAGGAGGATGATGATGAGGAGGAGGAGGAGCAGGCTACCCTGAGCCGCGAGGAGCGCAAGAAGGAGAAGAAGGCGAAGAAGGAGGCCGCCATCAAGCGCAAGAACGCCCAGGCCGTCGAGGTCGGCGACCTACCGCCCTCGGACGACGAGGAGGAGGACGAGGATGACGCCGGCCTCGCTAACCCGAACCACTCGCGCGCCGCGAGGAAAATGGTCAACGCGAGGGACCCCGTCGACGACGTCGCCGGCGAGGTCGGCAAGCTGAGCGTCGCGAGTAACAGGAAGGAGAGGGAGAGCGCCGACGCCCAGGCCGCGAGGGATAGGTATCAGGCTCTGCACGAGCAGGGCAAGACGGACGAGGCCAAGTCCGACCTGGCGAGGTTGAAGATCATCAGGGAGCAGAGGGCCGCCGAGGCTGCCCGTAGGCAGGTATGTAACTCCTCTTGTGTCCCGCCCTTCCCCGCCCTTCCCCCTTTTTTTCATTAACCACCACCCCAATTCGCACTGCAGCATGCTGACCTTACTTGTTTCACCAGGCCGAGAAGGAGGAGAAGGAGGCTCAGGAGAGCGCGAGGAAGGCCGAGCGTGAGGCTAAGATGGCCGCCCTCGACAAGAAGGCTGGCAAGAAGTCGAAATGAGACCACATCGGCTGATCTTCGTCTATGGCTCGCTGTTTGGCCCGGGGAGGGCCCTGAACTTCTTCGCATGGCCTGGCCTAGACGGCCAGCGTCACATCTGCATTGGTCGCACTCTGGGTACATGTTACGACCATTTAAACTGTTCCGTAGTGTCTTGGCTTTCGCGAGACGCGGCGACCGGCATTTGCATCGTATGTCGACGTTTGAAAAAGAAAAAAAAACAGCAGAATACAGCGATATTCTGGAGCCATACTCTTCTTTATATCTTGCCCATGAAGTCTATAATGGTGTTGCTTCGTTAAAACTTGCGATAAACTCGCCCCAATCCTACCTTCATATATGAACGCCCATATCCCTTTCTAAGTCATAGCGAGACAGATGGTCGTCGCTGTTCCCACCATGCAATACCAACCCTCGCCATCGTCCCCCTTTTCCCCCCTTTTACATACCAGCAATGGTGTCGCTCCCCACGCTCGCCATCCAAAACTCGTCAAAGTCGATGTCCTCCTTCGCAAACATGTCCCTGATCTTCTGCGCCACCTCGACCTGCTTCTCCTCCCCGAACCCGCCGGGCCTCGTGCTCTCGAACTGCACGATCTCGATCCACCTGTAAAAGAGGTCCTCCTTCCCGGCGGCCGACAGCGCGTCGCGGAACGCAAAGACCTGCCTCCGGCGCTCGTCGGCCACGTTATCCCTCTTCGTGGACAGGTCGAGGCACATCCACCCGTGCTGCGTCGCGTCGTGCACCAGCACAAGGCACCCGAAGGCCTCGAGGGGCACCTCGGCGGAGTCGACGAGCGACGTCGCCTTGACCATGAGCGCCCAGTCGAGGTCCCACTGGGAGCTCATGAGGAGGTAGCCAGTCTTCTCGGCGATCAGGGACGGGGCCGTGGCCTGGCGCACGACGGACAGGAAGGCCTCCTTGGCGCCGGGCTCGGTGAGGAGCGAGGCCAGGTCGCGGTCCCACTCGCGCGAGCGCCGCACGTAGATCTCCTTCTCGCGGAACCCGACGCTCAGCCGCCACCGGACCGGGTTCCCGTGGGCGCGCCCCGCGCAGAACTCCACGGGCCACGGCCACACGAAGATGAAGAGCACGAGGTCGAGCATGAAGGTGAGGGCCCGGCGGCCGATCTCCCACGCCATCTGGCCCCACGTCGCGCCGGACGAGTTGAAGCTCGTGGAGTTGACCTCGCCGAGGAAGACGTTGCGGAGGAGGGAGAGGTAGAAAGGGCTGATGGTCCAGACGCGCCACGCGAAGGCGAGGGCGACGGCTATGTTCATCGCGACGGGCACGAGGAAGATCTTGCGCTTGAAGGCGGCGGGCTTGTTGTCGACGTGGGTCACGTATACGTGGGTCTTGTCGAGGTCCTTGGTGAAGAGCTTCTGGAGGGTTTCGGGGACGGGCTGGAAGGGAGCCGGGATGGTAGGGCCGCTGGAGGAGGAGGATTTCTGGGAGGAGAGGCGAGCCTTTCCGGATCTCTTCGAGGGAGGCATTGTGGCGGCTGGTAGGTAGGCCCCTATGGCCCAAGGAACGACTGCTTGGAGGACGTGGGGAAAAGGGGTGAGTTGGGGTTGAAGCTAGGCTTATTTTTGTACACGTACTTCGTTGTCACTGGGAAATTTTGAGCGAAGCTCTCCTGAATGTGCTCCCGACCAATTATCAGTGACATCATTCCCGGACCCGCCGAGGACTTCCTTTACATTGCAAGGGGAGCTCATGGCACACAGAGACCTCTAAACAGATCATTCTCCTTTGGAGAAGGAGACTAATTCTACCTTTGATACAATTAAAAGTACAAGAAAATATGTTTTCCACGCGAATGCGTGTAAGTCTGTCTATACCTCCCAGCTCCGTCTCATGTCGCCAATCATTAGCCGATAATCATCCGGACCACGCGCCAACTCGGTCCAGTGAAGCCGCGATAACTTTTTTGACAAAGATTCCCCCAAGTATAAGCTCCATCCTCCTGTACGCTCTCTTTCTCACTGGCATTAAGTTGCCAACCTCCCCCCCTCTCCCAGCCAACCCCCTCGTCACAGATGGAATGATGATCTCTAGGAGACTATTGAGGGTACGTATCTTACAACCTGCTCTTCCCTTCTCTCCCCTTTTCCTCTCTCTGTACGCTACTTACACCTCGCCTAGACGAATGGGAACCCCTACGTCTGCTCCCTCTGTAACAATGGCCTCCGCTCGACCCAACCCGCCACACCCCTATCACCTTGCCGCCGCTGGATCTCGACATCTTCCCCGAGAAGCGCGCCGCCTCTGAAATCCTCCGGATGGGGATCGTCGAGCTTTGTCCCCAAGGCCCCCGCCAAGCCCGCGACCTCCGGCGGCCTCACTGAGCAGGAGCTAGCCGCTCGCCGCGCGCTATTTGGACCCGCAGGAGCTACTGCGCCAAAAAAAGACGATGCCCAAGCTCCGGCGCGAGGCGCAACCTCGGGCGGCCTTACGGCGGAGGAACTGGCCGCGACCCGCGCGCGACTAGGTCCTGCGGGGGCGACCAGGCCGAATACAACTAAGGCACCGCCCGTCCCGCCGAGTAGTTCGAAGGCGATCCCCCACCAGATTAATTGGGATGGCCCGGCCTCGAAACCTACCAAGCCCACTGCCCCATGGGCGGGCCCTAGGACCAACGATACTGGGAGTCAGGGGGCGCGGAAGAATAACCCTCCGTCGTTTGCAGCGAGACCGTCGGGCCAAAATAGCCCTCCATCATTCGCAGCCCGCCCATCGGGCCAGAGTAGTGCTCCGTCGTTCGCAGCGAGGCCAGCGGGCCAGAATAGTGCTCCGTCGTTCTCAGCGAGGCCATCGGGCCAGAATAGCGCCCCGTCGTTCGCCAGCGGACCATCAGAAGACCAAGCGTGGCCTACACGCAGAGAACAACAGCCTCCTCGGATGGCACCCCCGAGGTCTGATAAGAAGGAGGATTTCTGGGGAAACTTTGGGGCACCGGGCTCTGCCTCTACCCCTGGTGGAGGTCGCGCTTCGAGGAAATCCGAGGCGGAGCTCCCGACTTGGAGCTCATTACCGAGGCGGCGTAGGCAGAATGCAGGAGGATGGGACAATCAACCTGATTCTGGATCGCCGTCGTTCGCCCAACAGACGACGAGTCCATCCTGGACACAGTCAGGACCCACAACCTCCGAACCAAGCACGAGCGGATTTGACCGATTTTCGGAGTTTGCTAAGTCCAAGGACACACCGAGCCCGCGTCGAAGAGCGAGAGCGAGAGAAGCACCGGAGGAGTCTTGGGCTTCTAGGTTCTCGGGGCCAATGAGAAGCGCCTCCGCTTCTGAAGCGCCCTGGCTGTCTTCCGCGTCTCCGAAAGCCAGGGACGTCGCCAAGGATGCTGACTATGCGCCGGATCATACCCAGACCTCGACCTGGGGTTCCCGGCAGCCCAATTCTCGCGATGAAAGCAGATATGCCGAAAGATCCAGGAAGTCTCGCGCATCTGTAAGCAGGCGGTCGCGAGGTGGGCGCGAAGATGACGAGGATTACGACGAAGAGATCGAGATACGTGCCGAACAGGCCCGGCAGCGGAAGGCAGAAGAGAAGGCAGCGAGAAAAGCGGCAAGGCGGGAAGAGCCCCAGACGCACCAGATATTCCTCCCCGAATATATTAGCGTTCCGGACCTCGCGAAAGCTCTGCGGATCGGAGTGGACGACTTTATCAAGATGCTCGAGGAGTACGGGTTCGAGGAAGTCGCCGAGGACTCCATCTTCACGGGCGAGACGGCCGGACTCGTGGCGCAGGAGTTTGGCTTTGACGTAAAGGTGGACGACGGCATGGCTCGTGATATCAGGCCTCAGCCCATGCCAGAAGACCTCACTGGCGTCCCCTCCAGGCCCCCTGTCATCGCAATCATGGGACACGTCGACCATGGAAAGACCACTCTCCTCGACTACATTCGGAAATCCTCAGTCGCGGCGCAGGAACACGGCGGTATCACGCAGCACATCGGAGCCTTCGCTGTCAACTTGCCCTCGGGCAAGTCCGTCACGTTCCTTGATACCCCCGGCCACGCGGCCTTCCTCAGCATGAGGCAGCGAGGCGCAGAAGTCACCGACATCGTGATCCTCGTCGTGGCGGCCGACGATAGCGTCATGCCGCAGACCCTAGAGGCGCTCAAGCACGCCAGGGCCGCCAATGCCCCTATCATTGTGGCCATAACCAAGGCCGACAAGGAAGACGCCCGGATAGAACAGGTCAAGTCTGATCTCAGCCACCACGGCGTGGAGATCGAGGAGTACGGGGGTGACGTGCAGGTCGTGCCCGTCAGCGGCAAGACAGGGCTGGGGATGAAGGACCTGGAGGAGGCCATCGTCTCGCTGTCCGAGATCCTCGATGTCCGCGGCGGCCCCGACGGCCCCGCCGAGGGCTGGGTCCTTGAGGCCAGCGTCAAGTCCGTGGGAAAGGCCGCGACGGTCCTCGTCAAGCGAGGCACGCTCCGAGTCGGTGACTGCCTCGTGTGCGGCACTGCCTGGGCGAAGGTCCGCGTGCTCCGGAACGAGGCGGGCCAGGAAGTCCAGGAGGCGCTCCCAGGGACCCCCGTTGAGGTCCTCGGCTGGAGGGACGAGCTGCCCAACGCCGGCGACCGCGCGCTCCAGCCGCCGGACGAGGCGAAGGCTCGCTCTGCCGTCGCCTACCGCCGAGAGATGCAGGAGAGGGAGAAGGCGCAGAAGCGGGTCGTCGAGGCCGAGCGTCAGCGGAAGGAGGCGGAGGCGGCGGCGGAGGCCAAAGCCGCTGCCGAGGCCGCGTCGGCGGCTGGGGAGCCGGCGGAGGCGGAGTCCCGGACCGCGACGGTCAACTTCATCGTCCGGGGTGACGTAGTCGGCTCGGTCGAGGCCGTCTCGGCGACGATACAGGAGATTGGCAACAACGAGGTGCGACCGCGGATCCTCCGGGCCGCGGCGGGGGCCATCGTGGAGTCAGACGTCGAGTACGCGGCCATGTCGAACAGCGTCATCGTCAACTTCAACCTCGCGATCCCGGGCCACGTCAAGAACCAGGCCGAGGAGGCGGGCGTGAAGATCATCGACCGGAGCGTCATCTACCACGTCGTGGACGACGTCAAGGCGGAGCTGTCGGCGCAGCTGCCGGACAACATCTCGCAGAGGGTCCTGGGCGAGGCGGAGGTCCAGCAGGTGTTCCCGATCAACGTCAAGGGTAGGGTGTTCAAGAACATTGCGGGTTGCAAGATCAGGAACGGGGCGCTGAAGAAGACGGACATGGTGAGGGTCCACCGGAAGGGGAAGAAGATATTTGATGGTAAGTCTGGCGGCTGGTCCCCCCTCTCCCTTTTCTCGCATTTTCTATATAATTGGCGCGCGTCCCCCGGCTTTCCGTCTTTCATTCCCCTGTACTTACCCTGTCTCTCTCCTCGTAGGAAAACTAGAGTCCCTCAAGCACGGCAAGAAGGACGTCACGGAGATGAAGAAGGGCTCCGAGTGCGGTATCGGGTGTCTCGACTTCCAGGATGTGGAGGTCGGTGATCTGATACAGGCGTACGAGGTCGTCCGGGAGAAGAGGTCCCTGTAAAACAACGAACCCAACTGTAAACTACAATTTCCCTTTTCTGCATGTATGAGGCGAAGGCGGGGGAGGGTTGGTTGTCTTGATATCATTTTCTCGGGGAAATAGACGGCGGGTTAGATATCATAGGGGGTAGAGAGATAGATACCTTGGCGAGGTAGTTGCACAACTAACTCTGTAAGAATAAGTTCTAGTTGGTATAATAATGCATAGGAGTAGATTTCGCGTGAGCAATGGTGTTTTCTTAGTTTATAGACGTGCTATGACCTCGCACCGGTGGCATCTATGGTGACCGCTCTCCCTGACGCCGCCCTCTCCCTTTCCTTCTTAAGCTTGGCTAGCCCCAACCTATCCGTATTAGGCGTGGCCTCGATAAGCTTGTCGAACTCGTCATCGTCATCGCTACCCTCGTCACCCTCCTTTTCGACCGATTCAATATCAGAGTCGTTCTGTGGGTGCTGCGGGCGGGCAACGGTCTCGGGCTTCTTCCGGTCCGTCTGGTCGGAGTCGAGGTTCGTGAAGGTTTTGGAGGCGAGGACCTTGCGGCGTATCTCGGCCATGGCGTCCTCGGAGTCGGAGTCATCTGATAGCGCATATCTATCCT
Organism: Cephalotrichum gorgonifer; assembly: GCA_900312665.1. Taxonomy (NCBI): domain Eukaryota; kingdom Fungi; phylum Ascomycota; class Sordariomycetes; order Microascales; family Microascaceae; genus Cephalotrichum; species Cephalotrichum gorgonifer. The sequence continues at coordinate 199,765 of ONZQ02000005.1, read as the reverse complement.
TCTCCAGCTCCCCTAGTCCCCCCTCCTTGGCGGCCTTTTGCGGCTTCTCTCCGAGGAAAATCCCATCGATGCTATCATCGTCACCCTCGGACTCGCCTGAGCCTTCTTCCTCGTCCGAATCGTCCGAGTCGGGGGCAATGCCTCTATGGTTAACGTTCCCACCCCCCCAAATATCATCCCCGTCCTCTCTACTAGCACTATACTCCTTCTCCAGCCTCTCCATCCACTCCTCCTGCACTCTCTTCACCCCCTCCTCGTTCTCGCTGGTCGCGTACTTCTTCAGCAGGGACCCGTTGATCTCCATGAACGATTCCCCATACGAAAACGGCTCTAGTATCTTCCTGGCCCACTCCTCCTTCCCGCATATGCACATGGCAGCCGCCAACGCCTCGGCGCAATTCAACCTCCACGGCTTCCCATAGTTGACAGAGTTCGCCGCAACGAGATACGGCAGCAGCCTCTCGCACTTTCCGCCGACCTTTGACCAGTTCACCTCCTCGAGCCTCGCCCATGAGCACTCCACCACGGCGACGCCGAAGTTGACTAGGAGGTCGGCGTCGGCAGGCGAGAGCGTCTTCTTGCCGTTAGGGGTTATGATGACACCCTGGTGTCGGTAGCCGGGCTGGAGGGACCGGAGGAGGTTGAGCCTCATGAGGCGCTTTCCGGAGCACCGCTTCGGGTCGCAGTGGCCGAGGTCCCAGCAGCCGGCTTTGAACTCGGGGGCGCCGGCGGCGGAAGAACGAGGAGCCCCGCGCGGGGCACCACCACCTTGGTGGGGCTTTTTACCCCGGAAGTTGTCTTTCTTGTGACGGACCATGGTGGTGTGAAGGGGGGAAGGGTTTGGGAGGAGTACGTAGTTATGTGGGGGGTATTGAGGATTGACGAGGTGAGTTTTGGAGATGAAGAATCGGATATAAACGGACCCTGAGAATGAGAACTGCAGTGATGTCAAGCTTGAAGCTGATTTCCAAGGTGGGCTTTTGCCCCGCGAAAATCCTTCGGCGCGGACGTACGATTTTCCGGCGGGCCAAGCTGTATTACTCGCGCTCGTATTACCTGTACAAGTACGTACTTGCCTTGTGGGATGTACCAAAGTAGCTCACGCTAGGGGCTAACAAGGGCGGAAGCAGCGACCAGGCCCCGAATCTCGTCAATGAGCCCCCTCAAGCCAAGATAGACAACGCCATGTGTTCTCTAGGCCGCAACCATCCCGAGAAGCTCCTCCTGCCTAAAGACCTAAACCCTCGTCAGCTTTGATATTTTTTTTCTCCCTTGCTTCTTTTCTTTCGATGGAAGCGACCACATCTATGGCTTTCTAGAGCTTCCACCTCAATTACCGAGCTTCACAACCCCACCCCGCCTTCCGAACATCCGCCGCGCGCTCAATCCAACCCACCCCTTAAACATACCCTCGACACATCTACCTCTACCACCCACCCCCGGGGACCACACCCGTACCAAGCTCCACGATGGAAGCAGCATCGGCCAGGGCAGCTGCCCGCGACCGTTTTTCCGACTTTGGCCGGAGCTCCCCTTCCCAGCTGCAGCGCTTCATTCAGAGCGCCTGCAGCGCCCAGAATCATGAGCCCAACCTCGCGCTCTGCCTGGAGATCACCGACCTCATCAACACGAAGAAAGGTACAGCCCCACGCGAGGCCGCCATCGCTATTGTCAACTATGTCAACCACCGCGACTCCGTCGTGGCGGAGCTGGCTCTTGACCTGCTCGACATGTGCGTCAAAAACTGCGGGTACCCGTTCCACCTTCAGATCAGCACCAAGGAGTTCCTCAACGAGCTGGTGAGGAGGTTCCCCGAGCGCCCACCGATACGACCCTCGAGGGTGCAGTCGAAGATCCTGCAGGCGATCGAGGAGTGGCGGCGCACCATCTGCGAGACTAGCAAGTACAAGCAGGACTTTGGGTACATCCGGGACATGCATAGGCTATTGAGCTACAAGGGCTATTCCTTCCCCGAGCTCCGACCTCAGGACGCCGCTGTTCTGAATACTAGTAGTGTGAGTGTCCCTATTCTTGAGGCGTGTTCGTGTTGTGTGTGTGTGCTGCTACTGCGGGGGAGGTGGAATCTGACCAGTATTAGAACCTCAAATCGGCCGAGGAAATGGAGGCGGAGGAGCACGAGGCTCAATCGGCGAAGCTGCAGGAACTCATCCGGCGCGGAACCCCGGCCGACCTACAGGAGGCGAATCGCCTTATGAAAGTGATGACAGGATACGACACGAGGACTAAGACGGACTACCGGGCCAAAGCTGCCGAGGATGTTGCGAAGATCCAGGCCAAGGCGCGGCTCTTGGAAGAGAGGCTAGAGGCCTTCAACCCTGCCGATACCGCCGACCTCGAGAGCCTCGCGGCCGCGCTACAGAGTGCCCAGCCGAAGATCCAGAAGATGTGCGAGGAGGAGTCCGACGACCACGAGGCCGTGGCGAGGCTCTTGGAGATTAATGATAGCATACACCGGACGGCCGAGAGGTACAGGTTGATAAAGAAGGGCGACGTAGAGGGCGCGGCGAAGATTGCGCGGGGAGCGCCCGTGTCTGCAGCAGGGTCGTCGTCCAAGGCCCCAGAGCTGTCTCTGATCGACTTTGACGCCGATGCCGCAGAGGCGACGAAGAATGGTGGCTCTACATCTGCCGGCCCTTCTCAGCCGGGCGGGTTGGAGGATGATCTATTAGGCCTCAACCTTGGAGACCCCATTCCTACGAGTTACGGGCAAGCAGGCGATATCGCCCTAGGCTTCGGCGGGAACCACAGTAAGTGTACATATTCTGTCCGGCGGGGTTATGACGGGATGGATGATTCTAACACGGCCTTAGGTGCAGCCGGCCCGTCTCTACTTTCATCCACGACGCAAAATAACTACCCGAAGTCACCCTCACCGGGATTCTCCTCGTTCTCATCTGCTCCGCTCTCCAGTCCCACGCCGCCTCAGGTGGCTCAACAGTCCAGGTTTACACCGCCGCAGCCGCAGTCGCAGCCGGCGGCGGACCCGTTCGCTAGCCTCATCAACGTTTCGTCGCCCTCGTCCTCCGTAACCCCAACACCTCCCAATGCAACTACTGCGCCCGCTGCACCCGCCGCGAGTAACGACGACGACGAGTGGGCCTTCGCATCGGCGCTACCTCCCGAGGCTCCCAAGGAGTATTCGAGTGTGGTCTGTAACACCGGGCTCACGATCAAGCTCCATGCGTCGCGGCAGCTCGGCCCCAACGCGATAACGCTCCAGTTCCAATTCTTGAACAATACCTCGGAGCAGTTCACGGAGCTGCATCATCAGCTCGCCGCGCAAAAGGTATGTGCCGTCCCAGAATACGGAGCCCTAAGTGCGTTTACGTCGCCCAGTACTAACACGATTGTAGGGATACGAGCTTCAGCTAAGCCCCCAGTCGGGCAGGACGCTCGAGCCCAATGGGGCGTCGAACATTACGCAGAGGGTGGCAGCGTGGCAGGCGGGTTCGAGGGACAAGAAGGTGGAGTCTATCAAGCTACGATGGAGGGTGTCGTACAAGGTGAACGGAGTAGAGAAGAACGAGACGGGCGAGATCCCGGAGTTTACGCTGGCTTAGGGGAGGGTTGAGGGAGAGTTAACATCGAAGATATAGAGTGGAAGCGCGAAGTCGGTGTCTGCCCACCCATTGCTCGACCCACCCAAACTCCTTGGGGCAAGCATGCGGCATACGGCATGGGACATGGGGAACATAGGCGGCGGAAATACCAACTACAACTAGCTATGTGTTTATGTGAGCTGGCAGCGTGATAGAACTAAAACGTAGCGCTGCAATACATGGATATAAAGTAACGGATGCATCATGATGGTAAAGGTGGTTTCTATCAAATGGTTGTCCTGGCATCCTTTGCTCTTAACGTGCTACCAGAGGGAGAGAGAACTGGCGAATAAAATGACAATAATATCTGTAGAGAGATATTGCTAACCCTGCGGGCAGATGTGCCGTTTCTTCTGTCGTACTCTGTACGAGCCTCTCGCTCTCATAGTGTGATTCAAGTCTTACTAAGCTGCTCCATCCAGACGGCCCACTTCGGAGCCTGGACGCCGGCATAGACTGAGCAAGCTGCCAAACCCAAACCTCCAAACAAATCTGCCCTCCGTACTAATTCCCTCCGCACTTCTGCATACCCTCAAAACCTTTCTTACACCCAGGGTATCCCGAACCGAGCCGAACCGAACCGAAGCTCCATCATGTCCTCAGACGCCCGTGACACGAGACCGAGGAGACGCCACGACGAGAGAACCGACCGCGACGAACGGCCACGTGAGCGCGAACGCGAAGGCGGCTCCGAGCGGAGCGGACGACGGGACCGCGAGCGGGAGGGGGAGCGGAGGCGATCACGGACCCCCGATCGGCGGCGCGAGCGGCGGCGAGAATCCCCGGACCAGTCTCTCCGGAATCGCGGGCCGCTCCCCTCGCAGGCGGACTCATTCGCCCTGACCGCCAGGCCCAGGGACGGGGCACGGGGCGGAAGAGGGGGTGGGTTCGGGAGAGGAGGAGGCAGGGCGGGGGAGGGGTTCGAAGTCGGACGTAGAGGGGAGGGACAAGGGGAGGGCGAGGGCGAGGCAAAGGAGGTGGAGAAGCCGAACTACTACCCGACGGGGATCCTCGCGGCGGCCTCGAACAAGATCACGCTCGCGGACGGGACCAACATCGCGCTCAAGTACCACGAGCCACCCGAGGCGCGGGCGCCTCCCGCCCGCGACGACTGGAAGCTGTTCGTGTTCAAGGGCAAGGACGTGCTGGATACGGTGGCGCTCGGGGCGCGCACCTGCTGGCTCGTGGGGCGGGAGGTGCGGGTGGTGGACCTCCCCGCCGAGCACCCGAGCGTCAGCGGGCAGCACGCGGCGATACAGTTCCGGTACGTGGAGAAGCGCGACGAGTTCGGGGACAGGAAGGGGGCCGTGAAGCCGTATGTTATCGACCTGGAGAGCAAGGCCGGCACGATGGTGAATAAGGAGGTGGTGCCGCCGGGGAGGTACCTCGAGCTGAGGAGCGGGGACGTGGTGAGGTTCGGGGAGAGTACGAGGGAGTACGTGGTGATGCTTGATAGGAAGTGAGCCGGGGGTGGAGGGCGAGGGCCAGGCCCCTTGCATGGGACATAATTCAACGGGGGCAAAGGTGGGGGGTATAGGGGGTATCAAGTGTTTTTCCTTCTTTCCCTAATCATCGCACCCCGCCTGCGGCATACCTCCCGCTTTTATCCTCCCGAATACAACAAAACAACAGAAAAATCGATACAAATACACCTCGCTACCCCGGCGCCCCGGCTTCCTACAGAAGCCCGGCCCGTACCATGGACCGGAGCAGCACCTCATTCTCGTCCCTCCGGCCCACGTCGCCCCTCTCCTCGCATCCCAGCGCCCCAAACGCCCTCCGGTCCATAAAATCGGAGGAGTCATCCGTAGGAGGAGACCGCGGCCGCTTTATCCGCTCGCGGGCCGTGTATGGCGCTATCGTCGACGCGGAGAGGATGGTCAGGGACGCCTCGGTGACGCTCCAGAGGAGGAGGGACGGTCCGTAGTCTGGATTGTTAGAACGGCAACGACTACGTGATAGCGCTGTTTGTGCGGGATGGACGTTTGGGGAGTGGGAGGTGCTCAGGTGCTCCGGTGCTCAGGCTCTGGGTATGGCTTACATGTGAAGTCGCCGGTTTCGAGGGGCGCGAACTTGGTCAGCTTTATAATGCCGGCGATGAAGGCGCTGGAATGCGTCAGTTCCATTCCTCGGCTTCTGGGGTTTCAGGCGCCGTCGGAGACATACCCTGCGCCACAAGCTATCGCCAACGCCTCCGTTGGCCTCTCTCGCGGATCAAAGGGCCCCCTCCTGAGCGTCATCTTCAACGCGATAAACACGAGCGCGAGGTCCATAAACGTAGAGAAGCCTTGAAAGACGACAAGAAAATATCAATATCAACAAGTTCCTTTCATCCTTCCGCATCCGCTTCTTCTAGGCCCTCTCCCCTCGGGAGAAAGTGGGGGTAAAGTAGTGGCAAACTCACCGGCGACGATCTCCGACAGCGCAAGCCATGTCTCGGCGGCGAAGCAGCCGTTGCGCACGCCGTCTGTCTCGCAGTAGATCCCCTCGACGGGCAGGGTGGCGAGCGCCACGATGGGCAAGAAGGAGAGGGACAGTATCAGGGCGCCGACCTGCAGGAGCTTGCGGAAGGCGGAGCCGGCGGAGGGATGGAGGACGGAGGAGAGGAAGAGCTTCGTGGAGATGGTGGAGAGGAAGGCGAGGACGTCGGCGAGGCGGGAGAGGGTCGTGAGGGAGGGGAGAGAGGCAGCGGGGACGGAGTGGAGGGGTCCGCCGTAGCCGAGGGAGATGGAGCGGGCGTTTAGGATGGAGACGACGAGGAGGATGGCCTGTTGTTGAAAGACAAAATGTTAAAAAGGAGAAACGTTAATGTTGGGGTTTCATTATCCCCATTGTGGTTTTGTTTGCTCTTATTCTTCGTCCACCAGATTCAGCGTGGATGGTTTTTTTTTAAACTTACACCCGAGATGAGGAGCGTCCAGGTCGACCACGGCCCCTTGGCCACCACGGACCGCCCGCGATACTCAGCCCATAGCACGACAAGAAAAGTGAGGCCCAGCACGGCGCGGACGCCGTACGTCGCTGCCCCTCCTACTTCTCCTCTCCGGGCCTCGAGGCCCTCGCGGACCTGAAGGATTATCTCCAACACGTTCATGGGGCAGGTAGTCGGTGGGGACGTCACATATCACATATGGAAGGGAAAATCCTGCACCGAAGTGGGGGACCGGGGAAAAAAAGGAAAGATTCGAAATAGAAGTAGGAGAGAAGGGTAGAATGGAGAAAGAGACGGAAGAGGGATAGATCAGAGGCCCCTGTCCTGCAGGGAAGGTTTATGGTTATTTACGGCTGCGCTCTCCGAGGAGCTGGGAGGGAGAGGGTCTGAGCGGGAGGTGGCACACATGGGACGAAAGTGGTACAGGCGTTGCTGTACTTGGATGCATGACACGGTTACATGCCCTCTCTGCTGTGTGTTTTTTTTTTCCTTATTTAGCCTCAGGGCAGAGATGAGAGCGAGCGCGAGAAGAGGCGGGATAGGACAGGCAGGGCTTTTGGGTGCTGCAGGCGACCGGCAACCGGATTGATGTAACCAGTGGTTGAGTGGTTCCCCGGATCATGTAAATTATTCTCGATCTGGGTTCTCTGGACCAGCCGTGATTATGGTGGCTTGCATGAAGCCCTCGCTACCTCGGGACAATCTCTCTCCCTCTACCCTGCCCGTAAGTTTTCTCCCTCCGCTGAAGTGGGTACCTCTCCCCGCTCAGTCTCTCAAGAAAGACACCTAACTACCTTGTGGACTCATACGAATGAATAATAGCTCTCCTTCCTACTCGTATAGAACGGCCACTACTCGAACGACCCGGGCCGCCGGCTTGCGGTGGCAGGGGTCTTTCAAACAGAAGGGCCACCCTCCCCGCGGAAACGCATCCGTGGTTCCGTTGAGAATTTTAGCTTATCCTAAAGCATCATAGTGCCAGGCTAAAACCGGGGGACCAACATCCATAATTTACAGGGTTGCAGTTTGGCTCGCCCAGTACCATAGCGCTAGGCCTGTTGCGGGGTGGGATGCATCTTTAGGGCAGGGGAATGTTCGTCTGAGTGAGCTAGGAAGGAAGGTTAAGACGTGCGTGAGAAGACAGATAGGTCCTTACTATTACTGTTTAGATTCACCTTCTTATTATCACTGCATGTATGTATGGTTTGTTCTTTTACTGCGATAAAATCCATATTATATAAACCCCGTTTTGCCATGGTCAAAACCGCCGTATATACATGTATGGAACTGATACTAGAAATACAAGTATCGTTAGATAATCTCTCCCCTTTTTCTGTGCCTTGCAAATCATTTCCGAAATTCTTCCCTCGAAGCAACGGACTCGCGCAGGTGAACCCTTCTCCATCTACGAATGATAATGCATCTTACACGCCACCTCTATGGATATACAGAACAGCCAGGCAGGCTATTGTATCCACGCCCTTACGGAAGTGATGAGTCCCGATGATGCATCTTGCACACCACCTCCACGGATATAACAGCCAGTCAGGACGTGGCACGCAGTCATCCAGGCTCTGGCACGCCCTCACGGAAGTGATGAGTCCTGGCCAGGCTATGTATACAACGTATTATATCCGCAGGATCAGCACTCGCAGAGCGCCTGTTGGACCTCGACTGCAGATGACCCGGCCCAGCCATTGGCTCATCCTCCATCAGACGTATCCCTCCTCCGCCTCCGCCTCCTCCTCCCCCGCCTTACTTCACGGCAAGTCGAGGCTGGTGAGAGGAAGAACGCGATGCGCGATATTATATTTATAGGGCTGGCCCGCCCCATGCCTCCCATTCCCCCTCTAGTGAACCATCGCGGCCCAATATTGCCACTACACTACAATGAAGATAACTATCCGTAGCTGTATGTCTCACAGAGTACCCCAACGTCCATGGGCCTCGCCAGCATCTGCTAACCGCATACCACAGTGACGGGGGTGGCACTCGAGCTAGAGGTCGAACCAGACACCACCCTCTTGGCCGTGAAGCAACAAATCGAAGCCCATTGGGACCTTCCCGTAGAGCAACAGAGGATCATCTTCGCCGGAAAGCAGCTCGAGGAGGTCCGTACTGTAGGGACCTACCATATTCAAGGGGGGGCCACACTGCACCTCGTCGTACGAACTGGCCACTCGCAGCGGGCACCGGCGGCAGTAGAGGCACTGAGCGAAAGGACCATGCCCTCTCAAAAGGAAATAGAACACAAGCTCCACTACTGGAGGTCGGCTTTCAAGAGCGCGTCGTTTGAGGATGACTTGGACATTATTGACCCTAACGCCTTCTACCGGCGCCTGGAGCTCTTGTCCGATGCTGTCGCCGAACACTCGGAGTTCAAGAGATGTGGCGGTCAGTACACACGCCTCGACGAGAACACCTGGGCAATCGGGCCCGCGGCGGCCGCTGGAGTCGTGCCGACACCCCCCTTTGAGGGGGTACCCGATTGGATGGGGTCTGTGTTTGGGGACGTAGCCCCCGACGGCTCATCTGAGAAAGCTGTGTCGACTGATGGAGTCTTGGCTAGTCTGTGGAAAACATGCCTGATATTCTCCCGGGTGGCTTCTAGTTTCAGGGAGCTGGAGCGGCAGGGATTTTGCAACGGGTCTTTCAATCTCCTGCTCAGTCATCCCGGAGACAACATCGCTGAGTTGGTCAGAATCCCCGTCGTCGAGATCGAGAACATCCGACAAGGAGCCATCAGTTACCTCGAAGCCGCTTTCAGCGAGGAGGGTGCTGACCTGGACGAAGACGTCCAGGCCAGTCTCTGGGCGTATATCCTCGAGCCATGCAAGTTGCTTCTAGAGCGCCTCAACCTCCCGCTTGAACTCCCCGATCAATCAACCACCTCGATCCTCATTACCGGCAGGGTGACCGCTCTCCTACTCGATCTCGCGCTGCTGAGCTACACCGGCTCGCACGGCTGTCGCTTCGACCAAGACTACCTGCAGCTGGATGCGCGAGCTTTCGAGGTTAACTGGGAGGACAGCCCCGTAAACTTCCGCTGTTCCCTGACGCAGCTTGCCTGCCTGAACGACTTCCTGGACAAGAAAGAAGTTTGGGTCTTCGAACTTCGAGGAGGCCGCTCGGCGCCCGCTCCGTCTCTCTCTAATCGGCCGTTGGACGTCTTGACGAACATGGCCGACTTCGCCGACATCTGGGGACCGGTATACGCCGTCCCCGAGCCCAAGGGAGGCGGCAGAATTCGGCAATATAACGTCTCCAAGGGCATCATATGCAAAGTCAAAGGCCGCGCGCAGACGGCGTTTCCGAACGCGGTCAGGTGCCATTGGCACAGCCATTCGTCTTGGATGAGAGGGCTAGCCATGAAGCTCCTGCCTCCGTCGGAGGACTTGTGCCTCTCCCCCGACGACCTACTGCTCATCGGAGACGTCATGACCGAGAACCATGCTTGCCGGTTCACGCTCGATCACTACGAGGCCGGCTACGGTAACCTCATGGGCGAGCTCGGCACCAAGGACTCGGAGTGGAGGTGGGATACCCGGGGTGTGTCCGGCACGCTATCCAAGATTTTCGGCGTGACCATCTCCGGGACGCAGAAGAGGATCCCGCAGACGCCGCTGAAGGAGAAGATACTCGACAAGTGGAAGTCCGTACCGGAGCGTCGCAACCCCCAGGTGCTGAACCAGTACCTCGGCGTCGAGGTGAGCCACTGCACCGGGAACGCGAGGCGCATCTCTGTCAGGGGCCTCCTTGTGCTGAAGCCCGTGGCCCTGCTCCTCGAGCGACAATTTCCCGGCTGGCGAGACGAGGTCTGGGGTCGCGAGTTTGAGGCGGCCATCGAATCCAGCGACGACGAGGCAATTGAGAACGTGTGGATTAAATTCAAGGATCAACGAGCAGAGATGGCACAGCTGGTCTGCTACGCTCTCGACCTGTTAAGCCCTACCGGGATGAGCGATTCAAAGCTAAAGGTCGGGTTCTTCAACAACGGGCAGGAAGGGTCGCTGGATCTCGAGGTCGGGCTAAACACCTGGGCCACGCTCCTAAAGGACACGCCCCTCACTGCGGCGTTCGCCATCATCAACGAGAGATGTCTCAGGTGCCATGTGCCCGACCACAGTGCCTCGGCATGTAGCACTACCACCGATGGCCTGGCAATGGCCCTCACCATGATGGAGTCCAGGATATCGATCCCGGCATTCTCGGGCTGGAAGCGGGTCTTGGTCAAGTCGTCCGGCGAGCGGTATCGAAGGGTAGAGATCGGGTCCTCGTCCATCGTCCTACTCGCTTCAGAGTCCAACTTTGACCAGCTCGTCTCTCGAGCCACGGCACTCCGCGATACCGCCGTGGACGCCGTCGAGGTCCGATACCGAGCTTTCCGCTGGGGGGAAATGACGGATGTGTACATCCAGGCATCTGAGCCGAGCTATGGGGGGATGCGGAGCGCGAGGATACCGCTGCCCGCCAGCGTTCCCCCGGCTCAGAACGTGACGGCGACCGACTTCCCACACGCTGAAACGCCTTTGACGGACGCCATCCTGGGGAAGACCGCTTCGGTTACCGTGGAGCAGACGGATGCTGTTTCGAATCCCGCTCTTCCAGTAAAACTGCGGCGAAAGCCTGTTGCTACGAGTGGAGACGGAGGGAGACGGCAGGAACCCGCTCAATAGGCCACGATAGTCCAACATGCGGGGCGCCGTCGATATTTCTCCCGCCCGGCGGGCGACCTCCGCTCGATATTGTGAGTGCCGACCAAGAGATACCTGTGGTTTTTGTATGGTACTTCGGCTTGATCGGTATAATCCCTAGTGTTGTGTGTAATAGCATCACCCTTAACGATACTATCTACAAGTCCGGGAGAGGGAGGACGGGCTCCGATGCATGAGCAAACGTTATTCAAAATGGAGAAAGAACTCTCTGGTTGGTTAGCTTGCAACAAATGGTATGTTAACATGGTGATTATAAGACGCGCTTGTATTTGTCGCTGAGCCTATCGACGCATTGAAGCCCCCTAAGACTCCCCTTTTCTCTCTTGCTCCATACTCCCTAGAATACAAAAACACCAAGCTGGAAACAAATACAAGGGACGGGGGAACGGGCAGTACCATAACACCGCAAGCGCCCGTGGAATATTTCCTCCCGATCCTCCCCCTTCTCCCTCTCCCCCTCCCCCCCTTTCCCTCCCGTACTTCACCCAACAAGTTGCTCAAGGACGCCCTTCTCGGCAAGGATCTTCACCCACGCATGTATGGCCGGCGTATAATCCTTTTTCCTCCCCTCCACACGTTCCAGATCCGTTCCGATCGAGGTAATTTCCGCGTCGTATCTCGCCATCGCACTGGCCTGCCCCGCGGATACCTGTTTGGCTAGCGCCCCGAGGTAGAGGCGTATGCCCTCTGGAGTCATAAACAACTCGCCCGCGCTGCTGCTGGGAGCTGGTGGATCGAGAACTCCGGCCTCGCGGAGTGCGGAAACGAAGTCGGCTCTGGGGATGGAGACGCCTTCGTTGGTTGTGCCGTTACCCTCCGAGACAGGACCCGAGGGCTCGTTCGTGGATGAGGGGATCGCACCCAGTAGGCGGAGCAGGTGATACGTGTTTGGAGGAATGGGTGCCTCTGAGACCATGGCAGACGTTACCCAGTACTCGGGAAACTTCCCAGGGCAAGGCAGCTCCGGAACAGCGACGGCCCCCGTGGTGGTAGGTGAAGGGCCTGGTAAGCTGTCAAGGCGGCGTTCTATGAGCTCGAGCACCCGGGCGCCGGCGGCGATTTCGCGGCACAGGTCGCGGAGGGGGCTCTGACACATGGCGAGGAGGTTGAACTCGAACCCCCCGGCGTCGTCTTCCATGCGGCTCCAAATCTTAGGTAGAGCATCAAGCGCCCAGTCCTCCGAGGTGACGGGCTCTTTGTTTACCAGGGTTATATTAGCGAAAATATGTTGGCAAGGAAAAGGGGTTGGGCCAGGGACAGCGAATAGACACATACCCAGCTTCGTCGGCCGGGCCTTCAGGCCGTCGAGTTCCCAGACCGACCCGTTCACGGGGACATAGGCTATGAAGTGATATCCTGATTCGCCGCTCTTCTTCTTACTCTTCTTTCCCGATTTCCTGCCCTGTGGTCTCTTTGTCCGTTTTTTATTAGCCGCCTCTGCCTTGCTACTAAGCCAGAGATCTGCATTAAAATGGTCGACGCGCCTGTCGAGTAGGGGGTGTTTGTTAGAACCGGAGTAGGCCAAGACACTGGAGGAAATACATACCTCGTAAAGCTGTTGTGCACCTTGCGAATGGTTTTGTTGGTGCTAAGTGCATGTCCGCGGAGAGGGCTGGACATTGCCTTGGTAGACTCCTTGAAGTTCTCCAAAGTCTCGCCCAGCTCGATGCTAGGCGCATTCATGACGATGTTTAGCATGGCAACGGTTGCACACGCATTGTCCACAGTCTGGGTATATGCTCGTCAGTATGCGTCCTGGCATCCTCCCCTATACGTATGCTACTTGCCTGATTCGCGAACCAGACCTCTTCCGCGTCGGATTCCTCATCAACATCCGAGTCATCGGATAGGTACTGAAAAAGGAAGATAAGGCCGTGGATGGGCTTCCTACGTCGCATTAGCAATCAGAACCCCGGATCCCGGATCGAGTTAATACAGCTGGAACTGAAATGACGAGGGGACTTACGGAAGCTGGCGTATAAGATCATCATCTAGGCACAGGACCTCCTGTATCTGAACGTCCTTGGCACCCAGCTCGCGGAGAATATAGTTAAAGAAGGCCTGCAGCGCGAATATTAGACGATCATCATCGAGATCCGCAGACAGACGAGGTCAACTAGATGGGAGTTCCACCCATGGGGAACGCACAGGCTCAGACTCCAACTCGATCCACCCGTCCCACTTCTCCAGCTCAGCCTCCGTCATTGGCTCCAGCGCCGCGTCTAGGATGTTTTCACGGACACGATCGTCTACAGGTTGCGTCTCCACTAGGGCCGCCGCGGATCGCTTCGGATTCCGTCTTGTGGATGCGATAGGAGCCTCACTAGCAGTTTCACTGTCTTCGTTGAGTTCGAGTTTCGCTTTGGCTGGAGGCCTATCATGGGTGCTCTCGATAGGCATTTCCTCTCTAGGAGACTGAGGATCTGGCGTGATAGGAGCAAATCGTGCGGTGGTCACCTCGTACTCCTGGTTGGATGCTTTGGGGTTGCCTTCGGCTAGGGTGCCACCATGGGCTTCTGCCACGACGGTTTCATGGGCAGCGGTTCCGGAGGTGTGGGATGGCGTGGGATTGTGCTTGGGCAGGGCGCTATGGCAGGATGCCACGACGATTTCATCTGCAATGGCCTCCTCGGAGGCGACTCGGCTGGGAGACAACTTCCGGATCTCTTGTATTGGAACTGGTCCTTCCATCGGCTCGTCATTCGCAACAGCCTCTTTCTGGAACGGCTGCTTTTCACGACTAGCGATGACGCCAAGCATGTCCTGTTCGCCCGTACCGGGCTGCTGAACTGAGATAGACTGTGGAGAGGTGCCCGTATATGAGGTTTGATGAGGACCCATCGCTGGGTTGTTTGACGCGACATTCGCCTCAACACCTCCTTCGCCAGAGCCCGCTTCGTCGCCCTTCTCCACGAGCTCGGAGTCGAGGTCCATCGGCTCTGAGGTGGTCATAGTAGGCCAGTAGATGTTGTTCCAAAAGTATGAAGGCACGTTGGTAAAATGTGAAATACAATCGTACTTAAGGGGGGGAAGATATAGGTAGGCACTGAAGCAGCTGGAGGGTTCCTTCCTAGTTCAGGCACGGTGAGGAGTGACGGTTGAAAGAAAGTAGATCATGCCTCAGATGCTAGGTCGGTAGACAATGGACCAGCGTAGAAAGGATCGAAACCGGGGCTAGGGCAGCAGGCGGGGAGATATTAAAATCCTAGGTGGGCCGCGTGTGAGATCTGGGATCTCGAGAGGTTGAATACAAGACGGCCCTGACTTCTCCGGCGCGAGTCTGAGGTAGGCGATGCGGTTTAGGCCTCGAATAGGGCGGTTGACGGAGGGATTATAATAGAGTCTATTAACTCAGCTCGTCGAGAGATGAGTCGCGCATAAAATCGGCGGCGATACTATGTGCAAGCTCCTTGGCGTACTCAGGTGGCGAGGGAAGGACGGCGGCCGGCCCCGAGGTCGACCTAGCACTTGGCAAGATAAAGGGACGACGGCTCAAATGGCCTCGAGTCGAAGAGAGTGATATTGGCAGTCTGCTTTGCTAACAGCGGTATGGGCTGGGCCGAGATGGCATCAAAGGGACCAGAACCATGGCTTGTATGGGCACGAATTAAGATTGAGATTGAGGGTGCGCGAGAGGATGAGAAGCTACTGCAGCTGTCGCAAAACGTCCAAGGGCCAAAAGAATATATTTGGCAACGACTTATATCTCGCGTTGATTTAGAACAGTAAAAGTGTTGACTTATAATGCTACCAACCTGGGTAGTCTTGCATACGGGTACCCTAAGGCGTTGTCCCGGAAGCTCTTTCCTCCATGAAGCCTGACTTTAAGCCTCGAGCTTGCTTTCTGGAGCTCCTCCTCATCCTGCCAAGAGCATTAGCCAGTCATGTTGTAGTATTTCCGATCCTGGCGGCCCTGCTCCCGGTAGAGGAGACGATCTGATTGGCCTAATAAACCCTCGTCATTATAGACCAGTACAACCAACAGTACCTGGAATCTCCACGGTTTAGCCCCACCAAAGCAAGTATTTGCAGCCTGTCGCGTCTGCTTGCCAGAGACGTGACCAGCTCGAAATTGGGGATTTTTCAAAATATCCATCAAAATATTCCCAAAGCCACCACTCCACAACTCTGGGGTCCAAGGTCGCACCTCACGACAACACACGAAAGCGAGGCCCCCCAGCCCTCCGCCGCTGCTATAATCCACAGCCCTTAGCTCTCATGGTCGATATCAGGCCCTGACCGAGAACATCCTCCGCCATCGACACAGGCATCACCCATCAACAGTCCTGGCCATGGCGACACCGCGCC
Organism: Cephalotrichum gorgonifer; assembly: GCA_900312665.1. Lineage (NCBI taxonomy): Eukaryota > Fungi > Ascomycota > Sordariomycetes > Microascales > Microascaceae > Cephalotrichum > Cephalotrichum gorgonifer. Next base: position 184,190 of record ONZQ02000005.1, on the reverse strand, counting down.
CTCGGCCGGGCCACTTCCCCCAGACCCCGGCACAGGCCCCTAAGCCGAGCCCCGGCAGCGCGAACAGCGCGAATGGAAGTGCAGGAAGAAGGGAGAGGAGGAGCATCCTCCCAGAGGCACCAGAGGCCAACCCCGTGCAGTTAGGGAGACCGCCTGTCATTCCCCTGGCCACCCTCGATGCCCCGACACAGCGGCTCTACGTTATCGCCATCTACGTCGCATTGCAAGGGTGGAAGCTATACGACTGGGTACACAACGCCGAGCACCACGAGGCGTCGTTTGGTCTCCTGTTGAAATGGAGCTTCATCGACTTTGCCTTCCTCTTTGGCATTCCCGAGTTGAGGATACCATGGCTGGAGCTCTCCCAGCCTGTCGTCTTGACCTTGTACGCTGTTCACTTTATTTTCAACTACATGTTGATGTTTGACGTTCCCGTGAGTATCCCTCGCCTCTGGTTTGTGCTCGAGTCTCGGTCTCGCAACTCGCTGACGAACCCGTTCCTCTAGCTACCGTTCCAAGCATGGCTCTTAGCCGCCGGGAAGGCTTTCTTCGACGAGGAAGTGGCCGTCTCAGAACACCGCGTCCGGATGTCGAGCATCCTCCATAATAATTCCCTGATTATGGGAAAGCAGATCATTAATATTCTCCCTGAAGGGTAAGCCCGCCCCTGCCCGTCGCCGCTTGAGCCACCTTTGCTGACTTGTCTGTCCCATAGCTCCGCCGTCTTGAACCAGCACGATATCCCGTTCTGCATCGAACCCGGCCAGTCCACCGTCCGGATCCCTATACAGTTCAACGGCACCATGCCAGTGGAGATCGAGCTCCTCCGGATCGACTTGGGCTCCGGCGAACCTGAAATCATCAAGCTGTCTAAGCGCGAGATCGCCGCTATAGCCAGGGAGATGAAGAACCAGCTAGCTGACTCCGGCTCTGACGCTACCGAGGGATTGTACACTGTCAAGAAGCCTGGTGTCTACCGCCTTCACAAGGTCCTTGACGAGTACAAGCTCGAGGTCCAGCGCACGACCCGTGACACCTACGTCGTCCCGTGTCCCAAGGCCAGCTTCCGGAACCTGGAGTCCTCGAACCGCTGCATCAACGATGTCTCGGACATGTACCTCGACGTTGAGGGCACCCCCCCGCTCAAGATACTGTACGGGAGGACCATCAACGGCATGGATAACGGGTTCCACTTCCAGAGTCTCCAGCCCGACGGCTTCTCGTCGCCCCTCATCGGCTCGGGGGCGGTTGTCTCTGCTGACGACGCGAACGACGTCTCGTGGGTGCGCCCGGCCAAGGTCAGGGTGCCTCTGAATGAGTCGCTCACCACCGCTGGAGAATGGCAGTACGCCATCAACGAGGTCCATGACGCCTTTGGCAACGTCGTCGTCTACGCGCCGTCGCAGGACGAGCTCGATCCCAAGCCGAGGCCGAAGCATTTGGTGCAGGACTTTGTTGTGAACGAGAGGCCCAAGGCCCGTATGAAGGGCTGCGACCCTCGAAACCCCCTCAAGGTTGCCAAGGGGCGCTCGGCCAAGCTGCCGCTGTCGATCTCCATGGCCGGTCCCGCAAGGGAAGACACGGGCTATTCTGTTGCCTGGAAGTTCACGCCTGTCGATAAGCTGACCAACAGTGGCGACCACGGAGACGAGCCCAAGCTCGGCAAGTTCGAAGCTAAGAATTCGAGGGAGTCGCCTCCTATCTCGGAGCCCGGCTTGTATACCCTCACCTCGGTCACCAGCGATTATTGCCAGGGAGATGTCCAAGAGCCGTCCTCGTGCATGCTGCTGAACCCCCTCGAGCCACAGCTATCCATTCGCGCCGAAGACATATCCGACAAGTGTGCCGGCAATGCGGTTGGCCTGCGGGTGGACCTCGACCTCATGGGCACTCCTCCCTTCGTGCTTCGATATGACATCATCACCAAGTCTGGCACACGGCACGAGTTTGTCGATATCAAGGGGCTCCGCCACCAGCTGGAGCTTCGGCCGAAGGAAGCGGGGCTGCACAAGTACGTCTTCAGCGCCATTGACGACGCCGTCTACAAGGGACAGAAGCTTGTCGGCGAAGGGATGACCCTGGAGCAGGATGTCAAGCCGGCCGCCTCGGCGATCATCCAGCACCCGACCGGCGCTACCCAGGCGTGTCTCGATGATGATCTCGAAGTAGATGTCATGCTCCTCGGAGACCCGCCGTTCAGCCTGGAGTGGGAGATTGTCCACGACGGGCGGAAGAAGCAGTCCAAGGTCAGCGACATCACCGACTCGACGTACAAGATCAAATCGGCACCCTTCACTAAGGGTGGAGATTACATCCTGGCCCTCAATAGCGTCCAGGATAAGAGCGGCTGCCGTACCTTTTTGAAGGACGAACTAAAGATCTCCGTCAGGCGCCAGAAGCCCAGCGCCGCCTTCGGCTTCATCAAGAACAAGCGGAGCGTCATGGCGGTTGAGAAGACCAAGCTGGACCTTCCACTGCGGCTGCAGGGAGAGGGGCCCTGGACCGTCACGTACCGCAACCGCGACGTCGACGGCGAGCTGGAAGTCAAGAACCTGAGAGACCCGAACGGACTCCTGCCTGTTAGGTATGCTGGTGTCTACGAAATTGTCGAGGTTAAGGACCGACAATGTCGGGGAACTGTGGACCCAGATGCCTCTGTCTTTGAAGTTGGGTGGGAGCCGCGCCCGGACATCTCCTTAGTTCCTACACATGGGGTCACTGGAGGAGATAGGGTGTTTGCGAAGAATGATGTTTGTGAGGGGGATATCGACGGGGTCGAGATTAATCTCAGTGGTAAGTATTTTCTTGTCTCATCTTAGCCCGGGGCCCCTCATTCTCCGTTGATACTGACTTTGTTCTAGGCCGTGCCCCCTTCCACGTCGAGTACGAGGTCCGCCATTCGGCCACATCCTCCTCGAGCGCCTCGATCCAGAACAAGAAGCTCGATGTCGCACAGTTCAAGGCGACCATCCCGCTTGACACGTCCAAGGCGGGCAAGTACGCGTATCACTTCCACTCGTTGTCGGATAACCTCTACAACAACGACCGGAGCTTCGAATCGCTAGTACTCAAGCAGGCAGTAAACCCGAAGCCCACGGCCTCGTTCGCGAAGCCGGGGCAGTCCTTTAAGTACTGCATTTCGGAGGGGGGCAAGGAGGATGCCATCCCCATCACCCTCACTGGAAAGGCGCCTTTCTTTGTCGAGCTAGAGATCAAGCACCACAGTGGGGCAGCGACGGACACGTACACCATCCCCGCCATTGACTCCAAGTCGTACGAGATTGTGATACCCCGGCACCACCTCAAGCTCGGCTCGCAACAGGTGCGGATCCGGACGGTCCGCGACTCGCTCGGCTGCCAGCAGACGTACAACGCCGGCGGGCCGTCGGTGCAGGTGCACCTCTACGACGCGCCGGCTATCTACCCGCTCGACGCGCGGACGGACTACTGCGTCGGCGAGCGGATCTCGTACACGCTCTCGGGCACGCCGCCATTCGACATCGTGTACGACTTCGGCGGGCGGCGGGTGGCCAAGAGTCCCACGACAAGCTTCAGGAGGGTGGCGGAGTCGCCGGGTGTCTTCACGATCACGAGCGTGTCGGACAAGGCGAGCGAGTGCGCAGCGGCGGTGAACATCACCAAGACGATCCACCCGCTGCCGTCTGTGCGCATAAGCAAGGGGAAGCTGGTGCAGGTTGACATCCACGAGGGGACTGAGGTGGAGATCCTGTTCGAGTTCTGGGGGACGCCGCCGTTCGAGTTCACGTACACGCGCAGCACGAACGCGAAGAGGGGTCAAGCGAGCGCGGTGCTGGAGACGAGGCACGACATTTCCTACGAGCACAGCAAGGTCGTGAGGGCAGGGCTAGAGGGGACGTACGAGGTGGTGTCCATCAAGGACCGGTACTGCGGTTTTTCGAACCAGCAGATTGAGAGGAAGGATACGAAGAAGATTGGGATTTAGGGGGTATATCAAATGGAACGAAGAAAGGGGTCGGAGAGAGAAAACGGGGGAAGGACGTCGGGGGTTGTGATCTCATCCGGCATTGTTATGGCACGGCACGGCGTTAAGGGAAGGTTTTATTGGGATAGGATAGCTGAGAAATTAATCCCCAGATATTGCTGTAGATGAATATCATACTCATTTTTTTGTTATTCATCTTTCAGAGCATCGGTCTTGGCGGTCTAGTTGGAAGGGGGGAGATCGATCAGTGCCTTGAGTTTACGAAGTTCTGAGGTTGGACGGATATTCTTTCACCCGGACCGCCCTCCCGGATCCTCGAATTAGGCGCAGCAAGGCGTTTATAACTACATGTGACAATAGCAGGCAGCAAGACGGGCTTGGAAACAGACGGTATTATGAGCTCGACTCGGCTGTGGGGCGCAGCGGCCTGGTCGCAATTGCGATACTACATATCAACCGCATTTCGACTAACACCCCTGCAACCTACGGATCGCCACTTCCAAAAAGGATTCTTGTTTAACCGACAAGCTCACGCTCCGGTCTCTTCGTGAACAAGGTTCATTCTGGTATTATCATTATTGTTGTTGGCTCACACAGAGTGAGTGATAACAAAAAGAGGAGGACATCATGGAAGACGACATCAGTATAGATTATGACCACCCTGAGAACCGGTCGTCGGCTGCTCGTCGCGCGTATCCGCAGCCGCTTCCCAGAGGCACGGAGAAGTACCTGTGTGAGCAGTGCCAGACCTTCTGCCTCCAGCCGGCCGACTTCTACGGCTCCCGCGACTGGATAGCGGTGAACAACGCGAACGAGTACTTCGACCTGGGCACCACGGAGGCCACGATCGCCAGGTCGGAGCGCTGCTCGCTGTGCCGGCTCGTCGTGCACTGCCTCGACCTGCGCAGCGCGAAGACGCCCATCCGGAACAAGGACGGCAGCTACACGACCCTCCGCCTGAAATGGTACGGCTCGTCCCCGCGGTGGAACCGTGTCCTGGACGTCGATGAGTCGCCCAACTTCCTAAGGCCGGCCATGTACTCGTTCGGCGGCGACGAGGAAAGCTACGACAACAGCCCCAGCTCGAAGTGCAGGCTCGTGCCGTGTGGGGAGGACATGACGGCGCTGGGGGCTCGCTCGGCGACCTTTTACGGCCGGCTGCCCGCTCCGACGCAGGAGTATCTAGAGCTGATCAAGCGCTGGCTGGACCGGTGCTCGGAGATGCACGGGTCGGAATGTAGTCACTCGATGCAGCCTAAGCCGGGGCTGGCGAAGCGTGAGACGATCATGGTCATCGACGTGAAGAGGGGCTGTCTCGTGGATATACCCTTCTCGAACCGCTACTTCGCCATCAGCTACGTCTGGGGACGGGAAGCGACGTTCGAGACGCTAAGGGGCAACGTGGGCGGGCTCCGTCGGCCGGGCGGTATAAGTGAGATCCGGGGCAAGCTGCCGCGCACCATCACGGACGCCATGGACCTGCTGCTTGCCATAGGCGAGTCGTACCTGTGGTGCGACCGTTTATGTATAGTCCAGGATGACGCAAGGACGAAGCACTCCCTCATCTCGCGCATGGACGAGGTCTACGGGTCGGCGTACGCGGTCATTATAGCTAGGAGCGGCGCGAACGCCGATGCGGGGCTGTTTGGACAGCATCCGTGGCATAAGGAGGAACGGCTCTGCGACGAGATGAGGCTCGTCGCCGTGCCGGATTACGGGGTCGATCGGGCATACGGCATGGCGCCGATTGAAGACCGCGCCTGGACGTAAGAGAAGATTTTCACGACATTTCTTCTTCTTCCTTTTCCTTTTCTTTTTCCTTCCTCCCCTTTTATCTTCTCAAACCCAACAGGCTCATTCGAATCCATCTAACCAAGGTTTGACAACAGCTTCCAGGAGCAGATGCTCTCCCGCCGAGCCCTCGTCTTTAGCAACGGCATGGCGTCGTTCCAGTGCCAAAGGGCCATCTGGCGCCACGACGTCATCCTCGACGACGTCCACGACCGCCCGCGGACCAACAACCCAAAGTCGGACTGGGGCTTCAGCTACGACGAGCCGATGGAGACGCTCGCCCGGATGGTGGTGTACGGCTACACCAAGTGCCAGCAGGCCTACTCGGCCCGCAAGCTGACCTTCCCCTCCGACGCCCTCGCCGCCTTCTCGGGGATCGGCAAGGTCATCGCCGCGCACCTGGGCTCGCAGCTGCACTTCTGCCTCCCCGTCGTCCTGTTCGACTGGGCGATACTGTGGTGCACGTCCCTCGAGAGCGCCCGCTGCAACGACCTCCCCAGCTGGTCGTGGGCGGGGTGGGACGGCCGCAAGACCGTCACGCTCGAGCACGGCGTCGCGGACCTGCTGCTGAACCAGTCGTGGATCTCGTGGCACTACGACGACCCGGACGTCGGCGTCGTGAGGCCGCTGAGGGACCTGGAGACGCCGGACGGGAGGGTGTGCACGACGCGGTCGCAGGCGAGGGCGAGGCGCGCGAGGAGGCACGACTACCACGCCGCCTTCGTCGCGCGCGCCAGGGAGACGATCCAGCGGAGAGAGGGCGCCCCGGTATCTCCCGTCGCTCAATTCCGCCGATACTGCGGCGACGTGCCCCTCGAGACGCGCGTGGACCCGTTTCCGGCGTCGAGCTCGGCGGTGCCCCTCGCGTTTGGCAGGCTCCGCTTCTACACCATCTGCGCGGCCTTCGAGGTCGCGCGGCACACGGTCAAGAGGCCGTACGGGGAGACGGAGACGAACGGGATCAGGGACAGGCACGGCGTCGTCTGCGGCGGGGTCGAGGACGCGAGGTACGGCGGGGAGGCCCTACCGCCGGGCCTGACGGGGAGGCAGGACTTCGTCGTCCTGTCGGAGCACTTCGACGAGGACGACAGGGAGGCCGAGTACGCGCGGGAGCTGCGGGAGAGGAAGGGGATAAGGTGCGTGCCGTGCGGGAGGGTGTGTAAGGAGTTCAACGTCATGATCGTCGACTGGGTTGACGGCGTGGCCTATCGGAAGGGGCTGGGCCATGTTTGCCAGATTGCGCTGGACGCTGCGATACAGGGCCCGGAGTGGAGAGAGGTGGTCTTGGGCTGAGGCGCTTACCTGTGGAACCTCGTCTGTTTCTAGCCTTTTGTTAATTCTCTTTCTCTCTTCTTTTCTTCTGTCTACGGGTATCGATTATTTGAGGTGTTTCTCCGTAATGGACTTTGATACCGTTTTGACCGATCAGAACGGAACGGGGGGCGGAGCAATGGAGGAGGTAAAGCCCAGCTGAAAGAGTTCATGCCAGCATTCATATCCAATACTTGTACGAGTACCTGGGCATGTACAGGCAAGTACTCGTCGTTACCTGTATCAAGTTCAACCAGAGTACTTCAGTACGAGCATGGCCGCGGCCTGCGCCGGCCCCACCCGAACCCGCCTTTCCCACGATCGAGGAGCATGACATGTCACCAAAGGCATTGAGAGGACATAGAGGGGGCAGCGGCACCCAGTCAACCAAAGACCCCTCCCTCTTTCCCCAATCCCCAAGCTGAACAGGCAAAGGATATCCTGTCTGCATCCAGCCAGCAAGCCCCGCCCCGTCCTTTGCATCATCACCTGCAGGGCTAAGAAAGAGTGTGGTACATGCTTTACATCTGATTGGCTACCAATAAATGACATAATGACATGCATAGCGACGCGAGAATTCGCGTCTTCCTCCCCACAGGCGCGTCCTCACAACGCGTCCTCCCCTTCCCGAGACACGCGAAAAGGTCGCGTAAAGTGCCCCGCGCCATTCATTCATTCCCCAGAACCCCATCCCATCCCAATTAACTAACGCTCCGTTTTCCAAGGAAGAAACGACCCCCCCCCCCGCCCCCCTCTAAAAAAAAAAAAAAGAAGAAGGGAAGGCTTAACATGAGGTCCTCGTATATTCCCCTCCCCCTCGTCCATAGTCCAACCAGCAAGCCATTGTGGCGGAATTAGCCTTGTATACCCAGGCAAAAAGTGAATGTCAACCCTCGCTCCCTCCCCCCTTCCCAAGATGTGTGGCTCCGTGACTAGTCAAAAAAGAAAAGTCCCACGTAAAATGGATGAAATAAAATGAAAAAAAAGTAAAGACGAGTCGAATTATGCAAAAAAGAAAGAAAGGAAAAACGAAAATCATGGTCCATTCGTGGCAAAATCGACGCCCGGCGCCATATGAACTCCACTGGATCCAACGGCCAAAACTCCACGTAAGTCGACGAGAAGTGTCGGGGTGGCGGAGGGAATATAAGTCGTACACAAAAAGACAAAGGAAAACGGCAAGAGATAATTTGCCAATGGGATTTATGAAAGTGAGGACGCGGGTAGTCAAAAGCAAACTCATGCCAAGGACAGACCCTGTAGCCTCAGGACAGAAGATGGATATAGAAATCGTTCTTATAGCCATATATAGCGCTCCCCTTAAATCAGCGGGTCGTCGAACGTGAGCCGCCGCCTCGCCACGCTCATCGGCGTCCGCGCGGACGAGAGGCTCACGGGCGTCTTCCACAGCTTCTGCGCGGGGCTCGGCGTGATGTTGACAAAGTCGGAGAAGTCGAAGTTCTGGCCAGGGGTGTTGGGGAAGAGGTTGCTGCCGCCCGGCGTGACCATGGCCGACGAGGGCAGTCCCATGTCGCGCGACTTCTGCGGCGGCGTGGACGGGGGCTCCATCCTGCTCCTCGCGCCGCCGCCGACGGCGGGTGACGGAGACGCCGCGAGGTAGAGGAGGAGGTCGGCGCCCTCCTCGCCCGTCTTGGGGAGCTCCGGGTCGGCGTCGGCCACGGCGTGGAACCTGTCCCTGCTGCGCCGGGTGTTGAGCGCGCGGCTGCGCATGGGCGGGGTCCTCGGCGGCGACGAGCGCCGGCTGCTGCCGGCGTTAAAGGAGTGGATGGGGAGGTGGTCGTCATCGTCGTCGGACTGGATCATGGGGAAGGTGGGCGACGTCAGGAACGAGAGGTTCGGCCCCGCCTGCGTGGTGAAGTGCTGCTGGCGCCTGGGCTTGATGGGCGACGACTGCGCCAGCTGGTGCATGTCCTTCCACGTCGCGTGGCCCGAGGGGAACGACTTGTGTGCCGTCGGCGACAGCTTGTACCGCTTGCTGCTGGGGCTCTCCGACACGCTGTCCAGCGACCCGACGTAGCCGCGCTTGCGGTGGCCCGGCCGCCCGCCCCCGCTGGACGGCCCGAGACCGTCAGAGAACATGGGGCCTGGCGCCTTGAGGGGTGAGCTCATGAGCGCGCGGCTTGGGTAGGGCAGCTCGGAGGTGCTGGAGGACGAGTCGGAGAGGACGTCTCCCTCGAAGAGCCTCCTCCGGCGGCGCTCCTCTTCGACTTTCGGCTCGATGGTGTCGAGTGTGAGGTCCTCCCAGCCGTGCTTCGTCTTGAATTGCGCGAGCGCTAATCGATTCTGTAATCTTCGGGCGATCTGGAAAAAGGAGAGACTGGATTAGCCTCTCGGGCTCACGAGGTAGGTTGCCATGTGTATATCGTTTTAGTCGAAGCCGAGCCAAGGATCCCCCCCTGGTTCCCTTTCTTGCCACGCTCCTCGTACGAGAAAAAACTCACCTTGCTGACTTCTGCCCTCTTTAACACCTTATCTGCCACCGTACCCGGCTCTTTCCACTGTGACATGCTCACGGTCAGGTGCGACGACGCCATACTATTCATATTTTCCGCATGGACTTGTCGGGATTCTCAGGAGTTCGTTCGTTGGGGGGGTTATTTCGGGGCACGAGTGTATCGCAGGCGGATCGTCGTTCGTCTCAGTTCGGAGAGGGAATGTACTCGTAGCGGTGGCTGTGGATGTGGATGCGAAGGTGAACGTGGGCGGCTAACGCATATACTTTGTTACAAGGAGGAGGGAGAGCGGCCGATAAGGAGCGAGTGTTTCGAGGGCGAATGGATTTCGCCCTTCTGGACGGTGCGGAGAGGGATAACGAGCGTGGCTGGCTGGCGGAGTGGCAGGTAGATATCTGAGACCCTTAGGGTATATCTCCTTTTTTTTTTCCCTCTTCCTCTTCTTCTTTCTCCTATTTTTGCGCAAGAGCGAAGCTGGGATACTTTTTTAGAAGTCGAGGTTTTTGTCGGGAAGTGCAAACGAAAATTCTGTTTGCCGTTGGTTGCAATTGGAGCGGAGGGCGTTATGTTTGGTACGCCAAAGGGGGACCCGTCGCAAAGGAAGGAATAGATTTCTTTCACTTTCTCCCTGTTGCCGTTGCCCGGATATTAGCTGCAAGAAAGTAAAGTTTCAAGGTTTTAGCGGGTTGCCCATCAGTGGGTTTTGGGTGGGAGCGGGTTGGGTTGGTGGGCGGTAGTGCAAATTGATTCCTGTGGAAACCGGGAGTCTGCCGCCCCTGGTCCCTACTACCACTTATTACTTGGGAGTATCAGTTACCGCCGTTGCACGGTAAATACATCCGGGATACAAGTACGCATTACTCAGTGTTCGTGGGCTTACCTTCCTTCCTGCGAGTGGGTAGCAACTGCTGCGACGATTGCTTTAGCAGAGGAAGGAGCAACCATGCACAGGCAAACGCATTGACCGGCGGATGCCACCATACGAGCCTCGATCCGGCAGTGATTGGTGCTTTGTGACGGCTGACTCGCGAGTAATGTCACGTCGACACCTCGTTCGTGCCATCATCACCGAGACAAGTACGAAAGAGTACTCGTACAAGTCAGCGCATCCTTGCACGGAGTATACTTGCAATAATATTACCTATGCAATGGGTTCCCTGGGTTCCTACGACCAGTAACATCAGCTTTCCAGGACCTGGAATCCCCGGTTGGACACGGGCCAGGCCTGGCCAGGCCAGGGAAGGACCCAGACACGACAGCCAGGCAAGCAAAGACGGTCAGAGGAGCATTGAGGCCTCAGAGGGCCCACACTCACGGAGCTACAACTGAGATACATCGCCCCCTTCCTCTCCCCCTGTCAGATACTCCATCCCGCATAACCTCTCGGAGGGTTCTCATAGGTCACTCCCCATCCTAACTATCGCCTTACGAGCATAATTGCAGGTGCTCATTGGCATGCATATCCCAGGGCTGAAGGACCCGAGGACACATCGGAAGTGCTTGCTTACTCGTTCGCCGTGACTCCATGAAAGGGGCTAGGCATACAATATGGCGATGGCGTGATGCCAGTTAAGACTTAATTAGGCCTCTTCCAACCCAGAACCCTTCACTCTGGGGCGGCCCTTGATCATGCCGGGCCCACGCACCAGCCGGCTGCGCTGCTCTATGAAGCAACTCGGTTCTCCGTTTCTCTTCGCTGGTACGCTAGCCGACTTCGAGGGTCTGTGTGCGTGCTTGTATGCGTGGGATACCCGTTCTGCGGGACTTCTGCTGAGGAGAGGCCATTGGGCTGCTTAGCTCTATATCTATTCTTAAGCGAAGTACGAAACACTGTCGACGAAACGAAACCAGAACGGCACGACTTCCCTCCTCGCCCTCTTGGGACCGTCACAGCTGGGGGTCTTCCAATCTAGTCCAGACTCAATCAAAGGCCATCTCCCGCCCGGCAAGCACCAAGGCCCGGACGAAGCAACTCGGGTTTCCCCTTTAGGAACGCACACGGCTCAAGGACTTTTATCCCATTCCCGATTCGACCCTTTGGGTTTCCTGAGATGTGCCGCCCAAACGGGACGGCAAGAGAGAGAGAGAGCGAGGATGGATGGATAGGGTTCCTCGTTAGAATCTTGAGCAGTCCGATCCGCGAGACTTGTCATCCATCCTGCCACACGTGCCAATGCCAGTCGATTCTTTCCCGGTCTACGATGTGGTGCTCGGGCAAGTAATACAGTAATAGGTGCACAGAGGTGTGGATGGGCAATCCAAGATCTTACGTGGGTAATGCGGGTAATACCTCTGCTTGTTCGAGTATACAAGTACTCACTCAGCTTATCTCCGTTCCATCGCTTCCCCAGCGACGGACGACAGAACGTAGGTCGAAAGAGAAAGAAGGCCGGGACCAATTTCCCGAGGCGCCAGCTGCGTTGTCTGGCCAAAAAGCGGGACATGGGCTTTGAATTTGAACCCTGCCCCTTGCTCTTACTAGTACTCGTCCTTGCGGACCTCAACCTGGAGCCTTGGCCATGCATGCCCCACGCGTGGCTTACTTTATCCAATTTAGATCCCTGTCCAATCTACGCAGCTTTGTGAGAGAGGATATTCCGAGGATATGACTGGGTGCACAGCCAGATCAGATGGCGGGCCCATATCGGATCCCTCTTCCATCAGTGCGACTGGGCCCCGCAGGACTTGGCTAGGTACGACTATTGGCATTCAAACTCTACCCAAAACTAACAGAAGAGAAACTCCATTCTGGAGTGGGTGTAACGTATTATGTGAGTAGTGCAACTACATGCAGGGACCGGGAACGCACATGCGTTGCCGAAGCGCCCGCCTACCCTCCCGGTGTCAAACCGCGACGTATCGGGCCCGAGCCAGCCAGCCCATTGGAAAATTCGCCGGCGGCTCCTAAAACGACGGCCGCCCCGGCCGATGATGTTTCCTATCGCCGTGTCGCCGTGCCACGTAGTCCCTCGTACTACCTGCACAAGTGCGGATGGGGAGGGCCCGGCCTGTGCGTCCCGAGCCTCCCCGGAGCATCCGACGAACTTTGACATGGGACAGGTGAGGGGGAGCGAGGGTCGGGGCCAGGCGGCTCCTCACTTCAAAATAAGATGTGTGAGATGGCGGGGGTGGTTCAGGATAGCCGAGTTTAGACGCTGTCGCAAGGTAAAAGAGGGTTTCGGCGCTACATTTTGACTTTTGGCTTGTTCTTTCTTCCCCGTCAGTTTGCCTGTCATCCATCATCCATCCTCAGACTGACCCGTGACAAACACGATACGTCCGCGCGGATAACACAGAGTGTCGAATGACAAGTTCGACATCCAGACCTTGTCTTGTCCCACCACGCGAATGACGTCTGACATTGCCGAGCAATGACAATCAGGCACCTCGGGGACTGATTGGGTCCCGCCGGCGCCGTCTCGGGCGCCAGCGGCAACCCGCCTAAAAAAACAAAGTTGGGTGGCGCGATACCTTTCGCTTTTCAAGACCTATCCCGACAACGCCCATCGAGATCTCGAGTTCCCAAGTGGGAAGTACTTTGTAGGTGATATTACCAGAATCGGAAAGCTCGACGCCAATCCCCCTCCTAATCTCCCCCACCCTCTTCTGTATCAAAAACGTGGCCAGGTTTGTGGCGAAGATCATGGCCTGTCTATCTCGAGCTTGGATCTGGGTTAGTCGAGATCGATCCCTCCCTCCTTTCCTACCAGAGGGCGGTGGAAGATACGACTAGCACTATTAGTGTCGCGCCCCATATTATATTTCGGCCTTTCTCTCTCTCTGTCCTTTTCATTTCTCTTCCTCTTCAGGCCCTTCGGTCATAGCCCTTGATAAGCTGGAGTCCATTGGGCCTTAAGCCAATCTTGCGTCATCCACGCCAGCTGGAGAAACTATAATAATAGCAGTGGACATCTCAATTAGGCAAAAATCGACCAAGGGCTGGAGGCTCCCAAGTCACCGCCCTGAGTGCCACCGTAGATAGCGCGAACAGGCACACGGGGATGCCCAATCTTAAATGCCAATGGCGTTGGGTACCTCTTTCGTGTGGCTTGCAGTGGGGGGTCCCCGAGCACATGCAGTAAATATCTGCTTCCAAAGAAGAACGACATACTCGTATGAGTTCGGATGTTCGCTTGGAAGTGGTTGCATAGCAATGGGCTTCCCTCTCTCGACTTGGCATTATCCTGCAGAGAGTATCGAACGGGGTCCAGAGTGCGAGTTCCACGGTTGGATTAAAGACATATTCAGGACCTCGAGCTTTGTGATAGGCCTTGTGGAGATCTCGATGCGAGATGCCATGTGCATCAAAGAGCTATGGCCCAGAAGTAATACACGTTCCTGCCCTGTTCGCTCCAAAAGTCGACGTCACATTGACGTCTCTCAGTTCGAGCCCATCTCGCATCAGGAAACCTGGATCGGACCGGGGAACGATAATCTCCCTTCCGGCAGGGTCGACTCGGGTCGTTATATATATTACAATATACAAGTCCCGGTGGCTATTACGTCAAAAGGCTATCCGAATACAAGTACGGGTACGAGTAGTTATGAGAGAGGAACATAGGTATCGGAGAACAACAACCGAGGATTCCGCAAAAGGCTTGGCCTTGATCTGACCTTGGATGTTTCAGCTCGAGGTTGACGGTGGCGGGTGGGGAGGGTGGATACTTTCGCGGTGGATACACCTAACCGTGGCGTTGATAAGGCCAAGGTCAAGGTCCAAGATCCAATTGGAGTGGGGGCTGTGCGGGTCGAAAGAATAAGAATATGTTTATGTTTATGAAGGATATGAACAGCTGCTTAACTTAATTGATGCACAATCTTCGACATGTCTCTCCCGCACTACTTACTTGTAAGGGAAGGGAGAGTGTAAGACATCCGACAGGAGGCCAAAAAAAAGTTGGACAGGGTCTTGGCATACATATATACATACATACGAGTATACGAGCACATACTACCTTTATACTCGGTATTATATTGCTTGCCTCGTATCAGAAGTAGCAAAGTAGCACTCTGGCAGCCCACCCACCCTGTAAATGACACTCCCCACCTCCTGCAGGCCCTGCTTCCCTACCCGCCGTCGCTAACGCCCGCTTTTGTCGTCATCCAGCCCCCGCCCCCCCTCTTGCGGCCGATCGGGCTTCGCCTCTCCCGCAGAAAATAAGTAAAGAAAACAACAGCAGGCGCAAAAAAAGAAAGGAAGATAAAGGAGAGAGAATGAAAAGAAGCGAATAAAAAACGTGGGGCGGGCGGGTAAGTAAGCCACCCTCAATTTGTTCCTGACTACCGGATTCGTGTAACTACAGCCTGTTATCTGTATCTGTATCGTATCTGTATCGTCATCGCCCATCTTCCATTCGCCTTCCCAAACACCCGAACCCGGCGGGAGCGACGAGCTCCCCTCGTCAGTCAGTGCCTTGTGCTTGGCATCAAAGCTTCTGAGGGGGGACAGGAAGAGGGAGGAGAAGACAGACCTGCCGATCAGGCAATATTACCGGATACGAGCCCCAATGGGGGAAGCCTACTACCTGTACTTGTACATACCTAGCTTCTGGACCACACAGGTAGGGCCTCGGACACACTCATGTGAAGTACCGTGAGCAGGCTGGCTTACTTCACGGCCTCGTATTACAAGTAATACTTACATCCGATGCGATCCTATAATGGCTGTGCCAGGCTGGCTTTCTGTACGTATTAGTCGTAGTCGTGTTCGTAATAGTTATACTCGTACTTCGAAACATTTCATCTCACACCACCTCCTCGTCGTCCCTCCTCCAACTTCGCCCACCAGCCTGGTGTTACAGTACACCGAGTACATCACACAATCGCCGATGGGGTTTTCCTGGCGGCCCTCCTCCTTGTCCTTGTTTCCCTCGCAACACGCCGCCGCGCAGTAGCTCCTGCGTTTCTGTGGGGTTCAAATTGCCAGGTTTGGGTGGTGGAACAAGCTACGACGAGTATACTCGTGCCAAGTACTCCCTCTCTTAGTGGGAGAAAGCTCCGCCGTAGCTGGTGCTCCATGTTCTTTCCTTCCTCGTATTCCATCCACACCTTCCTTGTTTATGACAATAGCGCCACTCCCTCAGCTTGCTGCGCTCCTTTTCGCGCCAAATTACCTCGACTTCTGACATCGGGGTCTTAGCTTCGTTTTCCTTTTTCCTTCTTTTCCTCTTCTCTCTCTCTTCTTCTTTTGTCTCCTCTCTAAAACCTCCGACTCAAAAAAAAAAAACCGGAGGGGGGAAAACAAACGTCAGGCGAAATCGTTTTGCAGGGGACCAATGTCGAGAATCCGCCTCCACCACAGCCAAGACACCACTCCCGCATAATACGAGAACCAAACAATCCCCGACCCGCCCGCGCCCAGCATTACGAATAGTCGTCTTTTCTCAGAACCCACCACCTCTCACCTCCCACCTCTACCAGTCGAGGCCGGCCTGTCCTGGCCTGCTCTAGTCCTCATGGCCCCTTCTCTGTTCAACTTTAGGGAATTGAGACGGCGGTCGAAGGCGAGCTTCCGGACAGAGCACTCCGTCGACACCGCGAGTGATCTCGGAGGGAGCGGCGCCACTACCACAGAGGGGTCCCTGACGCCACCCTCAGTTAGCAGCACCTCAGACCCGTCGCTTCCAGCTCTTCTTCACGATGTCAAGGATACACTGTCGGCCCCGTCAACCCCGCGGCCTCCGCCTACAGCCACACCCAGCTTATATAGGCGGAGTGTCGCCAGCGTGAACGGGCTCGGCTACTCGCCTATGAACGGCGGCTCGGTGACCCCTGCTTCACCATATGCGCCCAAGGTTACCAACGTCCACGAGAATGCCTGGGTATGTTCCGTCTAAAGCTTTCATCCTGCCTGCCGGCCTGTCCTTGCCTGGCAAATCCTGTGGCCGTCAGTCGGCATCTAACTCCAGAACTCGATAGGTCTACCAAAAGGCGATGTTGGTCAACGGAACCATAGGCGACCCCTCGCAGCAGGCCATAGACGGCACCCTAACCGTCTCCCGCCTCGACGACGGCTTCCCCCCAATCACCTGGCCCGTCTGCAGCTCACACTTCAAGGCGTTAATATACCTCCAGCCCGGACCCAACAGGATACGCTTCGAGTTCTCGAATCCCAAGCTTAGCCGCCAGTCCTCGGCTGCCCCACACGCCTCCTACCTCACCCTGCACATGCTTCCTCCTACGAACACGCCGCCGCTACAACTCGCCATCCTCGTCGCCAAGGACTCCCCCGAGACGTTCGACGCGATGCCCGCCCGGGCCGAGAGGGAAGGGAACGACTTGGATCTCGCCATCCGCAAGTTCCGCATGGCCGCATACCTATGGCAGGCCTTTACCGCCGAGCAGATGTGGAGGAATAAACTGGGGCGGAGAACGTTTAGGTTCGAGGAGGAATGGGCCCTAGGAAGCTCAAACTACCGCGATGCCGAGCTAGGCACTCTTCGTTCCGAGGCCCGGGTGCATGTTATTCGGACGGACAAGACCGTCGAGGAGCTCAGGCAGCTCGAGAGGGCAGCACACCAATGCGGTGACAGCGCCGCAGGGGAGAGCGATCCCCTCTTCGACATCGCCGCCGAGGCTGCCCAAAACTACTTCAGGCCCCTACCTGGCCAGAAGCAATACGTCAGCGTCATAGTGCTGGATTCGCACTGGGACCCGGAGGCTAAGACGGTTAGGGCCCACACGGCGCGCGGAGGCTCGAGGGGTGATCTTCAGCTCGCCATGTTTGGCTCCCACTGCCTACAAAGCTACCCCGCTAGTTTCGAGGAGATTGCGCCAGCATTTACGGACTGCACGCCGACCGACACGCAGTACGTTGCCAACGAGGGGAACCAGGCGGGAACCTCATGGGAGGCGGCAAACCTGGGGATCGGGGCGCATCTTCACAGCGTGGGACACCTGTTCGGAATGCCACACCAGGAGGTCGGTATCATGCAGGAGGATTATCTACTGCTGAACCGGACCTTTGTAGCGAGGGAGGCGTACTCGACGAGGACGAAGTCGAAGGGCGGGCCGGTACTGCCCGAGGACGAGTGCAAGTGGCATCGGCTCGACTGTCTCCGGTTTAGGAGCCACCCGTGCTTCAAGCTACCCAACGATCCGGTGTTACACCCGGATACAAGTGTGCAGGGGTTCCCCGTCGAAGGAAGCCAGGCGGTAGCCATGGCGGCGACGGGCATATCCTTCCTCGAGATCGTGGCCGAGGGCGACGAGGTATGCCGCGCGTGGATCGAGTATCCGGTCGAGAACAACACTCCGCAACGCCAGGTCATACTCAACGAACAGGACCTCCGGAGCAAGTTACCCGGGAAGCCACGCAAGGGGGGGAAGCTGAGGGTGCACGTCAGGTCCTACGGTGGCGGATCCCTCGACATCCCGGACCTCAAGCAGATGTGCTCCAAGGCGTCCACCCTTAAGCTCGGCGGCGGTAAGGTGGCGTACCGGGGCAAGATGATCACGGGCCCGATGAGGCGTGAGGGGGCCGGGCGGGAGAAGTGCGAGATCGTCTTCATGGGTGATGCGAAGCAGAACAACAGGGTCCTCTCGCGCATAATGGCATACCACGGGCAATCGCTCGACGGGTTGGAGTTCGTCTACGACGACGGGTCAACGCAACTATTTGGGGCGAAGCCGGGGGGCGATGGGAGCAGAGCGGACGTGTTCGAAGTGGACATACGGCGGGGAGAGTACCTGACGGGGTTCCAACTCAGGGTCGGATCCGGCCCCGGGATCGAGGGGATCCAGTTCCTGACGAGCGTGGGGAGGAAGTCGCCGGCGTACGGCAGCCGGCAGGGCGGGTCGCCGTAAGTTCTTATCCCTTCTGGTATCTGCGTTGCCTTGGTGTTTCGGGACCTTGGACTAACCTCTGTTATCTCCAGATATATGGTAATACCGCCGAGGGGCTACGATGTCGTCGGCGTTGGTGGCACATACGGCGAGGGCATTGACGGTTTCTCGCTCATTATATCGAAGTGAGGCAGCTGGGTTAGACTTAGACATACGTAATGGGTAATGGGGCCTCGCAGGGCGCCTCTGAGGGAGGGACAGCTCTCGGCCTGATTAGAAATCGCTTGATATCCTTGATACCTTCCTTTTATTAACCGGCGGTAAAGAGGAGGGACGGAAATGGGAACATGGGGAGGTCTGGCATTTTAATAGAGCGGGGCATTTTTTTCTCCAATATAATACCTTTATTGGAACATCGAGAAAGGCTGCCAGCTTCGGGTTGTCCTTGGATTCGAAGGCCGAGTGAGGTTCGTGTAGGTCGTCTTGTGGTGTTGACTCAAGTCAGTGGTTGCTGATCGAGATGAGGTGCGGGGTGGATGAACGGAGCGGAGATATGTAAGCGTTCTCATGGCATTCGAGTGGCCAGCCTCTGACAGCTGAAAACGATCGTGCTGGACAGTCCCTATCTATAATTCTATTCCTGTACCTCCTCAATACCTTCCACCAGACCTCTTGGCTCACACCGGCGGCTATTCGGTGGGAGGGCGGGTGGTGATATATCCGAGTACGAGTAGTTGAAGAGATTGTACTTCGCGCCAATAGGGCCTTGCCGTCGTTGTCTCATGCCCGCCCCCGTCACGCCGCTCCTTCTGTGAGCAGCTGCGTTTTGTTTCCACCTGACACTTCCACCTGACACTACATAGTTTCCTGCCTTGGTGTTTTAGTGCTAGACGACGAAGCGACAATGGAAACGCCATGGCCGCCATGCTACTTTCTGCCAGAAACAATGCAATCGTATCCGCCTAACAGCGGTATCGGTCGGTCCATAAAAAAAGGTCTTACTGTTCTAGAGAGGGCTGGGGCCACCTTGTTCCTTCCTACCCTTCTTGTTGTATTAATGTAGCGAGTGGATGGGGCTATTCTGTTTCGACAAAGAAAACGGCAAAGTTGTAATACTGTTTTGCAGGTACAAATGTCGTATATTTTGTTCCCGCAGCATCCGCCCTTGCTGGATAATATAAAGGGATATTTGCCTTGCCCGACTACGGCCTGTCACATGTCCACGTGCTGAATTGAATGGCAGGATGCGATGCGCCTCTGGAGATCCTTGCGTTTATGGTGGCGTCCGTGGGCTTTGGCAAGTACAAGTAAGCAGCTGGAAGGAGCTACCCTGGGCACCTGTATCACCTCTCAGGATGGGTGCTGCCTTGGACAGGGTTGGGTTGTACCTGCATCTGTCGGCGGCGCCCCCATTCTTGCGAGTAATACAGATAAGCACCATTGCTGGGCTTAAGCATATTCTACTGGATTCCTATAAAAATGTAGCCTTTGAGTGTGGAACAAGGATGGCTTGTCGGCCCCCAAGAACGAGCACATCGTGTATCCTAGCGTCTCGCAAGCTCGGGGCGACCACTCTCTTCTTAGCCTCTTCATTTTATCGCAACGTTTCGCTCGGCTCTCTTAAACACCTCCGATAAGAGAGGTGGCAGGCCTCCCAGTGGCATATAAGCCCCAGGCTAACACTAACAACTAACCAGCCACCCGCTGCACACATTTATGGCTGACCGCTGATTGAACGATAATATACTCCGCAGTGCACAAAGACATTTAGCCACTCTCATAGCCGCGCCTAGAGGTTTGATTGGCTGGCGTGGACGTGGGGACCACATGCGGGTGGGTCCTCTTGGCTCTCTGGACATGGGACGGCCGTGGAGAAAAATCGCGAGTTTCTGGATCGGGTAGGAACCTGCGGTATCTCGAGTACTCGTAGTTTTTTTGTTGGGGAGGAGAGGGCTCGTTGCTTCTTCTACCCGTTTTCACCCGAGCCCCAGGTTCAAGTATACGCTCGAGCTAGTTACGAGTGTTGGCTCTTTCTCGTACTCGTACCTATTTATACGAAGTGATCATATATACCTATGCGTCTTAGTATGGATAATAAACTTGTATTACGTATCCAAGTTTTTTAGCGGACAGCGTGAAAAGGAACCATAAAGATGGGAGGTGACGTTGAGGTTGGTGGGGCCAAGCGCCTCACATGCGCCTCAGTTCAATTGTGACACCATGCATAATATCTACCGAGCTTCCAGGTTTTTTTTTTGTCCCCCCCCCCCGCGGTCGCCGCCGCCGCTTCGGTGCTGCAACAATTACGTACACAATCTTCCAAGCAAAAAGCTTGAAATCGGACCCCGGCAAAGTCCACGAGCTCCTTCCGGCTGTCCACCCCTCAACACTACAAAGTACCACCGCCCACCTATCCCGAACAAAGTAAACCCTTTCTCAAATCCCCGATATACCCAAAAACTTAAGACCCGACCCGCAACATCCTCATCGACCCGGTTTCGACCCGAGAGAACTGTAGCTAGAGAGCTTAACTAGCCCAAACCCGATACCGGAACCCGCGACAACGGAAAATTGACAAACGTCACCAACCAATACAGAACCAGGGATATATAAGCCAAGGAAACGGGAATGTCGAGACGCTCCGGGATGGCGAGCAACGGGGATGCGCTCAAGGACGGCGACAAGAAGTGTAGGCCAGGTGAGCAACGCCCTCCCCTCTGCACCCTTTTTTTTTGCTCTTCCCCTTCCCTACGAGGGAAAAGCTAACGAAACGTGATGCGCCAGTATGCGACAAGCAGACACTCCTATTATCCTCTGACGCCGGTCACTTTTCGCTTATACGGGCCCTGCACCTCGCCGATGCCATCACCGTGCTAAACGGTACGTCGCCCCCTGGTCACCCACCCCCCTCCCCAGCTCTCCCCGCGGCAGGAGAGTAGAGGAGAGATATAGGCACATGGGGGAGACAACTGATCGAGACTAACCTGGTGGGATTCCTAGGCATGTGCGGCGTCCTCTCCATCTTCACGTCCCTCCACTACTGCCTGGGCGAAGGCTCTGGCTCGCCCAACCCCTCCCTGCTCTACCTCGCGCTAGGCTTCCTGCCCTTCGGGCTGTTCTTCGATTTCCTTGACGGCAGGGTGGCGAGGTGGAGGAACAAGAGCAGCATGATGGGCCAGGAACTTGACTCCCTCGCCGATCTCGTGAGTGTTCACCTGGGGGACCCCCGCCTCTTCTCCTGCACCATAAGCAAGTGAAAATAGAATAAGAAGCTAACCAGACCGGCCGGTAAAAAAAAAGATCACATTCGGAGTCGCCCCCGCAACAGTAGCCACCACCCTCGGCCTCCGCACCCCCCTCGACTCCCTCCTCCTCGGCTTCTTCGTCCTCTGCGGCCTCGTCCGCCTCGCCCGCTTCAACGTCACCACCGCCACCCTGCCCAAGGACGCCTCGGGCAAGAGCAAGTACTTCGAGGGCACCCCCATCCCCACCAGCCTCGCCCTCGACGGCATGATGGCCTACTGGGTCTCCAAGGGCTGGATCCTCGACGACCTGCCCCTCGGCGTCGTCGGGTCCGGCGTCCTCGCTGTACACCCCGTCGTCCTGGTCTTCGTCGTCCACGGGTGCCTAATGACGAGCAAGAGCATTAAGATACCGAAGCCCTGAAGCGGGGGTGTGTAGGGAAAGGGTTAGATTTCGGGGATTCGGCAGTTAGGGTGTGTGTTTGGGGGGGAGGAGGTTGAGAGGGTGAAATAAAGGGTAACGAGAGTCCCGTTTTTTCTTTCTTTCTTTTTTTGCTTTACGATAATTTATATACATTTTATGAGATACGTTCGAAAGCAAGGCATGGGTGGTCCTTGGTTCCCTGAGCCCAATATTCCGCGGCGATGTCTATGTTCCCCCTTCCGTGATATATAACCGGAGATGAGCAGGGTTCGGACACCCTGAGTGAAGGGCGGAGGATAGTATTAGCGCATCATGGTTAGTGGCCTAAAGTGTATAGGGGATTTGGCGGGGGCCTACTCATTCTTCCTCGAACGAAAGGCACCGCCTACAAGGGCGTACATAGCCTCAAAAATCCATTTGGACATCTAGACGTCTAGATATCTGAGCTTGGATGAACATCAATCTACTCTATGTACGCACATCCCCCCAGCTTATGCCTTCTCCTCCGCCTTCTGCGCCTTCTCGACCTTGGCTTCGGGGAACGGGTTATACATCCCCTTGTCCTCCCGGAGCTTCACCAGCTTCTCGATCGCCTCCTCTAGACCGACGGGCTTGCCCCTGTCCTGCGCCGAGGTGTCGTCCCTGTAGCGGACGTTGACCTGTCGGCCGCGCATCTCCTCGTCACCGACGACTTTTCATCCAAAGTCAGTATATATTTTCTCTCACTTTGCAACTCGGCAGATACGGGCATAAACCGGGGGGAAAAGGGGGGGGGTAGAGATGAGGGAGACGGGTGAAGATGGGGAATAGAGAGCGTGTGAGGGAGAAAGAGAGAGCGTGCGAGGGAGAAAGGGAGAAACGTACTGAAGATAAAGTTGTACTGCGCGAGCTGCGCCGAGCGGACCTTCTTCTGCAGGGTGTTGCCGCTGGTGTCGACGTCGACGAACATGTGCTGCTCGTGGAAGATGGAGCGGACCTCCTCGGCGTACTCGAGGAATCCCTTGCCGACGGGGATGACCATCTGGAACCGCGTTAGCACAGCCACACCACACCACGTGGAACGGGAGACTCGGGGAGGTCAAAGGGGAGAGAGCCCTACAATCTGCCGGGGCGAGAGCCAGAACGGCCACTTGCCGCCAAAGTGTTCGATGAGAATACCCGTGAACCGCTCAATGCTGCCGGCCATGGCCCTGTGGATCATGACGGGGCGCGCACAGCCCGCGGTCAGGGGCTTCATGTGGTCCTCGCGCCTGTACTCCTTCTCGCCACCCTTCGCCTTCTCCGCGGCGTCGGCCTTCGCCTTCGCCTCCTTGGCCGCATCCTCCTTGGCGGACTTGGCAGCCGGCGTGGCCTCGCCGACGACGTACTCGAGGTTGAAGGACTGGGGATTCATGAAGTCGAGCTGGAAGGTGGCGACCTGCCACTCGCGCTTGAGCGAGTCGAGGACCTTGACGTCGATCTTGGGGCCGTAGAAGGCGCCGTCACCCTCGTCCAGCTCCCACGCGATCTTGGTCTTGGCCGTCAGCTCGTCGAGTGACTCCTTCAGCATGGCCTCGGCACGGTTCCACGTCTCGATCTCTCCGAGGTACTTCTCCGGCCTGGTGCTGAGCTTCAGCTTGAAGGTGAAGCCGAGCAGACCGTACATCTCCTCGAGGAAGTTGAAGAGGCCATTCATCTCGTCCTTGATCTGATCCTCTCGGCAGAAGATGTGTGCTGAATTATATGGGTCAGCCGGGGAGCATGGAATGGAGCAGGGGGCAGGGGGTAGGGGGGTATCACATACCATCATCTTGCTGGAATCTCCTCACCCTGGTGAGACCGGACAACGCACCACTAGCCTCGTTACGGTGGAGGACGCCAAAGTCGGCGAAACGAAGGGGAAGTTCACGATGGCTACGCTCCCTGTGACCGAACACTAAACATATCGTCAGCGAAGGCCTTCACAGTGTTATAGCGGAAGGGTGGCCATACTGAGGCAGTGCCCGGGGCAGTTCATGGGCTTGAGAGCAAACTTGGTCTTGTCGACGTCAAAGACAAACTATTGGCAGGGTAGTCAGTACCGCGGCCAATCTAATACAAATGGAGTTCCGTTGAATAAGACCATACCATGTCGTCCTTGTAGTAGTTCCAGTGGCCGGATTGCTTCCAGAGGTCCGAGTTGTACATGCTGCATGAACTGTTAGGGTACTCAGGTGGGTTGATTGGAAGGGGACGGGCCTTACTTAGGAGTGACGACCTCCTCGTAACCCCGCTTCCAGTACTGTTCCTTGATATAGTTCTGGAGCGTGTTGTAGATGCGGGTGCCGTGCGGTAGCCAGAAGGCACTTCCTGGCGAGAGAGGGTGGAAGAAGAAGAGCTCCTGCTCCTGGCCGAGCCTTCGGTGATCGCGCTTGGCCGCCTCCTCGAGGAACTGGAAAAGTGTAAGGATATGCTCTCAGGGGGGTAGTAATGGATAGTGCTTACCTTCTTATGCTCCGCCATCCGCTTCTTGTCGGCTTGGCTACGGTTAGTAAGGGGGTGACGATGAGTGGGGCCTGATACGTACGGAAGCTGATGCCGTAGAGCCTCTGAAGCGAATCGTTCTCTTGAGAACCCAACTACGCCTTGTTAGTCCCGAGCACCGACAGAAATGAGGAATGGGAAGGACCGTACGAAGTAGGAGGCGCTGTTCTTCAGGATGGAGAAGGCCTCGATGCGGCCGGTGTCGGGGACATGGGGTCCACGGCAGAGATCGATCAGGGGTCCGTTTCGGTAGACAGTGGTGAAGGTGCCGTCGGGGATCTTGTCCTTGATGATGTGCTGCTTGTACTTGTTGTAGTTGAACTAACACGGGGAAATGGTTAGCACCGCAGCCCAAACCCAAACCCAAATCACACCAAACCACACCCGGTCTCCCTCGAGCTTACCATTTCAAGTAGGTCCTCCTTGGACAGCTCCAGCCTCTCGAACTTCTGCTTCTCCTTGACGATGGACCCGACGAGGCTCTCAATGGGCTTCCAGTCCGACTCGTGGAGCGCGCCACCATCCGGCAGCGCCATCTCGTAGTAGAATCCGGTCTCGATGGGGGGTCCGATGCAGAGAGAGCAGCCGAAGCGCCTCTCGCAGGCCTCGCCGAGGATGTGGGCGCTCGAGTGCCAGAAGACCATCTGTCCCTGCTCGTCGTCGAAGTTCAGCAGCTCGAGCCTGCAGCTGTACTCCAGAGGCCTGTCGAGATCCCAAAGCTTCTCCGGGTCGCCGTCTAGCCTCGCGACGACGGTGCGCTTGTAAAGGCTGTTCGAGATGCTCTTTGCGATCTCGCCGGGACTGGTCTCCCACGCGATGCCCCTGTTTTCCGGGAGGAGGCCGTAAGTATTCATACAAATCGAAACTCGGGACTTGCTTTCTCTCAAGAGGAATGAATCCGTTTCGGGGCTTTTGCTTACTCCCGGATCTTGCCGTCAGGCATCGTGATGGAGATGGGTTCGCGGGGCTTCGCGGCGATCTTGGCATCGTACTCCTTCTTGAGCTTGTCGAACCTACGCGACGGAAAGGGAAAAAAAAGTGTAAGCACAACTGGTTTGAAGCATTATACTGCCAAAAAAAAAAGGGGACAGCAGGATAGGGAGGGCTTCCTACAGGTCGAGCCGGTGCTGTAGGAACTCGGGCGGCGGGTTCATCTCGAGAGCGCGTTGGGGACCATCGGCGGGGGCGCCGCCCTTCTTCTTCTCCTTCTTGCCGCCGGCGATGGCGACCTTCTTGACGCCGTCGGCGACAGC
Organism: Cephalotrichum gorgonifer; assembly: GCA_900312665.1. Taxonomy (NCBI): domain Eukaryota; kingdom Fungi; phylum Ascomycota; class Sordariomycetes; order Microascales; family Microascaceae; genus Cephalotrichum; species Cephalotrichum gorgonifer. Next base: position 158,445 of record ONZQ02000005.1, on the reverse strand, counting down.
GTCGACTGCCTTGTTTGCCGGATCCATGATATCGTATGCAATTGGGGTGTTTTGCTGCTTGGGGGGTGGAGATGGGAATTTGGCGGTAGGAGTGGTTCGTTAAGTGGGAAGGGTTCGAGAGTCGAGTGAGGTGGGGTACCCCGCCAAATCCCACCCTCAGAAATTCCAATGAGTGTGACAGCCTGTGGGCAGTAGCGAGTGACTCAGTGCCTTACGACGGCCGAAACAGTGATGACTACATCCTAATCTCCCTTTTATTGCAGACCAGCTACACGATGCTGTCCGGGCTATCTATCTCATCCTTTTACAGACTCTGGAAATGTTCCGAATTGCTCCTTGATTTAAAACAGCGGACGCCCAGTAGATTAGATCCAGCTGAGTACATAGGTCTTCAATTGCATCGAGAAGTAGCCAGGTACAAGAGAATGGGCAGGGACTAAGTGCTATAACCGTTACAACGGGCCATTGTATAGGAAGTGAGATGCTCGTTTAAGTGACCGACTAGCCCAAATTTCGCCCGTCTCTGTGTCAAAATGTCAAGATCGTAAGGTTGAAGTAGGGATCAATGGCACGGATTCTCACTACCTAACTATACAGCACACCGAGTATCAATTCCTCCTGGTCTGCCCACAGGCATCCGGCCCCACCTCGACTTCTCCTGCCGCCCAAATATTTTTCCGCCCCGAGCACACTCCAACCAATCATAAACACTCAATCGCTTAAGCTTCCAGCACATTTTCAAGACCCACCCCCAGAGAAAAAAAAATCCGAATTTCTCAAGTTTCCAGCCCGTCGATTTAGAGAAGCATAGCGCAACGGCAAACGAAACGCTTCTTTCCCCGACCACTACCGAAGCACCCAACGAGAGCACCCGACCTGCCGAGTCTCGGAGACCCCACGAAATAAATCTACAAAATGTCGTTTAGAGGCGGTTCCCGGGGCGGCGGCCGCGGCGGCGCCCCCCGCGGCGGTGGTACGAAGAGCCCTCCCCTTGTTGAAGAGCCCACCTGAACATTCCCCTTCCCAATTGCTCAACCCCCCCGTATCTCCTCCCCGCGAGGCCGGATACGTAGGATTCTGGCAGAGACAGAGAGACGGATAGAACTGACAAACCTTCCCTCCCCCCTTTTACAGGCCGTGGCGGTGGCTTCCAACGCGACTTCGGCCCGCCGGCCTCCGTCCTAGAGATGGGCTCCTTCATGCACGCCTGCGAGGGCGAGATGGTCTGCTCGTCCACCAACGACAAGGTCCCCATGTTCAACGCGCCCATCTACCTCGAGAACAAGACGCCCGTCGGCAAGGTCGACGAGATCCTCGGGCCCATCAACGAGGTCTATTTCACCATCAAGCCCTCCGAGGGCATCCAGGCCACCAGCTTCAAGGACGGCGACAAGTTCTACATCGCGGGCGAGAAGCTCCTCCCCCTCGAGAGGTTCCTACCCAAGCCCAAGGTCGTCGGAGCGCCCAAGGTCAAGAGGCCCGGCAGGGGCGGCCCGGGCGGCTCGCGCGGCGGATTCGGCGGGAGGGGCGGTAGGGGCGGGCCGAGGGGTGGCGCCAGGGGCGGCTCGCGCGGCGGCTTCAGCAGGGGCGGCGGCGGCGGACGGGGCGGAGGCGGCTTCTCGAGGGGAGGCGGCAGGGGCGGCGGCGGCCGTGGTGGTGGTGGCCGCGGTGGTGGTGGCTTCAGCGGCGGCTTCAGCCGGGGTGGTCGCTAGATGCGCTTTGCCAAACACTCGCGTTCTTCCTCCTGTCATTTTTTCTTATACTCTTGACGACACCCACACCTCTGCGCAAAACGTCCTTTTGCTGCACCGTCGGCCCCGTCCCCGGCTGACCGGACCCACCCCCTTGTTCTCTCTTGTTTTTGTTCTCTCTTAAAGACCGGCGTTTATTGGGAAATGGGAGGCGGGAAAATGTTCAAACTATTGCCTACTTCGAATTTCAGAATCTCGGAATTTTCTCTCACGGTTAAACAGTTGGCATTGTTCCCCCCTACTCGGGTGTTTTTCTCATCTCTCCAGCGGATTTAGAACTGGTAGGCCTGAAAAGAAGATGGTTTTTTTTTTCGTAACTTGATATTATAACTTGGTATTATTACTATGGAATTAAAGGGTTTCGAAAAGACAGAAAACATTCCGTGGGTATACAACGCTCCCAAAAGTAACGACCCCCCCCCCCCCCTGAGACCAAATCACACCTGGGAGGGGCTACCGCCTGCCCTCCCCCGGACGACCCTTTAAACGTTTGCCTTCTTTCCCTTCCAGCCCCCAACGCGCAACGCCGCACCCTCCTCCGGCTCCGCCGGCCACAACGTGTCACAGACGGCGGCCACCAGCGCCAGCAGGCTCCCCAGGCCCGCCAGCCCCACGGCGAGGTACATCGCGCCCCTGTTACCCGCCAATATATCGGCTTCCTCCCCGACCCTGGAGGCCACCGTCCCCGCGACGCCCAGGCTCACCGAGATCGAGCCAAAGGTCGTCGCGAAGACGAGACTGCCCGCCACGCCGCGGTGCTCGGCGGGGAGGCTGTTCGCCACCAGGATGGCGGCGACGGGGCTCGACATGTTCATGCCCAGGGGCACGAAGAGGATGCTGAGGAAGGAGTTGATCCAGTACGTCTGCCCCACGGGCGCGGTGGCCATGAGCGCGGCACCCAAGGCGAAGGACAGCATGGAGGCGAGCATGACCCAGTACGGCGTCACGCGGCGCAGGAGGTAGGCCGCGAGGACGCTGGCGAGGAGCCCCGTGATGGGCGTGGGGACGAAGGCGGCCGACGCGAGGAGGGGCGTCCAGCCGCGGAGGTCGACTAGGAGCTGGAAGGTGTAGAAGGCCCATATGGCGAAGCAACCCCACCCGGCGGCCGTACAGGCGAGGATGAGGGCTGTTGTCGGAGTCATGGCCGAGAGGGGCACGAGGGGATGCTCCGCGAAGAACTCAACGTATACGGACGCGCCCAGGAGGAGGACGCCTATGATGAAGAGGAAGTAGACGTACGCGGTCGACCAGGATGCTATGGGCGCCTGGTTCCACGCAAAGGCAAATAGGATGAATCCCGATACGCCGAGGGCGATGCCGGGAACATCGACGAGCCTCCAGAATTTCTGGCCCCTGATGGCTGGGTCCATCGGGGGGTCCGGGGGGAGGACCAGTATGCTCTGGCAGGCGAGCGTGAGGCAGACGGCGCCGAGCACGAAGAAGGCCCATTCCCACGATGTGAGCCGCGCAAAGAGGCTCGCCATCACGGCGCCGAGCACAAAGCCCAAGGGCGCCGAGGTTCCGAGCAGGCACATGACGAGGTTTCTCCTCCTTCCCAGCTGATACACGCTCCCCAGCATCGCCTGGCCGCTCGGGACGGTCATGGCGGGCCCGATGCCCTGCATGGCCCTGCACACGCAGAGGAAGACGGCGCCGTTGCCTCCGCGCTCGACGTACACGCTCACGCCCGCCAGCGTGCTCCACAGGGCGAGCCACGCGAACCCGGCGACGAAGACCCTCTTGTGCCCCAGGAGATCCCCCAGGCGCGCGGCGGGCAGGGAAAAGGCGCCGGCGCCGAGGGCGAAGGCCGCCGTGTACCAGGATAGGTAGCCGGCGGCCGTGTCCGGGAAGGTGGCGCCGATCTCCGCGGCGGGGGCGAGGGCCTGCGCGAAGGCGGCGAAGAGGAGGAGCTGCGAGAAGCATATGATGCCGACGAAGAGGACCTCGCGGAGGAGCGAGAAGGGCGGCCGCCCGTCTGAGAACTGGGATACCAGGGCGCTCCCTCTCGCATTGACGGAAGCGAAGGCCCTGTCCGTTCCCGCGTTGAGGGGTTCGCGGAGATAGGAGATGTTAGTGCGGAAGAAAGACTGCTTTGGGCTGTTGGGTTCGGCGTATGAATGCGGGGTGTCCGGTAGCGGCCATCCCGGTTGGCCGGCGGAGCTAGCTGTGAATGGCGGGACGGGGGACGCGAGGGTGGTATGGGCGTTGCCCTCAGGCTCGGGCGGGGTCACACTATCAATCTGTCCGACATTGGGTTCTACTTGGATGGGGCGCGCCTCAACAAGCTGGGGTGTCGAGGGGGAGGCCGCGTGCGGTAGGTCGGCTGTTGGCAGAGGCGGAGACGGTCGAGTGCTAGGCCTCGACGCGGAAATATGGGTAGAGGTTGTCCCCCCCGAGCCCCCAGTTGTAAAAGGGAATTGGGTAGCAGCAGGGGCATCAGCCTGTGTGGTTTCGGGGACGGGATCATAGGGCGGAGAGCCCGATGCAGTGGCAGGTTGCCGGGGTCCATCCGATTTCGGAAGCGACGTCTTCGATGCGCTCCCCTCGCTGTCCTTCTCACGCAGCTGGATCCTGAAGGCCTCGGTGGTGGCTATAAGTCGGTCGGCGACCCTCTGCATGGCCTCGACGGCCGAGCTGACTGAGTGAAGGGACAGGCGCTTCTCCTTGCCATTTTCAACGTCTCTTTCCTCCATTTCAGTGGTATTCTCGGTGGCTACCTCATGGCCTGAGTAGACACTGGTGGGGTTCTGCGACGAGAACTTGAACTTGGTGGCCAAGCTGTCGAAAGGGGGGGTCCGCAGCTGTTAAGTACCTTGTAGTATAAGACGGGAGACAGGAGCTGTAAGAAGGGTCCGAGAATTAAGGTTGGGGAACGAAGTATAGGCAGGGTTGTGCGGGATAATATAACGTCGTATAAGCTCGGGATGCAGAGTGGCAGTGGACACAGGGTTCTTTGAGCTACGGGTAAGTATAAGAGAGGATGTCAAGCTTAGTTTAAAGAGAACCGAGCCGAGCTACTTGAGCGATAGGTGGGCTACAAGTAGAACCGGGCTGAGGCCGTGGAAATGACGGGGTTGGACTCGTATTCAGATCAGAGTACGCACAATGATAATCAAGACTCGGCACAAGACAGCAGGAGACACGCGCGTACGGGTACTGGTAAATACTTTGCAGTGATTCTCGGAGCTGCAGCTCTGAGAGACAGAACTAGAACCAGAGCTAGAAACCCAATCCCTGTAGGCAAGGGAGGCTAGGATGCGGCCCATGGATCGCGCTAAGAACGAGAAGGATGTCCGTGCGACGACATGGACAGGGATGCAGCTGCGGCGGCTGCAGTCAGACCTCGAAACATCCCTAATCCGGCCCGGCCTCTTACTAGGGACGGCAAGTGGCGGTGGTGGCAGTGGTGGCAGGATGATGGGTGGCGGTCGGTGGTTGGTGGTTGGCAAGGTGGCTGGCAAGGGGTGCGGGCAAGGATGTTGGGCGACGGGAAAAGTGAGACAGTGAGACAGCCAGGGCTGGGACTGGAACAGGGGAGGAGAGCCAGCCGATAGGGGTATGAACGAGTACGAGTAAGACATGGACAATAAATCTGACTGACGGGTGACAGGTGAAGGGTGACACGACGTCAAGTGTCAGTGAATGGATAATACGGAAAGTATGGGAAGCGAGATTTCTTGGTCTGGTCGCACAGTCGCATGTGTGTGTGTGCCGTGTCTGCGGAGGCAGGGTAAAACACTAACAGCGCGGCACGCGGAGATCCTGGGCGGGCCCACGAAGCGGTCATCGCGGCAGATGGTAGTAGATGCAGATGCAGAGGCAGAGAGGCATAAAGGCGGGCGGTTAACTCTCGGTCGCAGGTTGCGTGGGGTGAATGAATACGGAGTTGAGGTGCGGTAGGTTTACCGAATCCATCACCCTGCGCCTGCGCCTGCGCCTGCACCCTCCATCTCGCCAAGGAAAGGTAGTAAGAAGTAGTAATGGGATCCGCCTCTGCTGCGGCAAGACGGCCCTCGTCCGCCCAGGCCACGCGAAGCGATGAACGAGGATGGGATATGTGGGAGGCAGGCTGGAGGCTGTGGGGAGCAGATCCCAACCCCGGCCTTGGCCTGGGATCATCACGAGGGAGCCATGGACAAGACGACGGGATGCGAGGTACCTCCGCACATCAGACCGAGCCGCCAATATTTGTATCCGCATAAGAGAGGCACGGGGGTAAACAATGGCGATCAAGCCCTGGCGTCGATCTCGCAAGGACCGCTGCCTTCTGCCTGGGGGATTTGCGCCCTTTCCAAGTACGAGCATGTTCATCATTCTCGGTGAGGGTAACAAGTACCCATGTAATACTGGTTGGCAGCTGCGTCTCTCTCGCAAACGCAATGGCCAACATTATCGACGCCCCCGCCCCGCCCCGCCTAGATGGGGCCGAAGAAACGGGCCCCAAGGATCCATTGAAACGGCCAGGATCGGGACAGGGCAAGGCAAGGCAGCTTCTGGTCAGGGATGCGGCGCCTCGCCCACGCCTTGCCGTAGTGTCCGTGTCCGTGTCCGCGACCAGCAATGGCCGCCGCGGGCACCTCTATGCATGCGTACCCGCACTTGCGAAGTGTGTCCCATTGATTCTGTGTGAGGTTCCCCGCGCCGTCCTGTTTGGTGTGACTTGGCCTTGGGAGCACCGACCCCGCCGGACTACCAAAGGAGGGTTCGGTTCGGCTCGGGGTGTCTCGCCTCGTCGCGGGAATATTATGCAACGCGAGGACGTGCATCCATCAACGTCGTCTGCCATCCACCCCGTCTGCAGCTCGGGTAAAAGAAAGCTGCGACCCCCCGAACCCTCTCGCGGGCAAGGTACTGGGCCTGCCACATGCTTGTGGTGTGCGAGGCGGGACGGCGGGGAAGCGAGGGGCTGTGTTGGGAGAACGCGAGTTCATCTTACCCGTGAAAGTTGCTCACTGTTCAAGTATTACGACCAACTCGTAAGCGGCGGAGTATTATTCCAGCAAAGCCAACATTAATTGGGCGGAGGAGGAGCTTGGACCCTGGGCTCGCAGGCTCCCGTTGTACTTTGTCAGACGTACTTGTACTAGCGCCAACTGCTGCCCCATCCACATCCACTTCCACATCCTTGCGGAGAGCACATCCTTGCAAGCACTTGAACAGGCATCGTTAAAAATAGTAACATCGCATCCTCAGCTCAAGCTCCCAAATCCTTCTCCGTACAAGTACGCTCCACTGCTCGTTCCCTCATCCGGAACAGAATCCCCCAGAACGAAATCCTGATGACGACGACCCGGATACATCGACAGAATATAGACGAGCGAGCGAGAGATCAGGTCGTCCGTCGTAATACTTGTGAGATATAAATAAAATTACGGGCTCCTCCGCCTCTTCAAGAGCATCCTCTCCGAAAAAGAGATAGAATCACGCCTTATACGAACGAGTATCCATAGTATTTACGTCCACATCGTGCTAAAGATGCCCCAATCCCGCGCTCTATCATCTAAATGCCAACTCGTCGTCATCATATCCCATCCCAAGGCACCTCCTACCTCCTACCTCCTACCCTACCCTCCACGTCCCGGTCCCCACGTCCCTTACCTCCCCCGCGCCATCACAGTCAGGCGGAAGATACCTGTGTACTCGCAGCACTCGACTTGGGATACCCGCCCGGGACATGCAGGTTCTTAGCTGCCGACGCCCTTGCCATCTCCGACACGACTGCCTCATCATCTGCCATACTCCGCGGCTGTTCCCATCCCACCGTACTCACCCCCAGCCGCCCATTAGCTGCGTCGGTCACTTTGACAACACCCGCAGACATGACGACCGGACATTCGGCGGAGAACCGGACATGTTCCTTCTCCTCCCCGACCTGCTCCTGATGCCCGTCCGCCGTAGGCTCCCGGTACGCCATGTCCATCCCGTGCGGCAGGTACGAGCCTACCGGGACCGCCTCGGTGGCATGGTGCGAGTGCGAGTGCGCTTCCGGGACCGCCCCGGTGGCATGGTGTGAGTGCGAGTGCGAGTGCGACTGCGCTTCCGGGACCGCCCCGGTGGCATGGTGCGAGTGTGAGTGCGAGTGCGAGTGCGAGTGTGCATGCGCTTCCGGCGGCGGTCCTTGAGGGACACCCCGACCCCCGCCGGCGACCGACCCGTCCGCGTAGGAATGCCCCCGGCTCGGCGTCCGGTACTCGTAGACCCCCGCAGCAGCAGCAGCCCCCGCCCCCGCCCCGTAGACCGGAGTGGGCTGGTGCAGCGGCTCATTCGTGTAAGGGTTCACGCCGTCCCGCACCGCCTCGTGGCTCACAATGGCCGCGTGCGAGGGCGCCTCGTCGAGCCGTACGCGCGAGGTATTCCCGTAGCCCCCCGCCCCGTGGCCCGCCCTTCCCACGTAGCCGCCTCCCGTCTCCCCGTCCCCGCCCTTGCCTCCAGCAGTGGCCACCCCGTTAGTCATGTATGCCGCACCCCCGTTCGCCGGGCCCGAGCTAACGGACGAGGTCGACCCCGGCGCCTCCGCGCCCCCCCGCGCGTCGTTAACCTGCAAGTCAGACGGGAACCTGCCCCCCGCCTGCGGCCTCTTCGCCGCGCCGCCGTCCTGCCTGGAGCCGACATCCACCGACTCACCAGCCGAGAACGGCTCGTCGTCCTCCTCGTCCACGGCTCGGGCGTCGCTGCTCGTCGACCTCCTGGACGCCCGGCTCCCGCTCCTCGTCGACACGGACCCGCCTCTCACGAAGAGCTCGTTCCGCTCCTTGGACGTCTGTTCCGTGAGCACCTTGAGGTCCGCGTACCACGCCATCATCGTGTCGTAGCTCTCGGCCCGGAACACCCACGTGTGCCCGCGGTGCACGCCGCCCGCCTGCCGGCCCTTGAGGATGAACTTCTGAGAGGCCGTTCCCTCCTTCGAGTGCGAGCCGAGCTTCTGCTCCGGGAGGAAGAGGGACATTACTGGGGCCTGGGCCTTGTCTGCTGATTTGAATTCGTGGAGGTGGGTCGGCGACAGGACGTACCTAAGGGGGCTGTTAGACGCCCATACGGCAGAGGTAACAAAGGGGGTTGCTTACCATCCTGCGGTGTAGCTCTTAAGATACTTGCTCTTCCGCTCGAGAAGACCGGCTCGAAGCTCCTGGCACGCCACGTGGTCGCGCCCCGGGTAGTGTATGCTCTCCGGGGACCGCATCGGCACCGCGGGGTCCACGAACTGGTCGTTTCCGCGCATGAACTGCTCCCACTCGTAGTCCTTGGGCATGTCGACGGGGCCGACGCTGAGTTCCTCGGCCGCCCCAAACGCCGAGTCCGCCTCCCGCTTCAGGATCGAGGCGTAGGCGCTGAACGCCTTCTGCACCTCCCCGACCACGATGGCCTCCAGCTCCCTGCCGGAGGTCTCGAGGTTCAAGTAGGCCTAAATTTCACAAGAATTGTGTTAGTAACCCCCCCTCCAAAGGTTCATCATCTACCAAAAAACACCGGCGACAAAACTCCCCGCCAAAAAAAAAGAGAAGAAAAAAAAACGCACTTGATGTAGGTAATTCTCCTCGTCGATTTGCCTCTCCACCTGCCTGTCCACCGCCAGCCGGAGCAGGTACGGGTCCTGCTTCCCCGTGGCGAGCCCCGAGTCCAACTCCGCCTGGCCCAGCACGTCCTGCAGCGCCTTGGCCGCCTTCCTGGTCCCGTCCATCTCCTTCTCGACCGAGTTCTTGAAGTCGCCCGACAGGTTCTTGATCTCCTTGATCTTCTGCTGCAGGTCGCTCCGCAGCCCGCTGAGGGCCGCGATGACGTCGGCCTCGACCTCCTGCGCCCGGGCGGCGTCCTGGACGGCGTCCTTGTTGTACCTGCGGATGATGTGCATCGCGTCGCCGAGCCCGTCCGGCCCGAGGAGGATCGGGTGGTGGCTGATGTTGTGCGCGGCGCTGGCGAGCTTCACGGCGGCCTTGGCTCGGCTCTCGTAGTGGGACTGGACCTCCCGGAAGTAGGTGACCAGCTCCTTCAGGTATTTCCTCCACGCTGGTAGTCCCCCGGACATTAGCAAACATGTACCCTCCCCCGCCCAGGGCTTCAGGGAGGGACCCGGTAGCCCCCGGCTATATGGGAAACAGTACAGTAACTAAGGAAACATCAGAAACGGCCATACCTTGAAATCTCGCCGCAAGGGCATCCGTGGGGCTCGCCCCCACGGGGACGGGACAGTAGAACGCGCTGTGCGCCTCGTCCGGATCCGCCGTCGACTGCAGCGCCAGGCTCCTCACGCTCCCGGCCTTGACGCTCCTCTTGCTCCCGCTCCTCTTCAGGCTCGCCGACCGGCGGATCGACGCCTTCTTCCTGAGCGTGTTGCCGCCACTACTATTGGCCCGCGCCAGCTGCAGCTCGTCGGGTGGCGCGCCGGCCACAAACGAGCCGGAGCGCTGCATCGTGTCGGCACCACCACGCGGGCGCTGCCCCTCGAGTATGGAGCTGCCGCGCCGGCTGGCGTCCCAGTCTTCCGTGAATCGGCTCGGTGCGGCGGAGGGGCCGTGTCGGGGGGACGCAGCGAGGGGAGGCGGATGTTGGGACTGCGATTGGGACTGCGATTGCGATGGCTCTCGGTTTACGGGAGTGTGCCTCGTTGCGGTGTCGTTCGTTCCGGCGTCTTCGCTGTCCGGGCGTAATGGGAATGAGGGTGTCCCGAGGCTCCGTGCCGGTGTCGCTTGTTGGGGGAAGTAGCTCGCTTGTTGTGTCTTGGTCGGGGTGGTGTTCGCACGAAGGTGACGTTGAGTATGAAGCTGGTCCAGAGGTCCAGAATGGTGGCCCGCGGCTACAGGCGTCTGGAGCGGGGACATGGCGGCCATATCAGCGCTGTGGGCACCGGGCACCTCTTTGGCCCGCTATGACGCAGTTGGCTGGCTGTCGAGGGAGACCCTGTCGGGCAGATCTGACAGCACACGTTGTTTCTGCTGTCTCTCCCTTTGGCGTTTTGCGGGTAACCTAACCCAGAGGTCGGCTTTCTGACTTTGAGTAAATATAGACGAACTTGGAAAAAAAAACCCGGCCTTGATCCGGATTGCCTGTATGATGGCCGCTACGTAAAAGGTCTCAGAGTCCAAAATGAATTTCTGTTTCTGCTTTTGTTCAGAGAAATATTGTCCATGCTCATGTTTGCCGGGATGCGCTAATAACTAATACTTGTACTCGAAGCAGAAGGGTTAGCTTGGCCATGCTACATGACGAATCCGCGGTGACGCAACCCCGTGTCACGCCAAGGAGCGTATTTCTAGTGTAAGGTGTGTTGTGGATGCTAGGCCCAGAGGCAGTTACTTTCATGTACAATATAAAACGCCCACTTACACAGATCCCGCCACCTTAATACAAGTACAAGTATAGGGCTGACCCAACAATTCCCGGGGGGGCCCGATATTCAAGCTGGATCTTAACTTTTGGTTGATTCTCTTGATCCATCTGCCTGCTCCTAGTTGTATGTATACCCGGTCCCTACGGAGAGGATAGCGATCGGGCATCCAAGCCCGAGACCAACCCTACCAAGCCGAGTATACTCGTACCCCTTCATTGATGTCATTGCCGGAGTATTTTTCTCCCAAAGCCCACAATGTACCTATCCCCTCTTGGCAGACCTAATAATGATCTCTCTCCCTACCCCCCTTGCCCCGTTTACTTGAAGAGGCCTCCCTTCCCCCATCTCAAGCTCGCATCGAACTTGTGAGCCGCGGAACACGGCTTCTGTCGGTCAAAGTTTCCCGGACCAGCCTGAGGACCCCTTCGCCCTGCGTCTGCGTCTATATCCGCGCAAAGGGATATTTCAATAGAAGCCTAGAGCCATGCAAGTACCTGCCGTGTCCCCCACCGCGACCGAGCTCATCGTACTCCTCGCAGGTAGGTACCCGTTCCTCCAATTGACTTTAACTTTCCCTTCTCCACGTACGACTACGTACTACAGTGGCGCACAGACCAAGTACAGCCCACAATGACGTAGACTCCTCCATCCTCCCCATCCCCTCCATCTTCGGGTCCCCATTTTTCTCCTTTAGGCATCCGCGCATGTGAAATGAAGTCATACTCCGCATATCTTGAAAGAGTCCGCTGGATGGGCGCCTGCCTGGGTTGGTAGAGGATGGGAGACTTACTAACTCTCAGATATGAAGCCCAAGTCTCTCACTACAAGGTCGCTTGAACACAGGTTCGTTTGCCAGAACGACGCCCGCGAAATATATAGAGAAGCCCCCCCCCAAAAAAGAAAGAAACCTCACTACGCGAGCATCTCGGTTATACTATCACAAACACATCACCAAAAAGGGTACCGATAGTATTATTCAAAAGTTTAATCTCCTCGCCCGCAGTTCCCTACCTCGTATACCCACTCACCCGTACCCCCCTTAAAAAACCTCATCCCGCAACGCCCAGGTATTTCAAAACTTCCAAAAACTCCTTGCTGTTATGCCGTTGACCCGTATAAAGCGTCTCGTCCGGGGCCGCGTAAACCGAAGAAAGGCAGAGACGGTATTGAGCATGGTATATAAAAAAAAATAAAAAAAAAAGAAAGGCAACAGCAGCAACCCAAAGGAGGTTAGGCCACGGGAACTAAACAAATGAAAAAAGGCCAAAACGGTAGAAGCAGAAGCAGAGGATGAGAGAGAAGAATGAATGAACAACAAATGAAGAAATTCGCCATAGAAAATACTCCCTCTAAGCACGTAGGATAATCGGCAAGCGTCGTTTCAGCGCCCGTAATATGCTCTTGGACGCCTTCAACCCGAGACAGCCCACCCCTCTACCCCCGGAACAAACGCTATTGTCCTGGGACCTCAGATCCCTCGGGGGCGGTCGTCACCGTCACCGTCGCAGTCGCAGCGGCAGTCGGCCTCCCTCTCCGTCTCGGCGGCGGCGCCTTCGGTGGGGTCTTCTTCATCCCGCCGTTAACATGGAGCGTCGACATCTGCGAGTACGGCACCCCGTGCCGATGCTGCGGTACCTCTGGCAGGGCCTTCTTCTTAGCCTTTGCGGGCGGAGGAGGGCTGACATCCCCCTCCCCCTCCCCTCTCGCCTCCTCCGCCGCGACCTCCCGTTCGTCGCCGAGTCTGGCCGCAGCGGCTCCCAACGCGCGGCTCGGCGTCTTCACCCCTGGCTTCTCCATAACACCCGCGACGTCGCCGACGCTAACGGAGCTGGAGTTCCGCGCGGCGGAGAAGCTGACGCTCAGATACTGAGGCCTGCCCCTACTCTGCGGCGCATCCGTGGGCGACTCTCCCTCGGCCAGGCGCAGCCACTCTACGTTCGAGACCCGGTCGACAAGCCGGAGGGTGGTCTCATCCGCGGGCGCAAAGTGGCCGCCGCCGCCGAGGAGGATGCGCAGGGCCCTGTGGACCTCGTGTTGCTTGTAGTGCGGTGGCTGGCTGAGCTGGGTGTGCGCCAGGAGGGGGTAGAGCACCCGGAGGTACGTGTGACGCAGCGCCGTCTTCTCCTCGGGGAGGTCCATCAGGTTCCGTAGTATGATGTCCAGGAGAACTTTCAAGTCGTTCGTGTAGAAGTACTCGTACGTGGCCTTGGTCGTAAATAAGAGGTAAAGGAGCTTGAGGATGAGCAGTTGCTGGGACGTCTCGGTCTCGCGGTTGAGCAGCAGGATGATGTTTTCGCCAAACGTCCGGAATGAATCTCCGTGGATGCTCAGCATTTTTATTACCCGGTTGGTGATGGGGGACGTGGACGAGTCGGCGGCGGACGCAAGCATGTACTGCTCGTTTAATACGAGCTGTTCATAGAACAAGGGTCAGTTCCTGACAGAGGATATGGGCCAAGTCTGAACCGGGGACTTACCAAGACGCGAATCACTGGGTACTGATACGGATGGTTCACGTCACCGAGCCCCTCTTCGACAAGCTGTAGCAGGTGGGAGATGAAGGTGTCGTCGACCTGCAGTAGGTCGGGAGCCCGCAGCCTCTCCATTCGACACATCTCGTACATCAGCTCCAGGAGCACGCCGTGCAGGCCGAACTCCTGGTGCCTGGGGCTATTCAGCAGCTCCAGCAGCCTCGGAAAGCACCCCTCGGATATCATGCGCTCGAAGACCGTGTCGTCGGATCGGCCGTCCGCGAGGAGGAAGCTCGCGATGATGTGCAGAGGGGCCACCTCGTCCTCCTGGAGGAAACTAAACGTGATCTGGGTGCGGACATAGTCCTTGTTGTCGCTGAATATGGGGCGGTGTAGGAGCTGCTGGGCGCAGTGCAGCACGTCGGACTCGGACTCGTCGTGGAATTGTTCTCGGAAGGCCGTGGTCAGGTAGAGCCAGCCACGTAGGGAATCGTCAATCTGCTCGTGAGTGTCACATTGTCGTGAGAGGATGGTGCCGAGATCTAGAGAGAGGAAAAGCGGTCCAAATTTCAGCGACGAGACATTCCAGCATCGAGGCTCGGGATTCGCGCCCGCGCGGGTGCATGTATGTGCGACACAATGGCGTCGTAGTCGCACGCACACGACCTCTAGGGGGAAGATGGGGAGGGAGAGGGGACAGCCATCTTTCTTTCTTACCCTGCCAGAACTGTTCCTCGCTTTGCAGTCTAACGTCGGTGTCCACCTCTGTCATTGTTACCGGGTCGCGGGGCAGAAGGGGGCGGCGGGCGGTCGTCCAGTGCATTCATCCCTGAAGGCTGGTCCTCGACGAGGCGCAGAGGCGGGAAGCAGAGTGGCGATGAGTTTCGTTGCCGATTGGGGTTTGTTGTGTCGTGGAGACCGCGGTGGGACTTCTTGAGTGAGTGAGTGTACAAGGTAATAGTTGTATCAAGGCGGGGTATTATTTGAGTGGGAAAATAATCAAGGTTGGGGTGTCCTAGCGGGCGGGTCTTGTGGGGTAACACTACATGCAGTCTTACATCGAGCGTTTGAGGGACCTTGGTTTTTCGCCTTGCCCGTGGCTGATCAATCATTCTCGGGCTGCTTACAGCTCAGCCTTAACTCGAGGTCTTCTCTTGTTTGATTCGCAGCGGATTCAGGGTATGGCTAATGCAGCTTCTGAGCCTAGCAAGAGAGACCTGGAGTTCCATGATGGATAGAGTCCTCTATAAGACCCAAGTGAAGCCGTCTACTAATACATCAGGCACTAATACAGGCACTCGTGGATGATGATCAAAAACATCAAGGCTCTCTCCAGGAGAAGCCCGTATAATAACGGCGGCGTAACTTCGACACTTCTACACATGTGCAGGTATTCATAACAGGTATTATTACTCTCTAATCTCGTATTACATTGGCTGATACTTCCCTCAATGAACGTCACCAGGGGTACCACTTCTACACTTTCGGCTCTCTGACGAAACATCGGCTGCCATGATCGCTTGAGCGGAGATCGCGATATCCTGCCGACTGTGACGTTCATGCGCTATCCCCGTACGTGCATATCTTTACTTATTAACATGTCAAACTTCTTTTAATCAAACAAGGCTTGACGTAGCCAGGGTCTATCGCCTCCCGTCCGCTCTATATAAACCTTTCCCCAAAAGAAAAGTACCGCCAACTCTATGCACTCGAAAACTCCATAAGCCGGACCCTGATACTGCAAACGCTGGTCATGAACAAACCACCAACCAACTCCAAAAGAAGTAAAAGGAAAAGAAAAAGCCCTCCCCGGCCGGCCGTACCTATTACTGGCAACCTCTCTCCGCTGACTCCCCGCTGACTCTGCTCCGGAAAGCGCAGATTACGGTGGCCCCTCGTCCTAGTCATAGACCTTCACCTTCGCCGCATAGTCCATAATGTTGCTAACGACGGAATTCTCGATCGTGTCGCCCTTCCCCGCAGCCACCCTGAGGATGAGCTCGTTCAGGTTCTGCCTGCCCAGGATGTCCACGTGGTCCGCCGTCTTCGGCCCGCCCCTCGGGCTGAACCTGTCCGGCTCGTGCGGCATCTCCACGACCGTAACCTTGGATTTCGCAGGGTTGTACCGGTCCATCTTCCACCCCCGGTTGCACATGTATCCTGTGCTAATCAGGTTGACTGTCCCGTCGCCCTCGCCCATGATCACCCCGTGGTCGATGTCCCCCGTGGTCAGCCCCGTGTCTATCGTGATGTTCAGCCGCGTCAGGTCAGGCCTCTCCGGGGTCCGGTAGTAGTACGCCCGCTCAGTGGGCTTGCCGACCCCGTAGAAGCAGTAAATCTTCAGGCTCGGGGCAAGCGGGAGCCTGGTCTCCAGGGGGTTGATCCACTTTCTCGGGTCCTTCTCGTTCTTGGCGACCTCGGCCTTGGTGTGCGCGATGCCGTGGGAGTAGGAGCGCTCGACCATGTCCTTGTACCAGGGCTCCGTCTGCGACATTAGATACTCCATGCCCTGAGGCACCGTGAGATTTTGATGTGTCACCGTCGTGTTGGGCTCGGTCCGAAAGTTCAGGAAGGATCCGAACGTGAAGTTCTGCCCCGGCAGATCATCCGGCGCCCCATTCATGTCGCCCCAGATGGCATCCCCGCCGATAGGCAGCATCGACGAAATCCCGGGCATGGCGCGGAACAGCTCCGCCCTCTCCTCTCTGCTAAGGAACTTCTCCAGGCCGTAGACGGCGAAGGCGTTGAGCTGCGCCGTGTCGCGCATCTCCCCAGACAGGACAGCGGGGAGGTCCTTCACGGCGCCAAGCATGCACCCGCTGACGTTGATCCAGGAATCGACGTGCTTCTCCACCCAGTCGTCCCCCCCGCGCCCGCCGCTCTCCGAGGCGACCCAGTGGAAGAAGTAGAAGAGGACTTGGCTGCCCATGCTATGCGAGACCAGGACCGCCTTCGTGCCCGACGTCTGTAGCGAGATCTCGATGTACGATTTGAGCCTGCTGAAATACAAGTCGCGAACCTCGAGGTTGGGATAGGACAGCCGCCAGTCGTACGCGGCCGTGAAGGCATTCGTCGGGTCGTATCCGATCGAGGCGAGGTTCTCGAAGATCTTGTTCCAGATCCAGTACCCGGTTATGAAGAAGTCAGTCGCATCGAAGCCCTGAGCGGCCCTGAGCTTGATGGATGGCGGGTCGAGCCCCGTCACATGATCGAGCATGAGGTGCTTCTTCCACATCTCCTTGTCCAAGACCAGCGCGCTCATCATGGTCCAGCTTCCCCAGAGTCGCTTCCTGAAGTACGCCCGCGAGAAGTTCGCCGTCCCCCAGGACTCGAGACCGGTCGATATTACGCCGGGGATCATGATCATCGGGTGATGTGCCGAGAGGCCCTCGGCCTGCGCCTGGAGACCGGCCGAGAAAGCCGCGGAGCTGGCCAGCATGTCCTTCTCTCCTTTCTAAACAGACGGCAACGGGCACGACAGTCAGCTACCCAGGGCGAAATCGAGAGCATCACGGGGAAGGGCCCGGCCGGGATAAGGGTGCACGTACTATTAGGTCCTTGTAGTCCCTGACCATACCCGCCGGCAGTGAACCGAGCAGGGCGTCTATGCTCAGTTCGCCAATCTCGGGGAACTCTATGAGATCGTTGGTCGAAGCGAAGAAGCCGGCCGCCACGATACCGAACAGACTTCCCAGGAGGAATATAAAAGTATTGCGGCGCTTGCGCGTCCTCGGCTTCTCCACCACGACCTCAGCATGGACCTCAACTTCGGAGCTGTGGAGCTGCGGCAGCTTGTCAATCCTTTCCGCCTTCCCCTCCTTCAACTCGCTTTCGGGGGGTTGTACGGCGGCCACGGAGGCCTGGCCGACCCGGCGGCGGAGATTCGCCGACATGGCCAGATATGCGTGGGGGGGCGGGTTGAGTGGGATATCGGTGGATGCAAAATGGATGTACGGGTTGAGGTTGAGGTTGAAGCTAAAGGCTGAGGTCGATCGCGCTTGGCGTCGTTCGCGTGCGAGCCAGCGAAAAGCCGGCCGGGTTAAAAATTCGGGGGTGTGTGGTTAAGCTGAGACACACCAGGAGGAGAGGTCGACGCTAGTGGTTGAGGTCGCGCTTGCACTCGTATGTGGCGCAAGCAATCAATGGTCTCTTGGGGGGTTAATGTCACGAACAGCGAACGGCGGGCAAACCCAGGACGAGGTGGGAAGTGTAGGATTTTGGGACATCCGGCAGGTCCGTCCTGACGTCAACCAAGACGAGACAAGGCACGGGCAAAATAATGCCCACTATTAATACATGTACCTACAGGGACGGGTACCATATACCCCTGCGGTAGTTTCTTGGCGGGATAAATGTGCAGTGGATATGCCTCCCGGCCGTGTATAGACTACAAATGCCGACTTACCAAGCTAGGGCTGACCTTTCCCGCTACGGCAAGAACTCCGCTTCAGTCGAGAGCTTCAAGTGGAATCAGATTCTTCAAAATAATTTGTTAAGATTCGTCAGGGCCGTCCTGGACTCGTGAACAACTATGTAATTTGAGTGACGGAGGGACTCTGAACAAGATATGTACTGAAGAAAGTTTATCAGGGGGCCAGCCATTGCCTAGTAGAACCTCTTTCCGGCTGATCTAGGCTTGATACATACCTACAAGTAGTCGTGTTTGACAAGCACTGAGACTGCCGCTTATCGATATCGGTTTCCGGGTTCAATCGTCGGTGTAATACGAGCAAGAGTATTATTACAGGCAATTAAAGTCTAATTACTCGTGTAAGTAAAGAGGTATGACCCCACCACCGTATCGTGCTGTGCTGTGCTGTGCTGGGCTGACATGTGATCGCTGGAGGTCCGTCGTCCGCGCCCCTCATCCGCTAGAACGCCGCACGATCTTCCGCAGCTCCCCCATCTCACATGCGGACCCGCTAAAACACCAATCCGAACCCAGAATCCAGAGCCAAGAGACCGACCGCCACGCCACGTCCGGCGTCGAGTTCTGCCCGATATCCACCTCCCTTGTCCGGAGTCATCCCCCCCTTCCCCCGCTCACAACGCAGGCGGAACCTGACATTCGGCGGCCCGTACCTATATTTTCTCCGTCACCGCAATAGTCGCCAGAGGGAACGGGTGTCTATTTCTCTCATCTCTTCCGGCTTCCGTTCCCCGCTGTCTGTCTGATACACACCAGGCAAACTAGGATCATGTTATGACGAGCCCCTTTTGATATACCTTCTCACACGCCCCTCCCCCCTCCCCACACCGGAACTCGAGAGACACCGCTTCCGTTCGACGTAGCCACATGGCTAGCGTACTCGCTTCCACCGGCGGCGCCATGGCCGAACCGGACGGCACCATGCCGAAGACGCAAACGCTGCCCTCGGAGCTGCAGTACATCCAGTACTCACACAGCCTGGAGGAGAAGTACCTCCCGTCCATAAGGGCCCTCATCTCAAAAGACCTGAGCGAGCCGTATAGTATCTATGTCTACCGCTACTTCCTCTGCCAGTGGTCCCACCTCTGCTTCATGGTATGTAACAGCCTTCCCTCACCGTGGGCACACGACCGAGCTCGTGTCTCTCTAAACTCGGGTGTCTCACGCCCCCCCCCCCCTCTCAACACATGCACACAAAACTGACCCGTCACGGTTTTCCTCGCCATGTGCCACATCCCGCTAAACGATTACCTAGGCTCTGGACCCTGCCGACTCCTCTCTTGTGGGAGTCATCATCTGCAAGCTAGAGGTCCACGCGTCCCGCTCGCCTCCGACGCGGCGCGGCTACATCGCCATGCTGGCCGTCGCCTCGGGCTTCCGCGGGCACGGTATAGCCACGGCGCTCGTGAAGAGGGCTATCGACGCCATGACGATCCGCCACGCCCAGGAGATCGTGCTCGAGACGGAGGAGACGAACGTGCCCGCCATGCGCCTCTACGAGCGTCTCGGGTTCCTGAGATCGAAGAAGCTGCACCGGTATTACCTGAATGGCAATAGCGCCTACCGGTTAGTGCTCCTGTTAACATCCGCCGATGGTGATGAGGCTCCGAGGGAGATAGACGATTTTGTCTAAGGCGGGCCTCGGGAGTTGGTTTTATGAGCAGGGCTAGCCAGCGAGGCTTGGGGCTTAGGGATATGGGCATATGCGATCTTTGTGTGGTTTCCCCGGGTATCCACGGTCTATCTGGGAAATTTATGGCGAGAAGTGATGCATGGTAGTCATAAAGCATAGGAGATGGGAAGGGGGGCGTTTGGAGGTATGCATATCATCTCCCACTTGGTTTGAATACTCGAGTCTTCTTTGACAATGGGATTTTATTTGTTCTTGTGTAGTGGGGTTCCATCGCAGTAAATTCATGTTGGCTAGGTACGGGTATCTGAACAATGTTGTGTGAACTCGAATGTCTCTCAAGTAGACGGGAACACATCTCTCGACGAATAGATTGACGACCTCAATCCCCAAGGGTTCCCAGAGTCAAGCCCAATATACGTGAAAATGTCTTCTCCCGTTAACGGACGGCTTGGCCACCATGATACACAAGGGGATTTAGACATACCAGGTTTGTAATAGAGCGTCTTGCCTCTTGCCTCGACGAGCCGG
The DNA here is from genome assembly GCA_900312665.1 of Cephalotrichum gorgonifer. Taxonomy (NCBI): domain Eukaryota; kingdom Fungi; phylum Ascomycota; class Sordariomycetes; order Microascales; family Microascaceae; genus Cephalotrichum; species Cephalotrichum gorgonifer. The sequence continues at coordinate 138,308 of ONZQ02000005.1, read as the reverse complement.
AGCTCTCGCAGCCTCCGAATGACCCTTCCGACGTCCCGCCTGTCCGCGAAGTCCTTCGTGTACACACAGATCAGCCGTTCTCTGTACCGGAGGCTCTCGTCTGGACATGGCGCAACTTTTGCTGCGATTCCTAGCTCGTTGTTTGCTGTGGCCCTGGCCACAATCTCCCACGTATCGTTCACGATCTTTGGATCACAAAATATCATCCACTAGAAACGAAATCCCCTACCCGTCAGCAAAGTCCTCGTCTATATCATAAAAGAGAAGTCGTCCCCCTAAATTATACTCATCATACCTTGCCGCACCGCACCTTACAAGCCCACGCGAGGTTCAAAATGTCCCCGGTCGCCGCCTGCTTCTCATTCTCAACATCCCTCATTACAGCGGCCGAGCCTCCCCCCATAGTAAGCGCCCCCCTGATGAAATTCGAGAGAATATGAAGTCTCTCCATGCCGCCCTCGTTTGCGACCGCGAGATTACTCCCCTCCTCCTCAGTCCCCTCGTTCTCGTTCCCCTTACTATGCTGGTTCTGGCCGTCCGACTTGTGCTTACGCACGACGTGGGGGTTGCAGATGTAGATCCAGGGGGTGTCGGGGCTAGCTATCGTGGTAAGGGGGGGCAGCCTGGAGAAGAAGTCATCTAGGGTCTCTGAGAGCTGCCAGGCATGTGGGACGCCGTCGTAGGCGTTGTGGAGGTGAGAGGTGTCCGGGGTTTCCTGCTGCCGTGACTGGGGGACTGGGGCGGCCGCTCTCCGACCATCCCACCACATTTGTGTGTCGAGTTGCTCGACTCTTCGCGTGAGGTCGGATTTGACCTCTTCGTCCCCTAGTTGGATGTTACTTAGCCCTAGTGCATGTTTTGGAGGACGTGGGTAGCTCTCACCGTAAAAGTCGGAGTCGATGTCCATTTTGTCAGACCAGTTTCCACAGTTTGATGCCATGTTGCTCCTGATATTCTGGTTTATTGAAACGAAGAAGTGAAAAGAAAGAAGAATATATTCATTTGGGAGCGATCTTGGCGGCTTATAACTGGGGGAAGGATGAGAGGCGGAGGCAGCAATCAGTGTGTGGTACCTGGTGAGTACGAGGACTCCCTCCTTTGTACTTAAAGGCTTTGTTTCTCTGTCTCACCGATTATTGGTCGCTACATATATGCATGAATCTTCTCAATCGAGGGCCGTCTTGGCTTCGTTTTCGTTTTCGTCTTCTCTATCGGCCGGGTGGTCCGAGAAGGAGCCCGTCACCACCTAAGTCCGGGCTTGAGGAAGGACCCCGCTCTGTGCCTGCTCCACGGTCTTAGTCCGCCCTTTGTCTCCTGTGACCCAAAAAAGTCAACCCTGCATATCTTGGTCCTCCTATGACAAACAGAGAGGCAAACACAACACAACACAGCGCATCTACTCACAGCATCCCATTCGTTTTGTGGGGGGGTAGACTTAAAAAAGAATAATCGCATCCCTCCTTACTTCCATCACCAAAGAAGGCCCAGCCCGAGTTTCACCCACCCTTCGACGGAGCCAGGTTGAGGGCAGACGGCTGCTGTCACACCAACTTGGGCCTTCTTTCATCATGAGTGCGCCAGGTGGCATTATGAATACGGCGGAGCCCATAGAACTATTAGAGACACTTACGCTCGATCTCCCACCCAGCAGCATCGAATTCTGTTTGGCTTATCCTAATTACTTCCTGGTCGGGACATACAACCTCCAGAAGGAGTCGGAAGAGTCTGGGGCAGGAGTAGATACCCAGGATGACACGACCGCCAAGGCTCCCCAGAGTCGGAATGGTAGCTTGATCCTATTTCGACTCATCAACGGCAAACTGTAAGTGCCCTACGCTGTGTGGCTAGTCCGAACTGCGTCTGCCTTCTCGCGCGTGTACTCACACTCGACTAGAGAGCTCGTTCAGACCCTGTCCACCCCGTCAGCCATATTTGAATTGCACTTTCATCCTTTCCCGCCACTCTGGAGCCGCTTCGGCGCCGTGTCAAGCACCGGCACTTTCATCACCGGCCGAGTCGACCCGGAAGCGGACCCCGCGAGACCGATTCAAGATATTACTACAAGCAGGATCCGGGGTATTGGGGAGGACGTGCTCTTCACCTCCTTCACATGGCACCCTTCGACATCCAATGTGGCCGCCATCACCACTAGCACGGGACATGTGCGACTAATGGCTTTAGATCCCACTACGTTCGAGATCAGGGGTTCTCAGGAGCTTCCGTTAACGAGTATGTTGGAGACCTGGTGTGTTTCCATCGTCTCTCTCCCCCAGACGCGAGAGCACATGATCTTCTCGGGTAGCGACGACAGCGTTTTGCGATACACGACGTTCTCGATTTTGCCTGTGCCCGAAGTGGGCAGCGAGCCTCTGCCTTCGATTAAGAGTGGAGATACGGAAGAGGCCACAGGACCTCCCATCTGGGAGGGTCAATTTGCAGGGTCCCAGGCAATGATAGCCGATGTTCTCGCCTCGCAGCGCCTGGTTAAGAACGAGCACATGGCGGGTGTCACGGCCATTCTCCCGCTGCCGCATGTGCGCCACGACGCGGCGCTTGTGGTCACCGGAAGCTATGACGAGCACATCAGGCTATTCCTGGTGCCGCACCCAGCATCGGCGCTGCGGATTATTTCTGAGCTGTCTCTCGGGGGTGGTGTTTGGAAACTCAATCTGATGAGGTTTTTGAGCCATGGGCCTGGACAACTGACTGCTGAGGTCCTGGCCTCTTGCATGCACGGCGGGCCCCAGATCATTAAGATCGAGGTGGCTGGCGAAAAGGCGGAGATGTCGGTGCTTCACGCGCTCGGAGACCACGAGCTGAACTATGCTAGTCATTTCTGGATTCGAAGGACTGGGGGGACCAATATTGTAACGACCAGTTTCTACGACAAGAAGCTTCGCCTATGGGATCGTAAGACTTGAAGGTCATGGGTGGCATGCAAGAGAAGAGGCATGGAAGACCCTCAGCTGCTGCAAGGGACAAATGACAAGGGAGAAAGGAAGGAGACCACACTCAGCTCTTACTCGTACCTGTAAGGAAGGTGCTTGGAATGTTGCATAGTTAGAGGAACAGGAATAGGAACCATCCGGAGATGTAGAGAAAATCATATTTAAAAAAAAATCCAGTCGTTTATATTGGTGCAGAGGAAGAAAATTTAGAGAGACTGCCTCCCATTAAAAGACTCGAAGCTGGAGTGCACGATCTGCTCTGAAGTTCAAGATCGTGAGCTTTCATGGCTTTACTTGTACTTTCCAAGTAGAAGTATCTTGGAGATTCACCTAGGTTCTGATACAATTTTTACCCACCAGAGAGCCACTGGTCACAGGTCGCGCCCCCTGTATCCATGTCTTCGCCCCACTCTGATAGATCGAGGAACCACCTGGATGGAACACCTGTACTTGTGTTACTGTACCTCTACTCGTTTACATCGATCTGCCATACCTAACCCCTGCCAGAAAGTAGGTGGGGCCCGGCCCAACCAAACCCAGCAAGCTTCGTTTGAATGCCTGGGAGCATCTCTGCGCTGCACGCTGCACGGTCATTGCACCACCTCTCTGACACCGAACATCCTCTCACCTCCTCCTCTGTCCTCTGGCGTCTCTACCTCCTGCAAGTCTCAAGTACCCCGACAAACTAGCTCCACCAGGACCAGCGTGACGTTTTCTCTCTATCGGCACACGGTCCGGTCGACCACCGATTTCACTACATCATAATACGAGTACATACCCAAAACCCAACCGAATATCTTACCTCGACTGCGTCCCATCGCCTTCCACCCCCGGCTGCTACCCATGACCTATTGACAAATCCAGGTCCGGATACGTTCGATTCCCAGGAAGGCAGCTTGCTTCTGAACTTCGGGGCGGAGAAATTCCATGGCTCGCGGCGCGACCCTGCGCGAGTAAACAATTCTTCACCAATCCATCCATCGAGGTTCCCCTCCACGCAATGGCAGCCCAACCCCTCAACGGTGCGGGCAACCCCCCAACCGCCGCGGCCACCGTCGGGTCGGGCCCGGATGCGCTTTCCAAGATCCACCAGGCCCTCGAGGTCGTGCATAGCCCCTTTTCCAACAACGATTCCCGCCGCGACGCCCAGAGCTTCCTCGAGCAGGTCAAGTCCTACGCCGAGGCCCCGCTGCAAGGCTACACCTTGGCCTCCGAAAAATCACAGTCTCCCGTCGTCCGACACTACGCGCTCTCTCTACTAGAACACTGCATTAGGCACAAATGGGCCTCGTACGCCCCGGACGAAGCTGCCGCCCTACGGGGGTGGGTGCTGGAGCTGTGTCAGGCCGTGTCCAAGGACGACCCCATATACCTGCGGAACAAGACGGCCCAGCTATGGGTGGATGTTGCCAAGAGGAGCTGGGCCGCCGAGTGGATGGACATGGACGCGCTGCTAGTGCAGCTGTGGCAGATACCGGATTCCCCCGCTCACAAGGAGCTGGTGATGTTCGTGCTAGAAACACTTTCCGAGGAGGTCTTCAACGGCGACGATGCCGCCGTGGTGATGCGCGAGGGCGCCCTTAGCAAGGCGTGCGTCGAGATATTCACCTCCGCCGACATTCTGACCGAGGTCTTTCCCAACAGGCAAGCCGGCCCCGAAGTGCGCTTCGGCCCGGAAGGCTGGCTGGCGAGAATATCCGAGTTCCTTGACCAGTGTCTCTCCGCCGACCTCCAGAACAACGAGCCCGTCCGGTCCTGCGCGGTAAAGGCGCTCTCGGTCCTCCAAACCCTGATGAGCTGGGCCATACCGAAGGCCGTCCACGCGGCGAATTGCGCCCCGATCATGGTCCGCTGCCTTGCAGCCTCCTGCATTTCCGTCCAGAAGGTCAGCTATGGACAAGCCCCCCCCCCCTTACCACCCAACCCCACCCTCACGCAGACCTGCAACCCCACCACGCTGCAGAAAGTGACGTACGTGGAAGGAAACTCGAGGATCACTAACACTGCTTCCACAGGCCGCATTGGACGCCCTGCATGCACTCTACTGCCGGACATCCTTCACTGACAGCGAATTCATCGATCTTGTTATGCCCATGTACGAGACCGATACTGTCAATCTCTGCAGAAGGCTGTCGGAATGGTCCACAGTCGATGCGGAAGACATTGACGAAGAGAAATACCTCTTCTCGAAGAAGTTCTCGGAGGTGAGCTTCTTATCTATTTCCCAAATGGCTTCTCGTGTTCTACTCCGTCGCCATGGTGCACCTTGTATATGCTATCGTCCCGTCACTAACGACCCGGCGTTAATTAGATGTTGTCATGTCTGGGCAACTACATCGACCGGAAGTTCTCCGTACTCAAGCCCGGGGCCGATCTCCTCGGGTTCCTACATCTCCTCCTCCTCGTCGTGCAGAATAAGAGCTTGGTTGTTTCGATACCCGTGCTTGTCACCTGGACGCGTCTACTCAACAACAGGTACATTGGGCCCAATGCCGTCCAACTCGAGCTCATCGGACCCCTGTTGGAGGTGTGCTCGTCGAGGCTCATACGTTACGAGAATCTGCCTGAAGATTCAGAGGATCCCTCTTACCTGTTCCTCATGGAGGACACGGATACACAGCCGGAGCGACATGCATTTTTGGGGAACTACAGGCGGTACAGCACGCAGCTAATCGAGATGATTGTACAATTGAAGCTTTCAGATGCATTGGGACATATCTTCCGCCAGACCGATGAGGTTCTGGAGCACCTCTATGACGGTCAGCCAGGCTTGAATGGTACGTATGGACCTGTCTCGTCCGCCCCTCTCCGAGCTTCGACTAACGGCCACCAGTGGTGAATTACTCTAAGCACTCAATGCCTGTTCTCCGCGTTGACGCTCAGTTCACCGTAATCGAAGCTGCCCTTAAAGGCTACGTTAAGTGGAGATCGTCTCCCGCGCGGGCGGAGGAATACAACGTAGGACATACTCTTCCACCCCTGTTACCGACGAGGAACCCAGCTAACATACTGTAGCGTGCGGAGTTGGAAGCGAGTCTCGAGACTTGGTGCAACAAGCTAATGGCAATGACATTCGAGGTTAGTTACCCCGTCCCTCAAGAAATGGCACATGATCTAATCGTCTACGGACTAATAGGACCCCCAAATACGGAAACGAGTTCTTCAGCTGCTCGTTGCGTTCTCCACAACGGCGCTGGATAACAATGCCAACCTGATGTTGAGGGTGCTCGAACACATTCTAATGACCTGGCCGGCACTGCAGCCGGAGAACCGGGCTTACAACGACTCGATTAAGGACTTGCAAGCTGAAAGCATGGTCGAACTGCAGAGGCTTGCGGCGAAGATGCCCGACCACTTGCTTGTAAGCCCACCCCTACCGCGCGTCCCACGCAGACTAGTACTAATCTCTTGCTCTAGAATGTCTATAGCGACATCGAGGCAAAGGTCAAGGAGATGATGGCGTCGGGCACGCTTGATGACAAGCGTGCTGTTGCATATCAAAGTTTCTTGTTTATTATCCTGTAAGTTTCGGGTGTTGACGCAAAGACAACATGTGCTTGGCTAACTAACACTCACTCCTAGACATCGAGCCACAAGCTTAGACCTTGAGACGAAGATACGGAGGCTACAGCAGTTTGTGGATCCGATCAGGGCTCAGTGGGAGAGCAATGAGTTGAAGGAATCAATCGCTTCGTATTCTTCCTTCTGCCAATTCCTAGGCCTGGACAAGGCTCAGCAGTACCTAGCAAGTCGCGGGGTGCATCAGATTAAGGACTGGGGTGACTGTACCCTTGATGCTGAGGGCCTCGCTCTACAAGCCGATCTAGAAGACCGGCTGAAGGTATGCATGCGCCCACGTCCCGCCAGTTTCTGAAGTTTGCTAACTGTTATTGATAGCTCTTACCCCTGCGGACGACGAAATCCTTCATCGCCTTCTCTGTGGAGAGGATTGAAAAGAGCTCCAGCGCCTTTGAGGCGTCATACGCACTTTGGGGAGATAGTGTTGGGGCGATTCTTCCCCATCTACTCCAGTTCCTCAGGTACGAGTGCCACCGGCGCGAAGCAGAACTTCACCTGGTCCTCTTGCTAATACCTACCGCTTTACAGCCACGCGCATGCATCGCACAACCCCGAAAACTGGGCCGGGCTGTCTCCCGAGATGCGACCCATCGTGGGCCGCGTTCTCAGTGATAGGTTCTGGCAAGCGGGCATCTCGGAGGGTAGCAAAGACGACTTCTACGCCAGGGTTGTAGACAAAAAGGGAACTCTGGAGGGACTTGGATCTACGATACGGGGGTCCCTCCGGTTCGTTCGGGAGACTTGCTACGCCATCATCTACTGCCTCAGCCGTATGGACGTGAAATTCTACGGTTTCGAGGGCCTGCCACAACCGCTCGCTCAGGCCCTACTAGCGGACGCGACGTCCCTCTCCACCCACCAGCAGGTCAACATCCTGAACCTTGTGAGGTATCTCGTTGACGACTGTCCCGTGGAGCAGCGCGAACACTTCCTGCCCCCGCTACTGTCGACGGCGTTCCAGCAGATGGATCGGAAGATTAATTCGGAATGGGAGAGCCTAGCTACGCAGCAGACAGTTTCGGCCGAGGGGGAGGCATTGACGGAGGAGATGAAGGCTGAAAGCATCCTCCGCCAGGTGACTTACACAGCGTCGCTTATGATTGCGGACTTTTTGGACCCGACGAAAAAGAGTAAGTTTCCCAGCGAAAGGATTATTACCCCACCCTGGCCGTATTGGCGCCCGCATCTGGCTTGCACCACTGACGACAGTAATGTTAGATCCCCCGCTGCAGATGACGTCTGGGCAGGCGCCGAAGAAGTATCCTTCTCTGAGGAAGTTCTGCCTGATGCACACAAACATAGTTGAGCCGCTACTCGTCTTCTGTACGCACGCTATCAGGATGCGCGACTCGAGATGTTGTAGCATCATTCTTCGCGTCTTTAGGTCCATCGTCCCGGAGTTCCAGGACCGCCAGCCAGTAAGCGAAGGCCACGGTGGCGCGACGCAGGAGGGGTCGGAGGGTGGCAGCGCAGACCAGTACATGGACACTAGTCCCCTGCCTGCCGAGGTGATACCCATGATCAGGGAGTACATCGCCTCGGACGTCCTCAAGGCGTGCATCACGTCGCTCCACGAGCCCTACTTCGTGGACTTGCAGAAGGACCTCGCGGCGCTCATCGCGGCCATCATAGCCTACTACAGCCAACTGACGAGCACGGGCACCAACATCCTCCTCTCACTGCCGGGCGTCACCGAGTCCGGGCTGCAGAAGTTCGCGCCCTTCATGGCCAAACCCGGCTCGCACTCGAGGCAGCAGCGCGCTCTGGTGCTCGAACTTCTGAAGGACGTCAAGGGGGTGAGCATCTCCGAGATGGGCAGGGTATCCGCCGGGGTGGGCGGGGCGCGGTCGTCGAAGAGGGCGGGGAGGTCGAAGATGGCGCAGGAGTTCATGAAGGCACCGGAGCCGCAGAGGCCGGGACGCGGGGGTGGCGGTGACGGGACAGTCAAGGATGAAGAGTTTGATGGTGTCTCGAGGTTATTCGAAGGATAGGAGCGCGTGAGGGCGTGGAGGGCGGGGGCGGGGGGGGGG
>ONZQ02000005.1:11607-129731 GCA_900312665.1 Cephalotrichum gorgonifer | reverse complement strand
AAGTGTCGCTTTGAGTATAGATCCCTGCCGAGTGCCGAGGGTGGGGGAGACCCCTTCGGGCAGGCTAGTACATTCGGTGTTTCAGGGTCGGTCTTCTCCATCTGCTTAACTTGGCCCAGAGAGGGGGCTCAGAGAGGGGACGTGCGATCGCATGGGTCCGGCTCTTTGGGAGGTGATGTGCATACTTCCAAGAGGGTGGAGGGTGTGCCGTTCTGTTCCGATTTACATCGCACTGCCGGTAGCTTTACCCCCATTTTCCTCTCCTTCTTTCTTTCCTTTTTTTCCCGTCTTTGCGTATGCTTATGAGGAGTGAGCTATTATACAAGGGGCGTGTGGTAAAGGAAAAAGAAAGATGTGAACAAGAGAGTAGCACAAAAGATCGAGAGGAGAAGGGAGATTTGATGATTTGGAAGAGGGTGATGCTTTTTTTTTTTTGCACTCATGTTATGTTTTACATGTTTTCATGTTTTTTCTTCATCTTTCTAACCGGAGTCGATTATCCAACCCCGGATCCATGTTCCCTGCGTTCTTTTTTTAGGTCATTGTGTCTGATGCAGGATAGAGTTATTTTCTTCTAATACCATAGTCTTTGCCATTTATTGGGTCTTCGACACATATGCACATACACACTTACACACACCCCTCACCCCCCTTTCTTCTCCTTACCAAAGGAACTTTTTTCTTTCGTCCAAGTATCAAGTAAAACCCGGAAAAGAATCCGTGCGCGCTGAAGTGCCGGATGGCAGGTTCTTTCTGCTTGGGCCGAGGGATGGTCATCTTGGGAAAAGACAGGGGGGGAGGGGGATCCCACACCCTCTCCCGTTCCTATGAATAGTGTTGGGGACAAGTACACTAAACCTAGACTCTCCTGCCCGAGGACCGGTTGCTCCAAGCTGAAAAGAGAACTGCGGGGTGGGTATGTGCTTGGAAACATGATGGGGTCCATACAAGTACATTGCAGGGGTCCGTGGTTCGACAGATGTCTGTGGGTACGGGGCGATACTATGCTTTATTTCGCGTTTCCAACTTACCCTTGGCCGGGAGGCTGAGTGGGAGTTTCGACCTAGCCGAGGTATCGCGCGACAATACGACAGGGATGAAGATGGAGGGAGGAGGATGAGACGCTGGGTGCGCAGAGACGATCGACTGGCCAAGACAGGGTTTCGGTAGTACCCTTGTTCGTGGGCGACGCTGTCTGGCACACCACGGCGGTAAGCAGAGGTTCGCCGCCCTCAGAGCTCTTCGTGAAGCCGAGGCGCGAATACAAGGAATACCCAAGCAGAGTGGAAACGGGATATGTTAGATGCTAATAACGGCCAAGGAAGGAGCACCCGTAACACTCGGCCCCCAACCCGGACCGACTCGTACAACCGACCGATACACGACCATATTTACGAGTACTTGTTCTTCCGCACGACATCAAAGGTTTACAATCCTGGCCCCAGACTTATAGGTACTCCCACAGGTACGTACCCCCACATGATGGACGAGTGAACGGGCAAGGGACCTACCAGTCCGTCTTATAGACCAACGATTAAACCAAAGAGGGGTTAGTTCGCATGCCTGGGAGAGACCGATTTACCGGTAGGGCTCAGTTGTCATTTTTTCTTTCCTTTCCTTTTCAGGCTCCCACAGTAATAATAACCATACATCGATGCGAAGATCCCCAAGTATTTTTGGTCATGCCGTTCCGGAAAGTGGGGGAGGGGAGGGGCGGGCGGGCGGGGAAAGTGGACTGGGTGGTGAATAGGCGCGCGATGCCTCGGTTGAGAAGCCGACGGGAGGGGTTAAAGATGCAAGAGGGGGGAACCAAGTTTGGCAAATTGCCGGTATTACTTGTCATAAAACTCTCAGCCGCCGCCGCCCTGGGCCTGGGCCCCTGGGTGGGTGTGTTGTCGGTGTCGTGCAGGATCTCATATCGGATACGTGAACGGGTGAGTGAACTGACCTGGTTTCTACGTCCATGGCTTACTCTGCTCGGCCTTTTCATATGCAATTATTACACTATACAGGGGGACGATATCCCACCTGAAGACGGAACAGGCCTTGGCACTACGAGTACGGACGGAGTATTTGACCCCGACCCCGACCCTGACACCGGGAGAGCCCGGGTCTGTGTTCTGTTCTTGTGCCAACCATGTCGGCTCAGAGCCTGCTAGCCAGCCAGCCAGCCACTTGGCAGGTAAAATTCCGGCCTACCTGAGATAGTGCCGCACAGGCGCCCTTCATGGCAGGGTCAATGCTTGTCAATGCTTTTTTGACGCTATTCACTCCTAACTCATCAACCACTCACCACTCACTTGTACGAGCACGAATACTGAGTATTCGGAAAGCGTATTGCCCTCAGCTGACGTCCCGTTCCTGCCTGCCTCTCGCTCCTTCCCGTGTAATCATGCGAATCGGTCTGCAAGTCTAAGCGCAAATCTGCAATTCTACGCACGGATGCAAGTACTTATTAATATCGGGCCGTCTTCGCCATGAACTACTCGTCTGACCGTGTGACGTTTTCATCGCCCCGTCGAGACTTGTCTTGGCTGCACCGGATTGCGTGCCAATCAACATAGACGTCCACTTACGGATAGGAATTGAATCCACCTCCCACGTTCTTCACCCTGCCTACCCGCCCCTTCCCACTTGTGTTCCGTCCGCATCCTTCTGTCTGTCTGGCCGTAGGTGGGTCGGTGTGCCTTTGAGCAGGGCTGCTTGCATGCAACTAGGGGCTAAGTCGGCGGTGCCAAAGCCTATTAACACTCCTCCTGCTCCGTGCCTTGGGTGACATTTGGCGCGACGGTGAAGAAAACCCCCGAGTCGGAACGACCATGGAGGCACTATCCTCCAGTCCAAGCCCCCCCCTGCTGGGAACATCATTCCAATATGGATGCAGTTAGCGCCGTGCCCCACCGTACGTACTTGTACTCCTGCTTGCTTGTCAGTATGAGCGCTCGTGCCTTCCTGTCCTGTCCGCCCACCGATCGCCCCTGCCTCTCTGCGCTTTTACCACCCATCGTTGCTACCTATTTACGAGTAATGCCGATTACCCAAATAAAATCCTTGTTGTTAATAGTCTGGACTATTATGGTCGAGACCTCGGACCAAGAGCGCTGTAACTAGAGTAAGTACTCTGCACCCTTTGGTCCAGCAATACTTTATCTCTTTGTAATCCTTCGATTCCAGATCTCGCCCAGCATTACATGAATTGGGACTTTTCTGTATTGTGGATCTTCGACATATACAAAGTATTACTCCACCGCCGATGCATCACAAGCCAGTTTATGTTTACATGTACTCCATTCGAGCGCAAGTATCCACCCACTTTTCGGGCGCCGAGTCCAGCATCGATTCTTAAGAGAGGTTGCATTTCAAGAGCGGTCGATCTACCTACCCCATCCCTGTCTTGTGTTTCTCTTTCCATCTCTTGAACTTTGTCCTTACCTCTAATTCATCCATCCGGCACCTCCGGGGTCTACGAGTAGTCCCAAACCTTCCCCAGATTCTCCAAAAGTTGGCATCCCCCGCATCCAAGTCCATGTGCCTATCCTCCACGTCCATGGTAGTCTTCCTGTCTCCCAGCACCATCACTACACCTACCCTAGCTGCACTAGTAACATCGCCGGGGACATTTGCCCATACATATAATATCGGCTATAGTCTTGAATAGGCCTGGTGTGGAAGGCGCACACGCCCCTCGGCATCGACTGCATCCCGCGCCACGCCCTGAATGATTGATTACTTGCAGCTTCACTTCCTGGCGCACTCTCCTCCTAGCCCCTACTTAACCCTCCCTCATATCAACCATCTTGACCGAGATAACGCAGCCTCTTCGATTCTTCTCGTCTTCTCCATCACCAAGCCGTAACCATGGTCTATTGTGGAAAGCCCTCCCGGGGCTGCCAGATGTGCCGGACCCGGAGGATAAAGGTATGTACAGCAGTTGGAGAACTCCTCCCATTCCCTCCCCCCAATCCCCCCCGGCCCCTGCCTCACGGCTTCGACGCCAGCTCTCCTTCGGGAGTCACGAGGCCGAGTCGAGCCCGCTCTTACCGATTCGACCCGCCACTAGTGCGACGAGGCGAGACCAACCTGCTCTCAATGTGCAAAGTCCCGGCGACAATGCCCCGGCTACAGAGATGAGTTCGATATCGTGCACCGCAACGAGACCCAGGCGACCGAGAGGCGCGCTCGAAAGACGGTCAAGAAGCCTGTGCAGAAGAACACCGAAGCCAGGCAGCCCCCGTCCTGGCCTTCCTCTTCATCCTCCTCCAGCCCCTCTTCATCCTCTTCATCCTCTTCCGAGCCTGACAAGGACGGCGAGCTGTCGCCGGCTTCCTCAGTCTCCTCAACCACCTCGGCCGAAGTCTTGGTGCGCTCCCTCGGCCTCCCCATCCAGGACCGCGCCGCGTGCCTGTTCGTCGCGAACTTCATCCTTGTACCCCGCAAGGACAGCTCGAGGGGTTACCTGCACTTTGTACTGCCGCTGATGAAGATCGTCGGGCCCAAGAGTCCGCTGGCCTATGCCTTTGGCGCCTGCGCCTACGCCTCGCTGGGAAACCGACCCAACGTTAACATGTCCGAGATTACACTGCGCGCCGTTTTCAACTATCACCGGGCTCTACAGGCACTTCAGCGCACTCTAGAAGACCCCGAGGCATCCAAGTCGGACGCTACGCTATGTGCTGTACTACTTCTTTGTCTATACGAGGTATGTTTGAGTAGGATGAGTCCTGTGGACTGATGCAGTCGGCTCGCTTAGATATGAGTGCCCACCCTTCTACTGACACTCTGCGACAGCATATTACTTACGCCGGCATGGGAGTTGGAAACTGGGTAAAACATGTCGAAGGAGCAATACGGCTGGCAGAGGCCCGTGGCCGGGATCAGCTGCGGACAAAAAGGGGACTCCTCTTGTTCATCGCTGTTCGCACGCAAATGGTATTACCTACTCCCTCCTCCCTCCTCCCTGAGTCACCGACCTGGGCTCCCTCGATGCGGTTACTCACAGACCTCACTCAGATCGTACACTCGATGGCTTCGGGGACAACACCAGCAATGGGCGTCGAATGGTGGGTGACCGACGCCGTAAACGACCAGACGGCAACTCTATCGCAAAGCTACGCTATCCGAATGAACGCCATTCGGGCCGAAGTAACTAAGCTATTGACCGCCAACGTCAGAAGCCCCGAGGTCAGTCAGATCTTATCGGGCCTCGTAAGGCGGATGCAGGCCCTCGAGCACGAGATCACGGTGTGGTCCGACAACCTGCCAGAGCACTGGCGCCATGTGACCGTTGCCTGGGAAGACAACGTCCCGGACGGTGACTACTCAAGGGCCGAGGCGTTCCCGGGAAGGGTCGACATCTACTGCGACTACTGGATCGCGAGCGTGGTCAACATGGCCAGGGTGACCCGCCTACACCTGGCCGCCACCATCGTCCGGTGTGTCGCGTGGATCTGCGCGCCTGCCGACTACAGGACAACGCCCGAGTACGCCACCTGCGCGCGGATATCTACTGATTGTATCACGGACATCATAGCATCCGTACCGTACCACTTCTCATGGCACCTAAAGAGGCCGGATGTCAAGAAGAGAGCCAGTTTGTCCGGGTTCGGGTGCGGCGATGAGAATGCCCAGAAGAGCCTGCCTGGGTACTTCCTCAACCTGCCACTGGTGGTGGTACAGAACCAGGACCACTGCACGGACGCCCAGCGGTCGTGGGTCAGGGGGAGGTTGCAGTACATCGCGACAGAGCTGGGGGTGCGATATTCCGGTGTGTTGGCCAAGGTGAGTTACACGAGATACCTACTGGGCTTTCCAGCACCCCTTATGAGAGCCCCGATATACTAACGCGGGGTTGCAGCTCGACGTCCGGGTCCCGTCAATGTACATCCGCCGCGACAACCTCTTCGCCAGGCCGTACCCGGTAGCGCACGACTTTGAAAAGGTTCTCTCAACTCGGCCGTCCTACGATCCAGCTACCCAATCCCAATACCCCCTGGATCCGTTCAAGCATATGGAGGCGCTTCGGAAGGGGTTCGTCGACCAGAAGACGACGGAGATGATTTCGAAGGCCGGCAGTAAGGGTGGTAAGGAGGGGGAGCGCTTGGCGGGCGGGTTTACCCTATTGAACAAGTGAGAGGTACGGCACGCCATTGCACGACATTTCGAGGACACCTATCGCCTATACGTATGCAGCTAGGGTGCAGCGGAGAGGGACAGGGCGACATGTTCGCCCTAGGAAGATGAGCCTTCCGGGCCAAACCTGATCCCGGGCATGGGTAGCGAGAGTCAGCACAGATTCCGGATGAGAACCGCCCAGGCTATCCATGAGGTATGCTGAAACAGCCCATGGTTGCAATTATCAGCGCTCCCTCTGCTTTCCAGGGACGTCACAAAGACAGACCCAGCCGGTCCTATAAGAACGCCGTCCGCTTCATGGCCTACTAGCGTCTCCTACGCTTAGGACTACGATGTCAATAGGCGGCAAGGAAGACTACGGGCAGCGACCTTATATAGACTGTCAGCTGAGGAAAGTCCGCTGGCTTTGACTTTCTTAGGAGGACCAGAAGCCCCTAGAGGGCTGAGTTTTCCGCATTAGGTTAGCTTTCGGATCACGGGCTCAGTACCAAGACTGGTGTGTCGCGGGCGTCACGTTCAGGTCTTGAGACGAGGTTCAAGGGGCGCGGATAGGTGGGCTGGCTGGCTGGCACTTGAAGGGAGATCTTGACGACGGCTATACATCTAGCCATCACAAGGGTTTGGCGGTGTCATGTCCACAGTGGATGTGCACCCTCAATGCATGTACGATTATATACGAAATGACGAGCGACAGGGAACTATACTTTTGCGCCTGTGTTGCCCGGGAACTTTTTCATCGTTGAAGCATCTGCTCGAACCATGTTATGTTTCTCCCCTTGAAATTCTAGGTGTATCCACTGGAAGTTCTCGATTCTCGAGATATGTATGTCTCGGAGAGGGCGAACGCGGTGAGGTTTGCTTAGCCTTGAACATCTGCGAAGCCACCAGCCCTCTACACGAGTAGTACTAGTGGAGAGCCACCCAAGAAGCATAACCAGACGCCTACCGGACGTAAGGAACGGGGTATCGTCATTAACGTCTCGCAGATAAGTTACTGTCCTATTTTGTCACCTCCCAGTCCCTATTTCGACATAGCAAGTAA
This sequence comes from Cephalotrichum gorgonifer, assembly GCA_900312665.1. Lineage (NCBI taxonomy): Eukaryota > Fungi > Ascomycota > Sordariomycetes > Microascales > Microascaceae > Cephalotrichum > Cephalotrichum gorgonifer. Next base: position 122,557 of record ONZQ02000005.1, on the reverse strand, counting down.
CCCATGGTGAAGAAGGAAATCCCGGTGTCTCTCGTGCCCTCCCCGCCAAAGTATTTCGTATAAGGTCTTGGTATCGTGCCGTCGTGCCGTCGGTCCGTCCGCGCGCTGTATGGAAGTCACCTACGTCGCCTTTTTGCTCCTAAATCGCATGCGAGCATTAGCAACCCAACCCCTAACACGAAATCTCATAGCGCAACCCGTTCGGAATACCCTCGGCCGGGGGGGTTCACAGTAGAAAGGCTTACCTCTTCCTCCCCTCCTTCTCATTCCCACCAACCCCAGCAGCTGTCTTCCCACTCAGCTCCCACGCCTTGACGAGGTACTGCTGCGTCTTATCGACGTAGTTCTCGTTCCCCATGTCGCGCACTCCGACGCGCATGCCGTCCTTGGTAAACGCGATGTTGCGGCGCGACATGCGCTCCTCGGCGGCGGTGCGGATGTTGGTTACGCTCTCGTAGATGTAGTAGCCCACCACCGCCAGGCCGCCGAGGACGACGGCCAGGAGGACGAGGGGGATGAGTTGACTGGAGTTTTTCTTAGTTAGCGGCAGAGCTCGTGTGAGGACAGTACTAGCTATGGGGCGAAGGGGAGGTGTGATAGAGGGGCAAACCGTGGTGATTTGGCCCGAGATTGTGCTGAAGTGAGGTGGGGGGTGGCGCGGCGGCGGTGGGAGTTGGGAGCGGCAAACCGCGTGGAATATTTTGGGAAGGATTCAGGGGATTCGCGGCTGCGGAACTTAAACCTACCCAAGAAGCCCCATGACGCGCGACGAAGGATGTCGGAGGCGGGAGGATAGCTTTTTTTGAAGGCGAAAATGGAAAGTGCTTTTTATATGGGGGGGGATCAGGCTCGGATCGTGGTGATTTAACAGTGAGGATCAGCCCCTGGGGAAGGAAGTGGGAAAAAAGAGGAGAACGTGAGGAATGACGATCGTCTGGAGATGGAGACGCTGCATCCCGGGTGCTACCGTGGTGGGATGTGTTGCACTAACGGGCCATCTGTGGAAATTCAGCTTGTTTCAAGCTGCAAGCTGTTGCTGGGGTGGGTGGGAGCTTACGAGTACCTACACCGCAGCTAGGTACCAGGCGTAGTACTTTGGTGCAGCTGTAGGTGGCGGTCGGGGTGTGGCGCGGTCGCGTGCTCCACATCATCAACCTGGCATGCTGTCATCAGTGCCTAGCGTGGAAATATACTCTAACAATAGGTCCTCGGCTGCCTTAGAGTTTCCACCGCCAGACTTCAGCCGAGCGTTACCCGGAGTATCCCACCAGCCACAGGACAGTCAGCAACGAAGGGCCGCTCCCCAACCGTGGAGGTGGCGGGGGGGCTTCCACTTCCAACCAAGACCTCGGTGCGCTCTAAACTTTGAACCACCTGTCAAGTTGACGACCAGCTTCACCACACCAAATCTGTCGACAACTCACCCGTCCCCCGAGACGCTCTCCCACCTTAGCCCGAGCCACTGTGGCCACCTTTCTTGGAAGGAAGGGAAGCCTAAAGCTCGTAACCCCTTAATCGGCCGCATGCCCCACTGGCCCACCCAATTTCAACTCTCCGCCCACGACTCCTCGTCTCCGCTATTCTAATCCTCCTCTACGACCCCCCAACAAAAGTGATAAGTTCCACGCAGCTCGACATCAACGCCCATCCGATAGAGTAATCGCACCCCGCCCATCTCGCCGCATAAAAGGGCCGAAATCGGACGATGTCGACGCCTCAACCGGGCGAAGGCTACGGCCAGCAGCCGCCCTATGAGCAGCCGGAGCACTCCCAAGCAGCGCCGCACGAAGGGGATCATAAGAAGAAGAAGAGGGGATACGCCGCCCAGGCCTTCGACTTTGGCACCGGCGCCAATGTCGCCGCCGGAGCCGCGCCCGCGCCCGCGCCCGGCCAGGCTCAGTATGGGATGCCCCAGCCGCCCCAGCCCGTCGGCTACGGAGGATATCAGCAGCCAGAGGCCCAGCCCCTCGCCTCTCCAGGGTATCCGGGCCAGCCTTACGGCGCACAGCAGCAGCAGCAGCCGGTCCCCGCCGCCGGTGGATACCAGGCGCCGGATGCGTATGGATATCCCGCCCCCGGCGGGGGCCCCGCCCCGGGAGGTGTCGCCGGACTCACCGCCGGCATGGCGCAGATGCAGGTTGGCACCGGGCAGCAGCCCATGGGCCAGGCTCCGCATCATGTAGCTTTAAATCAGCTCCATCCTACGGACCTCCTCAACCAGCCGTTCAACGTTTCCGAGCTAGACTACCCGCCGCCTGCCATCATTCTCCCCCCCGGCGTATGTTGAGCCTTCTAGCCCCCCCTTCTCGTCTCCCCCCTTTCGGGCTGGCAGGCAGGCTAACCAAAAGACCCACTCACAGACTAGCGCAACAAGCTCGCCTCACTCCAACTGTCCACCGAAGTATGTTCGCTCTACGCTGAACGCCGTCCCGACCACCCACAACTTGCTCAAGAAGTCGAAGCTTCCTTTCGCGCTAGTCATCCAGCCCTACGGCTCTCTCCACGATATCGACGACGATGTCCCTGTCGTACAAGATCAGATCATCTCCCGATGCCGCCGCTGCCGGTCCTACATCAACCCTTACGTCACCTTCCTAGACAATGGTCACCGCTGGAGGTGCAACATGTGCAATCTCACCAATGACGTCCCCCAGGCCTTCGACTGGGATGCAGCCTCGCAGCGGAGCGTGGATAGGTGGGAGCGGCCGGAGCTCAACCACTCCGTGGTCGAGTTCGTCGCTCCCCAAGAGTACATGGTCCGACCTCCTCAACCTCTCGTCTACCTATTCCTGCTCGACGTCAGCTATGCGGCGGTCTCTACCGGCCTGCTGGCCACCTGTGCGCGGACCATCTTGGACAGCCTAGACCGCATACCCAACGCCGATCGACGCACCAGGCTCGGCTTCCTCGCTGTCGACTCCAGCCTCCACTACTTCTCGATCCCCAAGGACGAGGATGCCGGTGCGGAGCCGAGCACGCTGGTCGTGAGCGACCTCGACGAGCCTTTCCTACCCGTGCCTCATGATCTTCTGGTGCCCCTGACCGAGAGCCGCCAGAGCATAGAGACCCTGCTCACCAAGCTCCCCGAGATGTTCCAGAACAACCAGAACAACGCCTCGTGCATGGGATCTGCCCTCCGGGCTGGTCACAAGCTCATTTCAACCATGGGCGGCAAGCTCGTCGTCCTCAGCGCTTCGCTACCCAACATCGGCGTCGGCAAGCTCGAGGCGCGCGAGGACAAGAAGCTGCTTGGGACTTCCAAGGAGACCGGGCTCCTGCAAGCCGCCAACAGCTTCTACAAGAGTTTCGCGGTAGAGTGCTCTAAGAGTCAGGTCTCTATCGACATGTTCCTCTTCTCGTCCAACTACCAGGACGTTGCCTCCCTGAGCAACCTGCCCCGGTATACGGGAGGCCAGACGTGGTTCTACCCGGGCTGGAACGCAGGCCGGCCCGAGGACGCAATGAAGTTTGCGAGCGAGTTCAGCGACTACCTGTCGTCGGAGATCGGCCTGGAGGCAGTCCTGAGGGTCCGCGCCACGACGGGCCTGCGCATGAACACGTTCTACGGCAACTTCTTCAACAGGAGCTCGGATCTATGCGCCTTCCCGGCGTTCCCCCGCGACCAGTGCTACGTTGTGGAGGTGGCGATTGATGAGACCATCACCAAGGGCGTGGCGTGCTTCCAGACGGCCGTCCTGCACACGACCTGCAACGGCGAGCGGCGCATCCGCGTCCTCACGCTCGCCCTGCCTACGACGCAGAACCTCAGCGACGTCTACGCGTCGGCGGACCAGTCTGCCATCGCGGCGTACTTCAGCCACAAGGCTGTCGAGAGGGCGCTCAGCAGCGGCCTCGACTCTGCTAGGGACAGCCTTCAGACCAAGATCACCGAGCTGCTCCAGACATTCCGCAAGGAGCTGGCGGGCGGTAGCATGGGTGGCGGCCTACAATTCCCCGCAAACCTCCGCGGTCTACCGATGCTGTTCCTGGGCCTGATGAAGAACATCGGCCTGCGGAAATCTGCACAGATCCCCTCGGACCTGCGGTCAGCGGCCCTGTGCCTGCTGTCCACGCTGCCCGTTCCCCTCCTGCTGCAGTACATCTATCCCCGGATGTACTCGCTCCACGACATGCCCGACAACGCCGGGGTGCCCGACCCGGAGACGGGCCACATCGTGCTACCGCCGCCGGTGAACCTCTCTTCGGAGCGGATGGTGCCCTACGGCCTGTACCTCATCGACGACGGCCAGACGCAGTTCATCTGGGTCGGGCGCGACGCGGTGCCGCAGCTCCTCGTGGACGTCTTCGGCGTGGAGGACAGGACCCAGCTGCGCGTGGGCAAGGGCGCGCTGCCGGAGCTCGACAACGACTTCAACGAGCGGGTGCGGGCGGTCGTGCAGAAGAGCAGGGACCACAAGTCGAAGGGGGTGGGGAGCATCACGGTGCCCCACCTATATGTCGTCCGCGAGGACGGCGAGCCGAGCCTGAAGCTGTGGGCGCAGACGCTGCTGGTCGAGGATCGGGCGGATCAGGGGTTGAGTGCGGCGCAGTGGCTGGGGGTTCTTCGCGAGAAGGTACGTTAACTTTTTTTCCGTTTGGGCTGCTATTTTTAGTACGGCGGCGTGGGTAGGGGTTGGTTTTTTTTAGCTTTGTTTTCATTTGTTCCTTTCTTCTTTCTGTTTTTCCTCTTTCGAACAGCTGGCTAACTGAGTGGGTAAAACAGGTCGTGCAGTGAGAGAAGCAGGGTGTAGACCACCACTAGGATATGCGTTCTTGACGGTGGGAGCTGAGGGGTCTAGACAGTTGTTTGAAGAAGGAGGGGGGAGACAGAGACAAAGGAAGAGAGACAGCTTGCTCTACGGACAAAATAATGATACATATTTCTTGAACGCCTTCCTTGCTCGTGCGCGTGTATCCAAGTAGAAACCGGGATGGGACAGGTGTCCCCCGTCGGAGAGAACAGATCGTGGTGGGCATGAGCATGGCAGGACGAGCCAACATCTCCGCTCCCCCCCTGAGAACCGGACCCGGGAGCCCGCGGATGAGAGAAGCTACATGTAGGCTGAAGGAAGCTGCGAGGTGCATTGTCCCTTCCCATCCTTCGTGGTGGTACAGCGCTACCTCGCGAGGTAAATGGTGGGATAAACGATCGGGCTCAGTAGCAGCGCGCATGTTTCACGTAGCCTATAAACACTGCCTCCCCCCTCCTTAGTTTCATCATTCCGAAACTGAAGTTCTAGTGGGTATTATTTCGTATCAATCTGGGAAGAGCTTCGTCCGTGCCTGGCCTGAGGAAGGAGTCTGTTGGCTTGAAGGATGACATGGATGCATGAGGAGCGAGGTGAGGTGAAGCTAAGGGGCGCCTAATTCGCCGCTTGATTGGTTTCCGAAGCGGCCCCCAAGCTCCCTTTTTCGGACTTGGTTGCAGCAGCTTCGAGATTGATACTGGAATTTACATAGGCATGAGGTGGATATTGGCTGTGCCGATGAGTACATGTATTAAAATACCTTTTTGATACAAGCAGAAGTGAGTCGTCGAGCCATACACGATCGGCAGTGACAGATTACCGATGTGATTGGCGTCCCCGGCTCGGGGTTGTCTGATTTTCCCCTTCTTGATCCTTTCCCCGCCGTCGCCGTCTCGTCTCGGAAAACCTGTAACCTGTAACCGCCCAGGACAGGAGCTCCCCCCTTCTGCCCTCTGAATGGACGAGGCCCTTCGCCGGGCTGTCCAATGAGAGGCCCTGGCCGGGGGAGTGGGTTCGTATAAAAAGCGGTCCGGACATGTGGGCAAGGTGTGCGAGAGAGAGAGAGAGCCAGAGAGAGCTCTCAGTTCGCCCTGTCACAATGGGGAATACTTGTAAATCATCACCGAGAGTTTTGTGATACGTATTTATTCTGTACTTGTACATCCATTCCCCGTGGCGCCATCTATTTAGGTAGCTTTTACTTTTGAGCGCACCCGTGGACCATTCCACGTTGCGAGCGCGAGGTAGGGGTGTGGTTGGGCACGCGTTCGGCACCCGAGCATGAGCACACGAGGACGGTCATGTCATTGTTCTGTTCTGGCGGCCCGCGCGGAGGTGACCCTGAAAGCTCGATGTTGCTAGAAATAGACAACTTGGTAAGGTTTTCTCAGAACGGGTGAGGTGGGTACATGTACCTTGTAGGTTTTTGTGGCTACATGCTACATCGTCGTGACTGGGATATCAATATCGAGGACGATGAAATGTGATCTGAGATTCTACTCGTAGTTTATCGTTGCACATGTACGAGCACAAGGAGGTAGGCATGGCGACAGTTACAAATACTAGTACGCGTCGTCTACGATACCTGTAGGTACCGCCAGCCCACCACCCATCACCCACCACCTCCTTGGCTCTGGGTTCTCTCGCTCGCGCGCTACGGTGCTATTCTCGGAACCTGTCACGCAAAAGCTCCAGCCAAGCAACAAGCTATGGGATCATCCCACCACACCAGCAGCGCCAGCGGCCGCCGTACTAGCAAGTAGGGGTAGGGGTAAGATGTGATACGGGACTAAAAGTAGCACTAAACCGTGTGACACATGCACTTTCGTGCCCCCTCCACTTATGCTCCTCATCTCATCCTACTTCGTGGTTACACAGTACCTGACGTACCGTACCTAATACCCTTCGTGCAAGTCCCGACCCAGGTCCAAGTAAGAGCGCCCCCGTCGTCACCCTTTGTGCCTGCCCTCGTTTCCTTTCTCTCCCCTCTCCCCGCCGCTGCCGTCTCCGTCTCCGCCGCCGACAAGTTCCGTTGGTTTCCATCCGTACTTAGTAAATACTCGTATTTGTACTTGTACTTTACGCCGAGAGAATCGGGGGTGAAGTCCTCTCGGGGGGCTAATACTTGTGACCTATTATTAACAGGGGAGAGTTTCTGGTTTTCGTGAGGCAGGGGGTGTGTGTCCCTGTATGGTATTATCGAGGTGCTCAAGAGGGAAAAAATGCCCCTCCTCCCCACCTTTTTCCCACCATGACACAGCCCGCCAAGGCCAAGACAGTGACAGGAAACTCGAAACGGCATAATACATTGCAACTCTTCACATCCCCGCCCTCTTGTAACAATCGCTCATCAAGATATCTTGAGCCTCCTGCAGCCTACATCGCAGACTAGAGACCGTCGAATAGCAAGACAAGAACCGCGAGACGCTCTCTAGTACTTTGCGCGCATCGCCCATCACCGTGAGTAGCTTGCCTCTGCCTTTATCTACTACTCGTACGAGGCAGTGCCCGCCTGTGGGCGCCTAATATCGTTTTGTACCCACGATTTTACCCCTCATCGTACTCCACTTCACTCCCCTTAGATCCCTCCCCCCCTTTCCCTTTCCTCGCGTCGAAGATCATACAGGCACGCACGGAGCAACCGGGAGCTGATCCACGGAGTCTGCGAGCGCTGGACGAGTACGGAGTAAATACCTGGCCTGGCACGCTCGATCCCGTCCGTTTCGTCTGAAGTCTGCCAGTTACAGCATATCCCTTGCCGCGAGATAGCCTCCCCTCCCCTCCCGCACGTCAAACGGCCCCCGCCCCCGCCTCTGCCCAATCCGCTCCCTACCTTACCCCCTGATGTCTGATCTTATGTTCCGATCGACTTCTGGAAGCTCTTGCCTGGCATCCATCCCCTGTCCCTCTCTCCCTTACGAGTACATCTCTGGGGCTAGACTCGCGGACCAAGCACACGCGGGCAGCTAGACTCCTTGTCGCCGGCTGGTCTTCCTTCCCCAGCGGGTTTCCCCTTTGCCGGCATCATCCAATCTCTTAACATTAGTGTATGAGTCCAAATTCTTTGTTTCTTAGGGAACCTGGAGCTCTCCTAAAGTTTGTGTCCGCGTAATAAAAAAAAAAGAAAAGAAAACCGTTCTTCCTTTGTTATCTCCCGGGTGGAATTGCCTGTCCAACCAAGCTTGAAGCACAAGGCGCTAACAGAAGGCGCCCGAGCTACGAGTAGCTCCCGTCCAGCTAGCTCTATTCTGTTACCACAGCGCGGGAGCTGTCCAGCCCCGTTAATCTCCTCCCCCTCGCCAGTACGGGCACGAGGACGAGCACGAGGACGAGCACGAGGACATAACGAGTTACGAAGTAGGTAAAATCAATCCCGACCAAACGAAACGAGAGGGGCGGGCGGCGTCTTCTAGCTCTTCTTCTCACCGCACAAATGAAATGCAGCCCAATTAACGGATGGCCGGCCCAGCTCTCTTTTCTTCAGGTCCAAGCATAAAGGGTAAGGTTCATTTTCATCTTTACATTGCATTTCAACCCCAACTTGAGACCGGCTACCGGAGCAGCGCCATCCACGCCCACAGCAGAAAAAGGCCCGAGCGGCTCGAGAAACGTGCCCCTCCTTCCTTCGAGGTACTCTTGCTCTCACTCCTCCACCTCCACCTGCCACCTCCGCCTCCACCCCCTCCACTCCCACTCGTCACTCACTCCTGCCTCCGCGAAGCCCCGCTACAAACAAGTGTCTATGTAACCCGCCCGCCCACATTGCACCCCGTGTCCCGCTCTCCTCAGACCCTCCTAGTTTCCCCTCCGACCACGCGCGCCGAGAGTCCCTTTATAACATCTCGTCGCTCGTTTGGCGCCTGTTCCACCTTTTACCTCTCGAACGACTACGACTTACCATCCACGAGCGCCCAATCGCCTTTTTTTCTCTCTCTCTTTCCATTGTATGCCCACTGCTGACCGACGGTAGTTTCCCCTTGAGCTACTACTATTCACATCCGTCAGCGGCTGGTACGGCGACACCGAGGGAAAACTACTCGTACCTTGACGACATTTCCCCCCTCCCATATTCGTCGGGCCCGACCTTACCTTAGCTTTTCTCCCCCGCCCCGCCATACCTACCCCACGTACCTTTCCCGCCTACCTTCTCACCGTTAGAATCCGCCCTGTCGCAGCAAGCAGGCGGCATTTCCCACGAATAACTAACTCTCAAACCGCCCGTCGATCCTACGCCTTCTGGCATATCTACTCTTGTACCCGGCGGCCCAAGTCTTCACAACTGGACCCCTCGCGATAACCCCGCCGCGACTCATTTTCCCCCAATATCCACCACCACCACCAGCCAGCCAGCCAGTCGGTCCTGGATCATGTCGCGCGCCGCTCAAGCCCCCAACCCGGCGGGCTCCCGTAAGATCTCATTCAATGTCAGTGAGCAATATGACATTCAAGATGTCGTTGGCGAGGGTGCCTATGGTGTCGTCTGGTAAGACTCTCTCGCGCTCTCGCGCCCTTTCCCTCCCACTCTCCGGTTATTCATTATCCCCCTCTTGTTCGGTTTCCCCGACCTTGATCGGGCGATTTTTTTTTGGCAATTGTGAACCCCGTCACTGACGCATCGGCGATCACATAGCTCTGCCATCCACAAGCCCTCCGGCCAAAAGGTCGCCATCAAGAAGATCACACCTTTCGACCACTCCATGTTCTGCCTAAGAACGCTCCGTGAGATGAAGCTGCTGCGATATTTCAACCACGAGAACATCATCTCCATTCTTGATATCCAGAAGCCTCGGAACTACGAGTCCTTCAATGAGGTCTATCTCATCCAGGTATGAAACAACCTATTTATACCCTCGCCCGCCCCTCATCAATCCCCGGCCCCTCCCTTCATGTCACGAAGGCATGAGGGAACCTGACATGTCGCGCTTCGGAGACGGTGACACTAATAAGCAACCCCCTACTACAGGAGCTCATGGAGACGGATATGCATCGCGTCATTCGCACCCAGGACCTCTCTGACGACCACTGCCAATATTTCATCTACCAGTCCCTCCGCGCTCTCAAAGCCATGCACTCGGCGAACGTGCTGCACCGAGATCTGAAGCCCTCTAACCTCCTCCTTAACGCCAACTGCGATCTCAAGGTCTGCGACTTCGGCCTCGCCCGATCCGCCGCCTCGCAGGAGGACAACTCGGGCTTCATGACCGAATACGTCGCTACTCGCTGGTACCGTGCCCCCGAGATCATGCTTACCTTTAAGGAGTACACCAAGGCTATCGACGTGTGGTCCATCGGGTGCATTCTGGCCGAGATGCTCAGCGGGAAGCCTCTCTTCCCCGGCAAGGATTGTACGTGTAGCCCACCTTACCCATTGGCGCCTATCAGAGGCCCTCGAATGAATTCCCACCGCCCAAACGTCAGACTCTAGGACTAACATGTGCGTGCAGACCACCACCAGCTAACCCTCATCCTGGATGTCCTCGGCACCCCCACCATGGAGGACTACTACGGCATCAAGTCGCGACGCGCGAGGGAATACATCCGGTCGCTGCCATTCAAGAAGAAGGTGCCCTTCCGGACCCTCTTCCCCAAGACCTCGGACCTCGCACTCGACCTCCTAGAAAAGCTGCTCGCCTTCAACCCCGTGAAGCGCATCACCGTCGAGGAGGCCCTGAAGCACCCGTACCTCGAGCCGTACCACGACCCGGATGATGAGCCCACCGCGCCCCCGATTCCCGACGAGTTCTTCGACTTCGACAAGCACAAGGACTCGCTGAGCAAGGAGCAGCTGAAGCAGCTGATCTACACGGAGATCATGCGGTAAGGAGGGCCGGGATCATTGAGGAGTTGGGGGGGAGTCGGAAGCGGGTCTTTTTTTGCGTTTCTTTATTCTCCAATAATGAAATGAATGTTGGATGGGTATGTCGGTCGGACTGGGTGGGAGATGAGAGGGATAAGGAGGGAGTAGGGGGGCTATCGAGATTTAAGCTAGAAGGGCCACGTCGGACAGATGGCGGCGGGAAGAAAGGAGCGGGAGTGTACGCGGAAGAAAGACTTTAAGGAAAGCAATGACTCGCAGAAAATACTGGATTGGAGTTGAGAAAAGCCCACCCCTCTCCCTTTCTTTCCCCCTTTTATCATCCTGATTTTTATCCTTGTTTTTCCTTTCTCATTTTCTTCTTCCCTTTTTTACTTTTTACATCATCGGCCAGTGTATCTGGGGTTGGTTTAGCCATTTTCGTTATATATCTTCACACAAACACTTCTTGACGGTACCCACGAGTTGGTGTTTCCGCATCTTTCGACACGGGTAGCCGTCGATGATGCTGTAGGACGTAACTGCACGTGTGAACTCGAGAAGAGGACACCGGGATATGGGGGTTTGTAAGATATCACTGATTGCACGGCGTGTGGGTGGCGTATATTGAGCAGGAGTGAGTCAAGCCCGAGAAATTGACAGACGGACGGACACCTTACGACACTCCAGCTTGCATCGCCCTCGCAGGCGTAATCGGCTTGCCTCCTTCCTCTAAGGCTGGTTTCTGTTGTATTCTATTTCATCCACTTTGCTATCCTTTACTATTAATGTTGAGCCCAGCGTAAACCCAGGCGTGGCCTGGGATGGCTTTCTTGTCTGCCATCTAGTGATAGTGAGACATACTCTCTCTCCTCTGCCCTTGCCCCTTTCCCCAAACCCCAGTTTCTGGTATATCCATCCATTCATGAAAGCATCCCCCCCCTTTTTTTCTTTTCTTTTTACTCCATATGCCCGGAACGTCGGCCATAAAAACCAAAATAGCAAAAAAAAAGTGTACCAGCCACGTTTTCAAGCAACGGAGAGTCCTTTCTCCCGTAACCCACCTCCCCCCTTCTTCCCCAATTCTTTCCCCTCTCGCAGTGGCCCTACTTCCCGATAGCCCACAGCTCGACACTGAGGATATTAAAACTCTCCCCCTGCTCGCTGAGCGGCTCGTTCCCGAACGTCTCACAGTTGAAGCTGTACCCGCGCAGCAAGCCGCTGTCTATCCACAGGCCGTAGTGGCCGCCGCCGGAGCCGATGGAGAAGAAGGAGGCCTCGCAGTTCATGAAGAAGTCGTTGAGGCCGCTGTAGGGGAAGGCCTTGAAGCGGAGGGTCGTCGGGGGGTGGTGCGCGTCGCCGCCGCCGCCGCCGCCACCGCCGGAGGAGACGGTTGTCGAGCGGGAGTAGGTGAGGTTCGTGGTGTCGGAGGAGGGGGGAGGAGGGAGGGAGGACTGCGAGGGGAGGGAGTTGTCGCGGACGGTGGTGGCGCGCCAGAGGAAGCACTCGCCGTTGCCGAAGTAGGAGGGGGCGGGGTGGGGGTATTCGGATAGGTATGCGCCGAATGTCTGAGAGAGCGCGGGTCACAGTTAGCTTTCTTATTCTCTGGGTTCTTTTCTCTCTCCCGTTCCGGGCGCCGCGGGTTAGAAAGCAAGAGAGAGGGGGGGGCGCTTACACCGCCGGATGAGTCCCGCACGACAATCACGAAGCCCGCCCTCGTTGCCCTGTCGTACGCCCTCGCCCGGGAGTACATGGTGCCCAGGCTCGCGCCGTCCTGTGCGAGGCTGAATATCAGGTCCCACTCGTCGACGAGCTTCATCCTCTCGGGTATCAGGGTCCGGATCTCCTCGGCCAGGGCGCTGGTCAGCAGCCTGGCCGAGGGCTCCGTGGAGGCCTTGTACCCGCGAAGCTCGACGGGGTCGAGCGGCGGGAGCTGGAAGAGGGAGGACGAGGTCGAGGAGTGGTCGGTGCTGGCGGAGTTGTGGTTGGTGGACTGCGTGGGGAAGCCGGTGCTGTCGGAGGAGAAGCTCCGCATTAGGCCCGACCACATGTTCGTGACGGAGGACCGGAGGCGGCCGGGGGAGGGGGAGGGGCGGCCGGGGGGAGGGGCGGCGGATTCGTCTTTCGGGCCTGCGTGGTTGGCGTTGGCGTCGGCGCTACTATCGCTATCGGTGCCCGTGGAGGGGAGGTTTTCTTTGGTGGTGGATTGTCGATCGAGGTCCTTGGGCATTGTTCGCATCCGCTGGGGAGAGAGGTGGTGAGGCGGGTTGAGGTGGGTCAAGAGTGGAGAGCTCTGGTTGGAGCTCCTCTGGTCTGACGTAGGAGCGCCAGCGAAGCCGGGGGAGCAGGGCCAGTGACAAGTATGTAGATTTGGTGGGCTACGCCTCCAGGGTGTTTATTTGTATGAGATGTTAGTAGGCGGCCTACTTCGTTGAAAAACTTAGGAGAAAATAAGTCTAGCAAAGGCTGGTTCTTTCAGTACTTGAAGTAATCAGGCAACCATAGGTTGTGAGGCGAGGGGAACAGCAGATATGGATAAGACGGCAGTGTGGGCATCGGGTTGATCGACGGTGGTGGTGGTCGGCCCAAGTTTTGGCTGCGACCGTAGGTACTCGTAGCTGCAGTTGTGGATGCCTGTTATAAAGGGCTCCCATTATAAATGATTACCTGCCGACACCGAGGCCCCGATTTCGATGACAGAATATTGGCTGACTCTCTAACCTGAGGGGCAAAAAACATAAATCAATTCGTTACGTGACCATTAGTGGAGTTACACCGGGCGCATTGGATTATCACGCTTCTATAGGTCCTAGAGAAGGGCTGCAACATACACCTGATATACTCTCACGGACCTCCCGAATTACCTTGTTTCGCACTAGTTACTCGCATGAGTCTACAAGTATTACATGTCATCAGAGGATAATCATCCCCAGCCAATCGAAACTGGGAGAAAACGCTTGGGTATTTCGACCTAAGGACTGAGGGGAAAGCAAGGTCTAATGCCCCCGATTGCTAATACTTGCCGGGCTCTCTCACCTCAGAGTAATAAGGTGGGGCGGCAGTGACGGCGACAGAGCCGATTGCAGGTCCAGAACAGCAGGGCTCTACGTCCGCTCGTCTGTCGCACCACAATATCTACGCTTCACTCAACGCCTTCATATACAGAGCAATCCCGCTCAGCACACCTTCCGGGCTAGGACGCTCGGCGCAGACGTGGGGCGTGAATCCAAACCCGTTCAGCCAGTCCCTCGTCGTCGGCCCGATCGTGGCCACCAGGATCTGGGGTCCTTCCCGCGGGCGCCCCTCGTCGCCGGCCCGCACCTTCCCGGCCTCGTCCAGGAACCCGGTGCCCTTCAACATGGCCTCGCTCCCCGTAGGTGAGAAGACGATGACCCATAAAACAGGCCTCGTCCGCAGCTCCTCTAGCGCGCGCTCGAGGTCGACGGGGAACGACTCCATGACGCCCGTGCCGTACACCTCTACCTCGTCGACCCGTATCCTCCTGTCCTCCGGGAGCTTCTCGTCCATCAGTGTCCTGGGTATCACGTCCCGCCTCTGCTCCCCCACCAGGAACAGCAGCGGCGGGAGCGTCGCCCTGTCCTTGTACCACTCCCGGTAGTGGTCCAGCATGAAGGCCGCCAGCGCCTCGCCCGTGCCAGTGTGTTCCCCGAAGACCTGCAGCCGCGAGCCGTGCGGGGTGGCCCTCAGCGCCCTCGTCGTGGCCGGCCCGACGCTGTATATCGGCACGTCTCGGAGGCGCGGCCAGGTCGGGTCCCCTGCGTCACGTCCGTCAGTCAACCCGATGGATCGCGAGGTATCACCCCCCTGTAGACCGTTGCCCTTACTGCCCCTCTCCACCAGCGCGGCGAACGCCTCCACCGCCCGCTGAGACGTGAATATCATGCCGCCGTAAGACCCCTCGGGGGTGTTATTGATCCTCTCCTCCCGGAGCGCCGCCTCGACCTTGGACATGCCGTCATCCTTGAACGTGTGCCGTAGGACCGGGACGAACCGTGGCTCGAGGAACTGTCCTTCGAGGGGCTGCTGGCTGAAGAGGTCTTCGTAGGCGTCGGTCGGCGTCGATCTCGTCTTGAGGAATAGGACGGGGACTCTAGTGACCGGCTTGGCCGTCGGTATGGATGACATGGCGCTCAATTGGGGGGTCGAAGTCGGACCACGGCACGAGGCTCATGAGCAATTGCGGATTTTGAACGCCTCGGGGGTATGGTTTCGAACCTGCTGGGAGCGTCCATCACCCGATGACGATTATGACTTGATTAATGCCCCACACCCCGCCAAAAAAAACATTAATGTACCGAAACTTTATCACATATTACTGGCTTATCGTGATAAGAATGGAAGAAAGTGGGCTGCTGGCTGCCGGACACTTGACACGGGCCGGCAGTGGCTGACAAATACCCATGCTAGGTCGCGAGAAATGCTGTGTTGCGTATAAGACCAGCACCACCACCCGCGATTTTTTGAATCCCCAGGACTCGCCCCTCCAGGACAGAAGCAGGAAGCCCAGAATTCCTACGGAGGCTAGGGATTTAAGCATGGCCGACGATTCTAGGGATACCAGGCCCCATGACGCCACTTCGGCTCCGGCATCGGGCGCCGCGCAAGCCGGACCTTCCGAACCCCCGAAGAAGATCCCTAGAGGTGTCGTCCTCGGCCCAGACGGAAAGCCGTACGTTCCCCTAGCCCCTCGCCCCGCCCTTTATCTTCTCCCGTATACGAGAACCCGGTCTACCAGTTACATATCAATACTAACACACGCCCCCTCCCTCCCAGCTGTCGAAGCTGCACGTCGTTCGCCTCCTGGGCCGCCCAGACGAAGTCGACGCTCAAAAAGTCCGCGCCCCCGCCGGAGTGCCCCCCCGACGTCGAGGCCCTCGGCCGTAGCTCCTGGACGCTCCTGCACTCCATAGCGGCCCAGTACCCGGAGAACCCGTCACAGGCGCAGCAGTCGGACCTGGCCGGGTTCGTGGGGCTCTTCGCGAAGCTGTACCCCTGCTGGACCTGCGCGGAGGACTTCCAGGGCTACATCACCAAGAAGAAGCCGGTGGTGGGGAGCCGCGGGGAGTTTGGGCAATGGCTATGCGACGCGCACAACGACGTCAACAGGAAGCTGGGTAAGCCCGAGTTCGACTGTAAGCTCTGGGAGGAGAGGTGGAGGACGGGCTGGAAGGACGGGAGGTGCGATTGAGGCAGTGGCAATGGGGTGGGTGGGATGATACCGGTTGTCAGTGTATGAGTAGGGAACAGCGTGCTTTGTACCATATTAGATCTCCTCTTCGCATTTTTTTTTGGGGGGGGGATTTTCGCATTTGCGACGCACGAGTAAGACATACCGGCGCAATATAAATGAACGATATTTGTAGAACAACTCTACATTTCACGCTAGGTCCCCATAGCACTAAAATCAGTTGTCGTCTGCTTCGTATTTGGTAGTTTCTGGCCAATTGGCCGTCGCCCGTCCGTTCCGGATTATGGAAATACCAGGTTTGATAACTTGCTGGTTGGAGAGTGGATGACGGATGTTTCTTCATGTCATGTTGGAACCGCATACCCACTTTCGCCGCATATCGGACAGGTTATGATATGGGATCAATGCTGCCTCCACAGGGAGGGCGTAAGCCAACATAACACGACATTATGATGTGATGTTCTTGTCAGGGCATGCATCTATGAGGATATCAATGTTCCAATGTTACGCAATAGCTCACTTAGCTCACGCATCGATTGGGAAGGAAAGAGCTATCGACAGCCTTGGGGGCCCATTTATAAAAAGATAGCAACGCCCGCAAACTCAACTTGAAAGCTGCCATCGGCTCACCTGTGGAATTTCTATCCCTGGCTTCGGCTCATCTTCGTGGACTACTATATCTCCTAAGTCTTAACATATCTGTGATCTAACCTATCTTCCAATGTCTGACATTCGGACCAATGCCCTCCGGGAGCCGGTCGAGGTTGTGGACTATCTGTTCCGCCGGCTCCACCAACTGGGTGTAAGATCAGTCCACGGTCTCCCAGGAGACTATAACCTCGTCGCTCTCGACTACCTTCCCAAGAATGGGCTCACTTGGGTTGGGAGCACGAATGAGTTGAATGCAGGTATGTCCTCCTATGACCTTTCTCATGAACTCTTCCACATACTCGCTATATTCTTGCGAGTGGTCCCTACCTCTCGACGATCCCCGCTTGATTCGCCTTACTGACCTCGACCCCAAACAGCCTATGCCGCGGACGGATATGCCAGGGTCAATGGGTTGGGCGCTCTCATTACGACGTTCGGAGTGGGCGAGCTCAGCGCCCTCAACGGCGTCGCCGGAGCCTTCTCCGAGCAGATTCCCCTCGTCCACATAGTCGGCACCCCGTCCACCATCTCCCAGAGGAACGGCATGCTACTCCACCACACACTCGGGAACGGCGACTTCAACGTGTTCACCAACATGAGCGAGAACATCTCGTGCGAGGTCGCTAAGCTGAATAATCCCGCCGAGATCGCTGACCAGATTGACCACACGCTGCGCCAATGCTGGTTGAACAGTCGCCCGGTCTACATCACCCTGCCGACGGATAGGGTCACCACCAAGATCGAGGGCGATCGGCTTCGCACGCCGATCGACCTATCCGAGCCCGCGAACGACCCCGAGCGAGAGGAATACGTCGTCGACGTGATCCTCAGGACCCTCTACGCCGCAAAGGACCCGATTATCCTTGTCGACTCCTGTACCATCCGACACAGGGTGGTTAAAGAGGTGACGGACCTGATCAACAAAACCAATATACCGTTCTTCATGACTCCCATGGGGAAGGGGGCCCTGGACGAATCGGATCCGCGGTACGGGGGCATCTACGCCGGTTCCGGCTCGGACCCTGAGGTCAGGAAGAGGGTGGAGGACTCCGACCTGATATTGTTTGTTGGGGCGCTGAAAGTAAGTGTCATTCCTCCTTCCCCGGAAAGAAACGCAATCACCCCGGTAGCACCGGATTGCCGGAGTGCCTCGGCTATACCTGTTTAGCTCACTATAATTTTCGTTAGAGCGACTTCAACACCGCCGGGTTCTCCTACAGGACTTCACAGCTCAACACGATACACTTGCACAGCCGGCTCTGCGCCGTGCGGTACGCCGAGTATCCGGGTGTCCGCATGAGGGGCGTACTCCAAAGGTTGACGAAGAAGGTGGACCTCTCTAAAGTCAATACTGTCCCCGTCAGCGCCAAGAGTCGCACCATCAGAGCGGCCGGTGATTCCCAGGTCATCACACACGACTGGTTCTGGCCCAAGGTGAGCGACTTCTTGAGAAAGCGTGACATTGTCGTGACGGAGACGGGCACGGCAAACTTTGGCATTCTGGGCACCACTTTCCCCCCGGGCGTAGTGGCGCTCAATCAGGTCCTCTGGGGCAGCATTGGGTGGTCTGTCGGCGCCGCTCAGGGGGCGGCATTGGCGTCCAAGGACGCCAAAGATGACAGGCGGACCGTCCTGTTCGTCGGCGACGGTTCGTTCCAGTTGACGGTTCAGGAGCTGAGCACCATGCTCCGCCATGGGTTGAAGCCAATCATGTAAGCAGAGCCCCTAGGCGTGGCCGAATTGGCAAGATCGGAGACTAACAATAGCTCCAGATTCCTCATCTGTAACGAGGGGTTCACGATCGAGCGCCTCATCCACGGTATGGAAGCCGAGTACAACGATATTGTCCCCTGGGACTTCAAGGAGCTGGTCACGGTGTTTGGCGGGTCTGACAAGACGGCCCGGAAGATCCAGATCAAGACTAGGTCGGAGCTGGAGAAGCTGTTCAAGGAAGATGAGTTTAACAAGGCCGCGAAGCTGCAGTTCGTCGAGGTTTATATGCCCAAGGAGGATGCTCCGGCGGTGCTTGTCCAGACGGCGGAGCAGAGCGCCAAGCTCAATTCCAAGTTGAAGTAAAGTTATGGAGAAAACTGAAGGGAGAAGGGTATGGGAATGATAGGACGTATTTTTTTTATAGAAGACAAATAAGAGGGCTCATGTCGTAAACAACAGAGGTCTCGGGCGTGGTGTAAGTGGAGGTGTAAACTAGTTAGTCCCGTACCTCGCCGTAATGAGAGGTGAGATATTGAGGGTGGGTCATCTCACGTGACCAAGACGAAGCTCACTTCTCACTTCTCTTCTCATATCTTATACTATTAAAGTACCCACCTGTTTGAAGGGATAAGGTCCGACGCGGTTTCACCCCTCGAAGCTCACCTCCACGGAAGCCAAACATATCATTCCTTTCCACCAGTACTGTCTAAGCCTCTTCCTTTAGCAGACGAGAATATGGGGGACAGCAAACGCAAGCAGCCGCCTGGCGGTGGCTCCCAGGCGTCATCGAAGAAGAGCAAGGTATGATACTGGCTTGGAAATGAATTTTTTCTTCTCTTTCCGCGATTCACATCTGTTTTTTTTATCCCATACACTCACTATGGAGACTTTTACATGGGCTGGTCCTCGTTGGCAGCCGGGTAACGAGCGCTGACGCTGACTATCGACATAGAGGGGCAACGAGGGAAAGTGGCAGACGCCGCATCATAAGAACAACCTGTCACATCTGCTCAGGATGGGGACCACGATCGAGGCGGGGGATGTGGGGATATGGGTGACGTGCCAGCGGGGGCTGGAGAAGAAGGCCATGGCGGAGATGACGCGAGTCTGTGAGGAGGTATGTATCCTACACGACCCTGAAATGTTTCAATCTCTATGCCTCTCTCCTTCTATGCCAGAGTCTTACTTTCTACGCTCCATTTTCTAACCATGAGAAGTTGGGCGAGTCAATGTATGGCATCAAGCCCCGGTCCTCGGAGGCGGAGAAGGCCGCGGAGGAGGACTCGGACTCGAGAGGCGAGATCGACATCTCGGACGCCGTGGCGGCCGAGCTGGAGGAGATGAAGGCCGAGGCGAAGAAGCAAGGCGGACTACGCCTTCCTCCCCGTGCCGTCGGGCATGGAGTGCGTCTTCTTCATGAAGACGAGGAGCCCCGTCGACCCGGTGGCCTTCGTGGACGCCATCTGCGACGGGGCGGCGGAGTGCGGGGGGGGTATGGTGGATAGGAAGCTGCGGCACGTCAACCGGCTCACGCCCGTGGTGACCATCGGCAAGGCGCTGGACAGGGGGATCGAGAAGGTCGGGAGGGAGGTCCTGGGGAGGTTCTTTGAGCTGGTGGCGGAGGAGGGCGCGGCGGAGGTGGAGAGGGCTGATATCCCTCCGTGTACAGTGAGTAATTTGGGACCCTTTAGCATCGTTGTTATCCCGTCCCGTTAGAGATGTGTGTGTGTGCTGACGTTGGAGTTCAGTTTGCCATCCGGCAGAGCATTCGTGCCTCCGCGATGAAGAGGGACGAGCTGATTAACCGCGTGGCGGCGCTGGTTGGGCCCAAGCATAAGGTCAAGCTTGAGAGTCCAGACAAGGTGATACTAGTCGACATCTTCAAGGTGAGTTTTTATTTCCCACACGTCACTACAGGGTTTTTTTTAGCCCCCCAGGAGACTAACACGAGACTCCCTCCGCAGAACCACTGCGGAATGTCAGTTGTCGACGGGCCGAGGTGGGAGAAGATGAAGAAGTTTAACATAAATGAGATCTACAAGTTTGCCGGGGAGAAGGGTGGTGAAAAGGGTGGTAAGAAGGGGGGTCAGGAGAAGGTTGATGAGAAGGTTAGTGAGAAGGTTGATGAGAAGGATGGCAAGGAGGGGGACGAGAAGGCCGCGGGCGAGGGCGGCAAGAACGGCGCGTCCGAGGAGCAGTAGACGCACGATAGCTGCTCTCAGCCCGTTGGCGAGTAATATTCTTCAGCCGCTTGCGTCGGGTCGTATCCTCCCTCCCGTACGGCACCGACCTGCGAGGGGAACCGCACGAACGGCAAAAGGACCAATGTATTATGATGACACAGCCCACCCGTAATGTCGATCAAGGTTGGTCGCAATCTGGGGCTGGAAGGGGTACCAGCGAACTGGAGAGTCAAAGCGAAGCCTGGCTGTCCGCCAATGGACGGCCGAGCGGCTGAGCTGGATCTTTTGTTGTTATAAGCTTCGGCTGAAAGTTTGAAATCGAATCCGGTGCCGGGGCGGCGGAGCATAGAGGAGACGAGAACGACGAGATACGGAGGTACTTGTATACATGTGCAAGGCGCCCGTTCTCATACCACCCACGTGCTCACTTACTCACTCACTCACTCACACAAACCTCCTGTTCGGCAATTTATCGATGGTCTGAGTCCGTCTCCCGCGTCCCCAACTGCGAGGGGTTGTATTATAGTGGAGTCTAGGGCTGGAAACACTCTACAGACAGGTACAGATACGCGTGGACCCTGGGCGGGAAATGGTTTATCCACGACGTCCCAGAGACCGGGCGGGGCGCGGGTATGACGAGGGTATTCATGTTGTGTTAGCCTCCTCCGTAACCTGCAAGTTTGTGCGAGTAATACAACAAGGGGAGGACTATATGGCTTGGCGCCTAAAGGGGCGGGGGGTGTGACGTTCCAGAAGGCGGAATTAACCACGCTAAACCTTATTGCTAATATAACTTTTTTTGACGAGCAGGGATAAGCGAGGTACGAGGACTCGCACGGAACTCGCTCCGATCCTTTCTTTTTCTTTGGTGGATGTTTGAAAGACGAGAGCCGAACAGGCTCGGATACTTGCTCGGAGCCATTGGGAGGGTTGAGGCGGGGTGATCGACATTTTTGACGAGATGAACTTCGGACTAATTACCCATCCGTCTCGTTGATGTTCGCCTTTTCTTCCTAGCAAGCGGCATGGAGGAGGACCGTCCCATTACGGGTTTCAGCCAAGGTCTTCTTGGGGCCACTGGTATATGACTGGAAGAACGAGACGACTGTAAGAGGGAGCTCCGTTCTTAACACCTAAACTGGCTTCCAGAGTATGCTTTCCACATCACGACCTACGAGTTTAAGTACAAACTAGTATTACTACTCGCACTCGTAAGGCACTGGTGCCGAACCATTTCCCGGTTCCGGGGGGGGCGAGGGGGGGCTATCAGAACAAAAGGTCCTTCGAAATGCTTGGATTAAGACTAACCATGCGCTTGTGCTTCTACCAATCGCTAACTGCCAAAATCGAACGGCGCCGGGGGGTACAAGTGCCTGTACCTTTTCTTGGCTGATTCGCTTGCGGCTGCCCAATCAGGAGCCGCCTGACTCGCTTATTCGGAAAGGTGGGAAATGGGGGGAAATGGAAAGCTACGGGGACGGCCTGCGTACTCATACTAGAAGTACGTCGGCAAGCAGGCTTAATGGAGAGTTTGAATGATATCATTTCTAGGGTGGGAAAGAAGATGGAGATTGATTAAGAAAGAGGTATGAGAGGAAGATAGAACCTGGGAGTAGGAGGATGACGTCAGAGAGACAGATGGGAGAGGAGAAGGGATACCAGTATAAACCTCTATTACATCAATATGGAGCCTACTTGTGAGGGGAAGAGAAAGACCCAAAGAAGAACAAGTAATTCCTTTCTTTTTTTTTTGGCGGCTCCATGCCATGCCATGTCATGCCATGACAGGGCAGGTCTGCCACCAAGTCGGACCTTGTTCACATCGTGACAGTCCGCTTTATAATACTCGAAAACTCGTCCTCGTGCCTGCTCCGTATCTCCGATGCCATCCGTATCGGGCTTCCACCGCAAAAGTTAAAAGTTTAGAGGGGCCATGTGGGTGAATACTACAAACTGTAGTACAAGTATGTAGGTACAAGGGCATCGGAAAATCCGCCAGCACCTTCCGGTATTAGTGGATTCCGTCCAACGGCCTGTTCCGCACTTCTTGGTCGGCCGTACTATTATTACAGCTACTTGGAGTAATAATAGCCCCAGCTGGTTTTGGATGACAGGGAACCAGGGGCCAGCCGCAAAGAGACTTTAATAATACTAGTTACTTCTTGGCGGCATTCGAGAGGGCGCAGCGAATGGCTTGTTGCTTGCAGGGGGATATGATAATACTAGTACACCCTCTTTCCGCACCCAAAGCCTGTAATATCAAGCAAGCCGCTTCTTCTTTCGAGTACCCTCCCGTCTTATTAGTTATCCCGCTCTTCCACCTTCTTGGTATCGGACGTCTTGCCTCTTCCGGGAAAGACACCGGGACTTGTGGCTTTCGAAACTCCGCTCCCGCAAGTATGAGTAGTTGTAAATGCAGGTACGTACTTGTCTGATTGCATCGTGGGGCTGCCTGGGTTCCAATTCCAACGCAAATTCCATTGGTACTCCACTCATACCCCGGTACGTCCCCGCTGGCTCCGGACCTATTTCCGCTCTCCACCTCACTTGGTCCCGGCAATTCCGTCCTCCATCCGCGCTTCGTCCGTCCGTCCCTGTCATCAAGCACCCCCCGTATTTACTTGTATATTCCTCGTGCGTGCGAGGGGAGATTGTTAGTATTAGTTAGTATGTATTCTACTCGTAGTAACCATTGTCCCTCCACAGGCGGAAAAGCTTTGGTTACTCGCAACTAGCCAGAAATAAGCTAACGCCACAGCCCCAGAGAACTGGCGAGCTACAGGGTGTCTTTTTCTATTATTAATTTCTTACTTATCCTCCGAGCTGGAGTTGGATGTAGTCTAGTTATACCGTCCATGTGTGGCCTCTTTGGTTCCGCTGCGAGGTCGGATATGGCGCGGTCATTGCTTCTACGATACTCGTAGTAACGCCATTCTCCCTGCTCGTACGAGTACAATCCTAGCCAGACGATCCCGTCTCTCGGTTCTACACAAGGCGGCCTGGTTGCCTGCTAGCACTCTTATGGTATTATGTGGAATACTCGTACTGGTAGTCGGAAATGGAGAAGACGCCAGCCCCCGCACCTTTCCGAATACCCATGACCCCCTTCCGCGTACGGGCTAGCTTCACTACTTCTCTCGCGGGACTACGGGAACGGAGCCTCTTGCCGTTTTCCCTGCCATGCCAGCCCCGGATATTAGTCCCATGCAATCCCCGGCCTCCCCCATCTTACAGTAAGCCATCTACCATGTAATCGGGCCCTTGACCATTTGCCCTCGTCTCCTCCTCACCGGTCGGGTGCTTCCGCCGTGTCGGCCCTATCGAACATAGCGGATGGTAAGGAGGATCCCGGAAAACCAGATGGCCCGGGGGGGGGGCACGCCAGCCGTTTCTCTCTCCACCCAAGCACATACACGCACACCCCACTCTCGGTTCCCCTTTCGCCTATTATACTCGAATAGGGTCCGGAAAAGGTGTCAAAGGGGCGCCACTTCCGAGACACGCACATCCACACGTACACGCACGTATACGCCCACTCCCTTGCCCCAGGCCGAAGCCAACCCCTAGGGACCGGAGATATCTTGATAGACCCGTCCCGTCATTGTCTCTCGTTCCTGGCCTTTCCGTGAAACGTCACTCAACGTCCCTTCCCAATTCACCCCCCCTTCACATCACACCGGCGCCTGGGGCAGAAACAACATATATACGAAAAACGAGGAAAAGAGAAAGTAGCCCAAGGTTTATCTCATCCCGTCTATTGAGTCTCTCGCCTAGCGAGATGCGAGAGATGGTCGGAAAGGTTCATTCGCTCTCGCAAGATTACACAAGACCGTCGCCGCACACTTCGGCCAAGTCGCCGCCACGTCCGCCTTCGCTACGGGAGGACCACCCTGTCCAACCAACACTCGCTTGGGAGGCGAATTCAGTTTAGCCCAGCCAACCTAGCCCTACTGAGGAAGGCGTTAGGTGGAGAAGGTGAAAACGAAAAGATAAAAGAAAAGAAGAACGAAGAGATAGGTACATGGCTTCAGCTTCGGATAGAGAGGAGAAGACAGAGGAGAAGGAGGCGGGGGAGAAGAAGATGTGCCTTCCGGCCACCCAAGACAAGGACATGTCCGTCGCGGGTATAATAGGGAGCGCCCTCACCTCCGCCGCAGACGTCATCGAGACCCGCGCCCTTCCCCCGTCCCGGCACCACAGGCAATTCGAGGCACGGCTGTCCGACGGGTCCGTCCTCCTCTTGTCCCTCCCCCTTCCACTCATGGTCAAGCTTCTTAGATCCGAGAGGGCCGCGAGTGTTAGTGCCGAGGCCGCCATATTGGCCTGGATCGGCAACCTGAACGACCACAATCACGACCACCATCACGACCACCATCACGACAACGGCAACGAAGACAACGAAGAAGACGATGACGACGACGAAGACAAAGACGACGACAGCGGCAACGACGATGAAGACAACGACGACGGTTCCTTATCTACCCCGGTAATAGGCCCAGGTAGTGACGTTTACCCACCGGCAGAGGGAGACCCGCAGCAGCCACAAAGGGAGCAGAGGCTCCTCGCCACAAACCGTTCCACAAAGACGGCTCGGAGCCGAGTCGCGAGTCAGTCCACGGTGTCACGGTCAGACATCGAATTCATACCGGCCCTGGTGGCCCACCGTCGCGCACAATCCCCCACCGGCCCCGAGTTCAACGTCATGAGACCCCCCCGTGGCTCTCCCCTCGCGGGCCTCTCGCCACCCCTGACCCCCTCCGGCAGGCGCGCCGTGAACTTCCAGAATGGCCGTCTGCTGCGGCGACTGTCGGAGATTCGGTCGCCCTCCGGAATGTTCGGACCAGCCCTGGGGGTGCTTGGCCGACGCGCCCCCTCGCCACCCTCTAGAGGCGCCGGACCGCCGGGCGGCGGCGGGTCAGCGTCCGCGAGGGCGTGGGAGCCTGGGGGCTCCAGCACCTGGGCCACGGCGTTCGCGGCACTCCTGGAGGGCGTGCTACGGGACGGCGAGGACATGCGTGTCACGCTCCCGTATTCGACTATCCGGCAGCATTTCTGGAGGCTCGAACACCTCCTTTGCGCAGTCACTAATGCTTGCCTAGTCGTTGTTGATGCTGGAGAGGATGATAATACGCTAGTGGTGAGGAAGGCGGTGTCTGAGCCTGCTGTATCGAACGCTGGCGGTTCGTCTAGGCGGCTGGACGGGAGGGCATCGCACGGAACAACGGCGGAGATGACGAAGAATGATACGAATAACGATAATGACATGGCTACAAAGGGAAAGGGAGATGGAAATTCGAGTGGCCAAGACGACGAGAAGAAGTCAGCACCCGTTACACAAGATCTCGAACAGGTGAGCAGCGAAGCGCCGGATGCGCAGATAATATATTCCAGTGTATACGGCGAGGAAGAAGTCGTGGTGACGGGCATGCGCGACTGGAGCAACTGCATATTCGGAGACCCCCTATTCGCCACCGCATTTCACCGTGGCGCCAACGAAGGCCTATGGAGCGGCTTCACGACCCCGGCGGACGGGGAGGAGCGCCCGGGATACGACCCCGTCGAGGACGGAGCGAACGCCGAGACGCGGATGGCGCTCTACGAGTGCTACCACACCATCGCGCGGGTGGTCAGGGAGTATTACCGGCCTGGCAAGGACAATACCAAGAGGGAACTGGCGGCGAGGAAGGCGCTGGCCGGAGTTTTAGCGAGGTTAGACCGCATACCGGATAAGAGTACACGGCGCAGGCGACCGAGCGGCGAGATGTCGCCCGCGAAACGGTACAAGACCGACGACGACGGCGGTGGCTCTTCTAATGGCGGCGACGGGTGCGCATAGCGGCTTGATTATAGAATGGTGTCCTCGGGGGTGCGGGAGGAGCTGTCGAGGGATAGATGACAGCTGGAGGTTCGGTTGCAAGTGCTGAGGGTAGAGCTGGAAGTTGACGATAGCTGCGTATGCGTACATAGAAGACGTCGTCATTGAGGTGTGCCTCTATCATTCTAATCTTGCCCGGTTGTTGCCACGCTGGCTGCCCTCGTGTTCCTCCCCGTCGTCCTCGTCTCTCGGCAATTGCATACCCATCATTCCAAGGATGTTACTGACAGGTCCCGCCAGTCCAGCCTGTCCCTTGAAGCTCTCAAGCAAGTTCTTAACCAGGTTGTAATCCACATCAACCTCTTCGTCGCCGCTATCATCATCATCCATGCGCACATCCGCCATCCTGTCTCCCAGGTCCCCGATATGGGAGGGTGCTTCCTTCTGCTTGCCCTTCGCATCCTTTAGAGCAGCAAGTTTGGCGGGGGTCGGGTCAAGCTTGAGGGCGTCGTGCTCATTCAGTTCGGTCTCCATCTCGACCATCATCCGATTGATCTCTTCCGTCTCGCTATCATTTCCCGAGTCTTCGCCGAACCCGCCCTCACGCGCATGCTCAGCAGGAGCGGGAGTCGTATCCATTGGTATTCCCATCATCTCCCTCATTATGTTGGCGTACGTGTTCTCGTCGAAGTCGACTTCGTCGTCGCTATCATCTTCGTCGTCGTCAGTGTCGTCATCTGTATCCATCTCGTCATCCGGCTCGGCCCCCTCCACTCCGGCCTTATCGTCATTCATAAAAGATTCGAATCTGGAAACCATTTTCCGTAGGTCCGCTTGGGCATTGGGATCCCCAAAGCCAGACTTGGATGGGTCCCCCGCGGTATTTCCACTCTTCCCGCGGAGCTCCTTCTCCAAGTCGTCAAAGTTGATATCCATCCAGCTCTCGTCATCCTCGCGGTCAACATCCTTCCAGGCCCGGATTTCCTTGTCTGTTGGGAGAGTATCGAGTCCATCTTCTTCGAGGTCCTCGAGCAGCAAGGATACCTCTCTTATGATGCGGTTGTTGCTCTTTTCGGCCCCTCTCATCATCATCTCGAAGCCGCACGAGAGCTTCATGCCTACCTCCGCACGAGTACGTGTCTTGAATTCCGCGTCGGTTGCCGCTGGGGTCTTGCCTATGATTCTCTCCATGGCAGCCTCCCATTTAGGGGGTGGGTCGAACCGCTGGGAGTAGAGCTGGGCGTACAGTACCTTGGTGAACCGTACACTGAGCGTGACGAAGTCCTCGGGTGGAAATGTCAAGGGATCGGTGTGGGAGAAAAGAGGCTTGAGGGAGTCGGAGTCGCGGAGGTAGAACTTCTCGACGGCCGGCGCAACGGCCTTTGGCTGCTCGTGTAAAATGTACGCAAGTTTCCGGGGCACCGTCACGGATGCATGGTGCAGACTAGAGGTTATATACGCCGGATACTTCTCCAGTCTGTACAGCGCCTCGGTCTCCACGAGCAGTGAGTGGTAAAGGGTCCCCGGGTCCGCCTTGATCCTGGAGACGGCATCCGGTAGGGAGAGTGGCTTTGGAGGTTTCGAAGCCTTTTCGTCCGCGGGGATGATATATAGCCGTCCATCGTGTATCCACGACCGATTTGCATCCATCACCGGGTTAAGCCACTTAGGGACCACGTTGGCGGCCTCCACGAGAAGGAACTCCCCGTCGGCATCCCATACGCGGGCCCAAGCTTGGGGAAATGCCTTGGTGACCTCGCGAATGATGTATACTATCAGCCACTCATCCTCGACCGAGTCACCATAGTCGGTCTTCCCGTGCAGGTACATGAGGCCTGCCCGCCTTGTGTTAGCTGGCTATGATGTGATATAACGGATGAGTCGGGCCCGTTGAGGGATGGCCACGGTGACGTACCTGGCTCATTTCTCATCGAGAGATTGAATTCACCTCTTTGCCAAATAAAATTCGCGGTAAGTCTTGCTGATAGATCGAGGGCGTATTTCCGGATTGTCTCAAGCAGGGACAGCTGCTTGCGAGCGCTGCTGCCCTCTTCATTCTCGGGCAGAACAAAGAGTGCATACTCGACGTAGTTTTCGGCTAGTTTTATATCCAAGCCACCATACTGGTCCTTGATCTCCTCCCATGTTTTCGGCCTCTTGATCGAGTCCTCCATTTCGGTGGGAAGATGCCTCGACGGTGGGTGTGCTTTTGGTGTTGTTAGGGAAGAGTCCGCATTCATGGTCTTGGCGGTCGTCGATGCGACTTACAGGTGGCAACCCAAGCCGCCAGTCCATATGTCATAATCCACTTACACAGCACATTGTAATAACCCGATACGGCTACGGAGACAGTTGCCCCCCCATCCCAAATTACATAATTACACACATGGACCCTTTCACGACCGAATATTCCTTGCTTGGATCCATAGCCCCCCATATACTTACCGGAAGTGTACCGCACATCTCCACAGTCGATGATACACCTAAAGAGGTCAGCGGGATGACCGTAGAAATAGGAGCTCATGATTCCCATCAATGTACGAGTACTTGTGTACTTATCCTAATAATTCCATGGTAGCATCTTAGTATGAAAAGAAAGCGACCTTGCCAGAGCTTGTTGGCATGATGTGCGAAATGAATCGAAAAGCATAAAAGAAGCCCTAGGACATGTATCTCTTGACTTGCTCACGTTGGCCCTACTCCTGCACTTGCAACGTCCCTGTACAGCACATATCAGATAACCAAGCCTTTTTTATATCAGCATAGAAGCTGTGGGTAAGGAAGGAATCGCGAACTAGCAGAAGGAATAACCCCCTACATTACATGTAAAAATACAATAAAGGGAACAAGACTAAGAAAACAAGAAGGCGATACAGAAGAGTTCGTTTGGAAATATTGGGCTTTGATGAGAGCACTGTATGCACCAGTGTGCATTACATAATCCACATACTCCCCGCGCTTGGTGCAAAGTGGTTTAGGCCCCGCGTCTCCATTCCTTCAGCTGTGGCTTTGACGCGTCTCGCGACGTCGAATTGCAAGCAGACGACTGATATCGGCTCACTGTTCCTTCCCGCCCCTCACAACGTACATTCTCTGCAACCATATTAACACTTCCCGCTTATCGCCCTCTTCGAGACCCCAAACCGCCCGCTTCCCCGAAGCCACAGCAACAAATAGCAACAAATCGACCGACGTCAACCGCTGAGTCCGAACCGAGCTCGAGACTCGGTAGTCACTTCCACATGCCCCGCGAGAAGAGGCCCCGCCATACGGCGGAGGAGGATGGTGAAGAGTTTCTCGTGGGTACTCAGGCGAACTCAGGCTCTAGAGTGGAATCAAATGTATGTTTGCTCCGTTGTCAGCGGCCTATCAGCAATCTAACCTAGCCGCAAAGCGAAAACGAGTCCGAATCTCCGATGCTGCGCCCAGCAACCGTCGCAACTCGACAAGACACTCCACTCCTGAGTCGGACTCGTCAGACAGTGGGGATGATACCAGAGCGCCCACCCCCGATGGCGCAGACTCACCGCCGCGGACGCAGTACGAGATATTCCGAGACCGGGACTACAGCCATCTTGAGCACGAGGCCGAGGATGATATGCGCGCCACGCAAAAGGTCCTAGGTGGTAACCGCGCGGAGGTTCAGGGTGAGAATCGAGCTGCGAACAACGGCATCATCGAAACGGTCACCTGTGTCAACTTCATGTGCCATACTCGCTTACACGTCGAGCTGGGGCCGCTTCTAAACTTCATTGTTGGCGAGAATGGGAGCGGCAAGAGTGCCGTCCTGACTGCCATCACCCTATGTCTAGGTGCGAAGGCGAGCTCCACAAACCGGGGTGGGAGCCTCAAGAGCTTTATCAAGGAGGGCCAGGACCAATCCACTATCCAGGTGAAGCTCAAGAACCAGGGCGAGGGGGCCTACCAACCCGAGGTATTCGGCGAATCCATCATCGTCGAGCGTCATTTCACGAAGAACGGAACGAGCGGGTTCAAGCTGAAGAGCTCCCTCAATCGAGTAATATCCACAAAGAGGCGCGACATCGACGAGCTGGTGGAATATTTCTGCCTCCAGATGGACAATCCGCTCAACGTCCTATCTCAGGACAACGCCCGGCAGTTTCTCAACGCCTCGACCCCCTCCCTCAAGTACAACTTCTTCGTCAAGGGCGTCCAGTTGGAGGCCCTGGATAACGATTATAAGCTCATCATGCAGACGGTGGATGATCACGGGGTGAAGCTACTAGCGGCTGCCGAGTACGTCAAACGCCTGGAGAGAGAATACCAGGATGCGCACCGCGACATGGAGACGCTAAAGAAGAACGAGGCACTGCGTGAGAAGCGCCGACTGTATCGCAATCAGCTGATCTGGGCCCAGGTTGTGGAAAAGGAGCGCCTGTTGGAAAAGGAGAACAACGCCATTGCCATAGCCGACCAGCGCATTGCCCGCGCCGAGCAGAAAGTCCAGGAGCAGACTCAGATCCTCGAACTTGCGGATGAAGCCTTGAAGCAGGCAGAGGAGAGCGTCGCCTCGATGAAGACCGAGGAGGAAGCCTTGGTGGAGAAGGAAGCGGCAGCGAAGGAGGCTTTTGCAGTTGCTAAAGCGGAATTGACCACCCTACACCACGAGGAAAGGACGGCTCGAGACCGCCTCAAACTAGCCCAGGAGGATGTGAAGGCTTTCGAGGCTAAGATTGCGGAGGAGGAACGGCGCTTGACGGAGGCCACAGGTGATGGTCGGGCTAGGAAGGAAGCCGAGTTCGACGCCGCGAAGGAAGAGGTCGGCCGGATCGAGCACGGCATCAAGCAATCCCAGGCAAAGGTGGCAGATATCAAGGCCAGATTGGAGGAGGCCAAGGGTGTGCAGGCCGGACTAAAGGAATCCGTGAATGCGAAGCGGGTGGAAGTCCGAACCGTGGAGAAACGGATCCATGAGCTGCAGCAAGACCGCGGGTCTGGCCTCGCTGGCTTCGATCCCAACATACCACGCCTTCTAAAAATGATTGACGACGATCGCGGGTTCGAGCACAAACCAATCGGCCCCATCGGCCGTCACGTTCAACTTCTCAAGCCGGAATGGTCCACCGTCATTGAGCGAGTACTCGGCGGAACACCCTCCGCGTTCATCACCCGCAGCCAGCGTGACAATGTTCGCCTGCGCGGCCTGATGAAACGTGCCGGGGTCCAGAAGACACCGATTCTCATCTCGAATGGCCGCTCACTCAACCTGGAGGGCAAGGAGCCAGACCCACACTTTGACACCATCCTACGAGTCCTCCAGTTCGAAAATAACCTGATTCGGGACCAACTAGTTATTAACCACAAGATTGAGCAGACGCTTCTAATACGCTCTCGGAAAGAGGCGGAGAAGGTCATATTCGTCGACCGCCCTCGCAACGTCGCCTTTGGACTCTGCCACCATGACAGGATAAAGGGTGAGGGCATCTCCCTACAAGTTAATAATCGCGGAGATCAGAGTCTAGATCCAGTAAAGCCTCGGAGGGAGGCACCGAGGCTTCAGTCGGACAACGAGGCGCAGATCCTCCACCAGCAGGAGATCCTGACGCACCTCCGAGAGGAGCTACGGGACATGCAGAACAGGCTTCGCGAAGTCGACCAGAGGATTGACGGCCACGTCGGGGAGCTAAAGAGAGAGTCGGCGGCGATCACGAGGCTAGAGAAGGAGAGACGTGTGGCTATCGCAAATGCGGACAACCTGGAGACCGAGATGGACCGGTTTGAAGGCGGCGACGTCGAGATCGAGTTGGAGAATCTTAGGGATGCCCTGAAGACGGCCCAGGCAAAGGTGGATCACGAAGGCCAGCAGTACGGGGACATGGTCGTAAAGAAGCCCGATATAAACGCAAAGTGCGAGGAGCTGAGTCGTGCGATGAAGGCTGAGAGCGCCACACTCGCGCAGTTCAGGAGGCGAGTCGATCAGGCTAAGAACAAGGTGAACAACAAGACGGACGCACGTAGCCTCGCCCTGTCCGCAAAGAACGAAGCCTTCGAGCAGTCGGATCAAGCCAAGATCGCCAGGCAGATGGCCATGGACAAGAGAGACAAGGTGGCGACTGATGCCGCGGCGCTCGAAGAGCAGGCGCAGGAGGCCGTGGGGGATCGTGTCCACATCTCGGACAACGAGGACTACAAGAGCATCGAGGCTAAGTATAAGGCCCTGATGATGCAGCTGGAGAAGTTGGAGCGGCGACTTGGCGCGTCGGAGCAGGAGATCACGGAGCGTGCCGAGAAGGCACAATCATCCTACGACGGGGCGAAGCGCAAGTACGAGTCCCAGTCTGAGGTGCAGCGGCTGATGCAGGACTCCCTCAACGGCCGACTAAATAAGTGGAGGGACTTCCAGCGCTACCTCTCGGCGCGGACAAGGGTCAACTTCAACTACCTCCTCAGCGAGCGCGGATTCCGTGGCAAGATGCTAATTGACCACCGTAGCAGGAGGTTAGTCCTGCAAGTCGAACCGGACGAGACCCGCAAGGGCGGTGGCGGCCGAGAGACGAAGACACTATCGGGAGGGGAGAAGTCGTTTGCATCGATCTGCATGCTCCTCGCCATCTGGGAGGCCATGGGATCATCCATCCGGTGTCTCGACGAATTCGATGTCTTCATGGACAATATCAACCGCGCCATCAGCACCAACATGCTCGTGAGTAGCGTCCCCCGGGGCACGTCGCCTACGTTATTTGATTACTCACAATATATTGTTAGATCACTGCCGCTCGCCGATCGGTATCGAGACAGTACATCCTCATCACGCCGAATGCCATCGAAGGGCGCGCCAAGCTTGACAAGGACGTCAAGATTATCCGGTATGATATGCCAGTCCCGCCTGCGGTTTGGTATTTACTAACATGGCCATAGGCTGTCGGACCCTCGGCAGAGGACAATCCCTGGCATGCAGCAGCAGCAGCAGTGAGAGGTGCAATCCACGTTCCGGGTATGGGCGTTTAATGGGGTCCGGCGTTTGTAGTTTCTCTCCCAGGGGCATTGGGGAGTTGCTTGGAGGTCTAGTCAGATGCATTAATGCTTTACATGTTAGAGTCGGGGAGTAATACATTATTGTACAAGCACTCAGCGGAACATCTATGAATCTATAATACAAGGCGAAAGGTAGCCAGCGTGCGAACTCTGGATCGCGTGAACGCAGCTCGCATATCGCTCCGCTCCCCTCCCTCAGATGCGAACCCCTTTACTCCTCAAGACGTTCACACCAGCACTCGCGGTAAACCCGACCCACTCCCCTACGGCCCCCAGCACGCTGCCCGCCTTCTGTGTCTCCTCCAGACGCCTTCCCAAGAATGCTCTCGTCTCCGCGAAGTCCGCTGATCGGTCGGTCGTCATGAAGAGCTCGCTGGATGCGTATATCGCGGACAAGGAGGCGCGCTTCGTGTACCAAGTAGGGTCGACGGCCTTGTCGCCGGCTAGGAACCAGATCTCATCGGCAAGGAGAGAGAGTTCCTTTAGCGAGGCGGGGACGTAGCTTGGTTGGGCCATGACGGCTAGTGCCTTTTTTTTCGGGGGACGATTAGCCAAGAGGTCCTCGGTGTGGGAAGGGGGGAAAAGGAGAGAGGGAATTGGGGGGTGGAAAGCAAGATCATACCTCTTGCCACTTGTGTATCACATCACGGTTCCCGATCAGCCGCTCCCACGTCAACCTCTCCACCCGGTCCACTATCTGGGACGCCTGGCCCTCCCCCTCAGCGCCGAGGACGTCCGCGCTCCGTGCCGCCAGCCCCTCCCTCCGCGTCACGAGGTGGTACCGGATCAGCGAGAACAGCCCGTCCTGGAGTGCGGTGGTGCTCATGTCGGAGTATCCCACGTCCCTGGCGCCGCGGCCCAGCGCCTCCTGCGTGAAGCCCAGTTCCGGCACGTGGGCGTACGCGGCGCTGAGGATGGCGGTCTCCGTCTGGTTGAAGGAGGGTTTCGTCGCGGGGTGGTCGTAGCTGTGGTAGGGTCTCGCGGCGGCGAGTGGGAGGGAGAGGGCGGCGCGGGGGAGGGCGGGGAAGCCGGCGATGCGGCGTAGGGCGGCCATTGGGGGCGTTGGGGAGTGGCTGCGGTGGTTGGTACTCTCCTGGGGTTGTGATGTGGTGGTGGGTTGTCGCGCTGTTCAGTGATGTCGGGCTCGTCCGGGGATCGCGGGTGAACTTTTTGATGTCTGAGTTTGGAACTGTGGAGCCACACGCGCGGGTATGGGTGGGATGGATCGGCGCTGGGGAGCTCGGGCCATGCCCTGCTAACCCGCCCGTGCGAGCAGGCTGACAGCTCCCATGGAGGACCACCAAAAAGAGACAACAGTCCACGGTAATAATCACTCTAATCGTCCCCAAACCAGCGCAGCTCCCGAGGTATACTGTGATCGATAGCAAGCCCAGATCTTGCCTCGGATAGGCGAAGTCTCTTGCCCGTGCGCCTCAGCAAGGCATAATTGTATTATGAACCTACTGGATTCGCATAAAGCACATTCCAGTCGTCGTCCCAGCTGCAGACCAGACAAAACGGTAATGTCCATACATAACGTTTGGAGCATGGCATCGGAAATTCCCCGCCGGCCCCTCGCCATCTGCATACCCGGACCAGAGAAAGACTGAAGAGCAAGTGGGCCACCCAGATCGCATACATTAGCTGCGTATTGCCTCCGTTTGTAATACTACCAGATCCATTCGCAAGCAGAGTACGTGCTCGCACATAGAAGTTGGCCAAGTTCGCCGACCTCTTCTCGCATACACCCTTGACAACCCGGTACGAGTATTCGTACCATACGAGCGCACGGGTAGGGGTCAATTGGTGCTACGGACTGTGATTAGGCCATAAGAGCATGAGTATTACTTGTACGGCTATGTAGTAGTTAGCTGCCTTTTTCTGATCTGTCGCTTGCATTGGGGTGCCCATTGGTTAATATCATCGTCCCATTTGCATACATTCAACTGCTCTTTCGATATGGACTTGAGCACTCCCGTCTCACTAGGGTAATAATTCCTGTTGGGGTCTACATCCTGGATGTAGTACAGCAACGAGGCCGTGGCAGCTAGGACTGCAGGGGTATATACCCATGTACTTATGCATGGCCGACCTACCTATAATCCAAGTGGTTGTGATTGTACTTGTAAGAGTCCTCAAGTTCCTCTCACCGGTCTCCGCATCCCGTGGTGGCAATGCATACCGACATTCAAAGGCCGAAGGCCACCAACCATCTCAGCCAGCCAGATGCTCTTGGCGGCCAGTCTGTACCTGTCTGTACAAGTACAGCTCGGGGAAAGGGGAAACCGTGTCCTCTAGCAGGTCGGAGTTTCCTATGCTTGTGTGCAGGCACAATACAGAGTCCTCCACATGCGAAGCATGGATATTTGCTTCGAGTTCCGCCTCTCAACGAACCATATGCAGTCCCCGGTATGGGAGCTCGGGGACGCAGAACAATGCGGCCGGCTTCGGCCGGCTTGAGGTATTTAATCTCTCGGGCCAGCATGGAAGCATCGCTCCGTACTCTGCTTGCCGTAGTGCGCCAGGGTGGAGGTTCAAATCCGAAGCAGGTAGTAGGCTGTGTCCGATCGGCCTTTTCGTTCGGCTCGCACAACCGAGGGGATCCCCACCCACCATACTTGGACAAGTATTGCATGTGCAAGTACTTGTAGACTATCACTTCAAGGTAGATAGGTGGAAGAGCATCTGACACTTGTACCTCGTACTCCTCTGCACCGATGTTGGAGTATGTTGAAGGGAGCCGCCTCGACCCATCCATCCAAGATGGCGGGGTTTCAGGGTTGGCGGCAGAGAGGGCCAGTGGTTGGGTGAGGGGTCGCTTGGCGGGGGTCGCTTTGGGGGCACAGGAACGACACACAACTACAAGTACGGAGACGCCGAATGCTGATGCGATGCGTGCATTTGCAGGCGGACGAATGCAGAGGGACGGATGCGGATGAGGATTTTAAGGGTCATATTTCATCAGCGTCTAATCCTTGCACACAGGCCGACAGTTCACAGAGAAGTATCTGACTGGCGGGGTCCATGGTATGGAAGGAACTACTTGTAGTACAAGTATGACTACAACCGAGTACACACTCAGGTTCACCGTCCAGGAATCCATCCGGGTGTGATGAGGGGTGAGCCATGCGTACTTGTACATAAGAGCGGCTCGACTCGGAGGTGCTCCGCAGTCTTGGCTCTAATACTCATTCGATTGGGTTAGTAAGTATTATGGGCCAGCCCTACAAGTGAGCAAGTATCACAGGTACGGTACGAGTAGATTCTGAATGGATGCCATGTGCTCGTAGCCCGCTCGTTCGAGTATATGCAATACACCGTTCGTACTTGACAATGGCTGATACCATCGGAGTACTCGTACTTGTATATGCCCATACAGGTACCGGCAAGTCTCCAGGCACAGGGGGGAAGGCAGAATACCTGCTTAACTACGTACTTGGAGGTCTTCCGATACACGAGGTACATCTTACTTTCGACAGGGTACCCTGACGGCCACACACACCTTCTCTTCACATACCAGTACCCGGGATGGATGCCCCCGGGGTCACCCTGAATCTTCAAGAGGGGTCAAGTCTGAATCGGCGATGCTGCTGGCGGGGAATGTAGCAATTAGGCAGGGGCCGGGAGGTGATGGGCGAGGCGAGCCAACGGCGATAAAGTCAAGGCCGATCCATCCCGATGACTCGCCTGACAAGACGCCTCACCCCACCTTCCTCCTCGCGCCTTTCCCCTTCCTTGAGTACCCCGTACTTCGCAGCTGGGATGTCGTGTCATGCAAAGCGGGGCCGAACATGGAAACTACTCGTACTTGTAGGTGTGTGTCAGGGGGAAGTGCAAGACGGCCGAGAACCGGGAGGTGCTGGATTTATTGACGGTGTGTCCGGAGCAAGCAAGCAACCTGAGTCGGTCCTGGTGGGTTGATATAGACAAGATGCAGTTGGAACGAGTCCAAGGCTCGCCCGAGCCTGGCTTAGCGGGTTCTTCGCGACCCGCCAATACCAAAAGTAAAATACGAGTACTTCGACGGAGGACAGCTTGGACTTGGAGGAGACAATTTTTCAGAGCCTCAGTACATTAATAACTACACCATGACCAAGGTTGGAGGACGCTGTTGGATGCCCCAGGCAGCAGGCTGCAATATCCCTACTTCTGCCGGGTGACGCTGCGACCATCGCTCTGGTCTCTCATTCGCCCCACTGTCACTCCACCCCCTTGACCCATCTTATTTGCTCGGGCGGAGCCTCCTATTGGAAGAACCCATGCCTCAAGTTTCGTTGCCCTTTTCAGTTACCTCGAGACGCGAACTTCTTGTCAACTTCATCCGTTGATTCCAGCTCCACACTCCGCAAGTCAACAAGGTACTCGTGCCGCGCGCCCTCCCACATAATACCACATCCCGTACCGTACTCAGTACATTGCTACCCTGATACCTCGTATCGCCACCCAGGTCGGCCGGCCATCCACCCCTGCGTCGGTGAGTCCCCCTCTCCGTTCAACCTTCGGCGCGTTTGACTTCCCTCTTTGGCA
This sequence comes from Cephalotrichum gorgonifer, assembly GCA_900312665.1. Taxonomy (NCBI): domain Eukaryota; kingdom Fungi; phylum Ascomycota; class Sordariomycetes; order Microascales; family Microascaceae; genus Cephalotrichum; species Cephalotrichum gorgonifer. The sequence goes on along the minus strand of ONZQ02000005.1, from coordinate 84,921 downwards.
GCACGCTTGCGCGTTGACCTGTCTTATCTGCAATTCCCTTCCCCACCTACTTCGAGAAACACACCGTCTGGCCTCCTCGTACTGGCAGGTCATCCCATGTTGCTAATTCCAGCCACACCTCAGCCCCAATCCCACTCGTCTCTCTATCCTCTTTGAAGCAGCTCCCATCAGCTCTGTGTACTCACACTCCACGCTCCGCGCTCCACGACCGCCGCTCGCCGCTCGCCGCGTACTACATCCCGACAGAGTGCCCTCTGACAGCTCTTGTGCCCCCCGAGTCTGAAGGGAGGAAAAAATTTACGGCTGCCATCGCATCACCTATCCACAGGCCCCGCTCGACGCATCCCGACCGAACGAGTTGCCGCCACCATGGGTAAGTCTTGATCGACCTCCGACTCCAATCCCATAGTTTTCTCGTCGTCCTCTTGCTCTTCATCCTTGTCAGCCTTGCATCTGATAGCTTCCCTTCTCCTCACCCCCCATGCCCATGCCCATCCTTCCCCATCCCACGTCCTCGGCCCCCGTCCCGTCGCGCGTCTAAACGCTTGACGAAGAAGCCGCATACGCGCCGACGCCGCCGCAATCGACGCTACCCTTTCGAGCGTCCTGTGAGGTGCCCGACCGGGTGACGTGTTACCTAGTACCATCCACAACCTCCCATGTAACAAGGTTTCACCCACTGCTCGCCCTCTGGCGGCGGCTCGTTGGGTCTCCTGAGCCACAGCTTCCTCCCTCCCTGCCCGTTTCTTCCCCGCCTCCGCTGCAATAGCTTGTATAACCTTGCCCCCCCCCCTTTACCTGCATGTACCTCCATCCGGGTATCCCACCTCATCCCTCCCGCCGCATGTTCCGCAGCCGCCCCTCCACCGTTTCAATATTACGACCGCTTCCCCCTCCCCCCCATAACCCTCTTCTCTCCGAGCTCTTTCATCCTGCCCACCCTCGCCTGGCTTCATTTTTGTTTGCATTCCAGCTATTCCAATACCGGCTCTACCTCCAATATCTAACCAGTACCTCGTTCTAGCTGACTCCGGAGATACTTATCGACCCGTAAGTCTGAGCATTCATTACCGTCTAGGTCTTTCTCTTCCTGTTCTCCCTTCCCACGATCCAGGATGCATCAGCGTCCCTGGCTAGTAGAGAGTGCGCGGTAGATAGGCGCATACCACCCCTCGAACACCAGTCGAAGGATGACATGTTGGCCGTGCCAAATCATTCTACCGTGAATACTAAAATGATTTTGGCATGGTGAATATCGTATCCAAGGCGTTCCCGGGCACGGCTACACCTGAGGTCCTTCTCCTAGCCCCTGCCCATCGAGGAAAGTGCTCTCATGGGCGGTTAATGGGGAAGGAGCGTTGGGCGTCACGCCCAGCAACTACCTACTCAGCATTGGCTACTGCGCCTTCCCCAGCCAGACAAACATGCACTTTTAATCATCCCGACGATTATCTCATACATCGGCCTCATCCCAAACCCATCCATTTGCATCGACTTCTCCGGCCGTGTATATTCATTTGCTTGTTCTTCCTCCCACCTCCCCCACCATGGGATATTAACCTTGATGGTTCTTTTTTCAACATGCCGCGGACCAACAGACTGGTTGCTAACACCATGAAGCGAGAGAGATCTAGGTCCCCACGTCGTGGACGATCGCGAAGCCCTGGCCGCTCCCAGAGACGCAGGTCATTCTCCCCCCGTAGCCGATCGCGAGGAGATAGCCGTGACGACTTTCGCCGCCAGCGCAGCCCCATGAGCGGAGCCGGAGCACCAGGTGGAGGATCTACCTCGGGTTATTCTGCCGGTGGCACCCAGCACCGGTCCTTCGAAGAACGGCAGGCTGCCAAGGAGCAGAGGATGAACAACATCAGGGAAACCTCGCAGCAGGACCGCAGGGTCTATGTTGGCAACCTCTCCTACGATGTGAAGTGGCACCATCTCAAGGATTTCATGCGACAGGGTATGTCCTACACTGCATGCGCCTCGCACCTGCTCCCACCACCGCTCTCCTGCTCTGCCCCCTCCCCACCTTCCTATAGTTACTCGACAGCTAAGGAAAGCGTCACTAACACGACTCTCGTGTAGCCGGAGAGGTACTCTTCGCCGAGGTGTTGCAACTTCCGAATGGAATGTCGAAGGTGGGCGCCTACTCGTAGTCTATTGGCTGGTTTTCTTTTGTGGTTTCCTTCCCTCTTGGTATCGATGGAATGGTTGGATTGACGGGTTGGGACATCGCTGTCCGTCCGGTACTATAGGGATGCGGGTAAGTGCTCCCCTCTATCCCACCTTGGCTAGCTCTAGCACGGGAGCCTCCCTCGCATGCGAAGATGTCTGCCCTCCCATCTCTTCTCCTCGCCACCCACTAACCACAATCCATCTGCAGAATTGTGGAATATGCAACGAGGGACCAAGCCCAAACCGCCGTCAACACACTAAGCAACCAGAACCTTATGGGCAGGCTGGTATACGTCCGAGAAGTGAGCGAGGCGGCAACCCCCTACCCCGGAGTGCTCATAGACACTGATACCCTGTAGGATCGCGAGGCCGAACCTAGGTTCATCGGATCCGCCGTTGGCCGCGGGGGCTTCGGACCAGGCATGCAAGGAGGCATGCAAGGTGGCATGCACGGAGGCATGCATGGTGGCATGCAAGGAGGCTTCCAAGGCGGCTTCCAAGGTGGCTTCCAAGGCCCTCCTGGGGGTGGTGCCGGTCGCCAGATCTACATCGCCAACGTTTGTGCCCCCCCTTTCATAGAGGTTGTCCGTATCGGGAGCGAGTGCTGACCATTGCCTGTCCAGCTCCCTTACAATGTCGGCTGGCAAGACCTGAAGGATCTTTTCCGCCAGGCTGGTGAGTGACTATCCCCCCCGTGCTGATTTTCGCGATTTAAGCCGCAACGCTCACCTCTTTGCAGCACGCAACGGCGCCGTCATCCGAGCGGATGTACATGTCGGTCCGGACGGACGCCCCAAGGGCTCCGGCATTGTCGTATTCGAGAACCCCGACGATGCCCGAAATGCGATTGCTCAATTTAACGGATACGACTGGCAGGGCCGAATGCTGGAGGTCCGCGAAGATCGATTCGCCGCTAACGTGCCACCCATGGGCTTTGGGGGACGAGGTGGCTTCGGTGGGGCCCGCGGCGGTTTCGGCGGCGGCTTTGGCGGCCGTGGAGGCTTCCCTCCCCGAGGCGGCTTCGGTGGTGGCTTCGGCGGCCGCGGTGGTGGCTATGGCGGTCCCCCTGGTGCCGCCTTTGATCCGGCGAGCGCCGCCCCCCCACCGGAGCCCAACCCTTTTACCGACCATGCCACCTCTGGAGGCGAGCAGAGCGAGACTATTCACGTAAAGAACGTACGTGGCACCGAACCTCTTACCCCGCCGGCTCTTCCAGGCCCTCCAGCTAATACGACTGATCTCTCAATAGCTCCCTTGGTCCACTAGCAATGAGGACCTGATCGACCTGTTCACTACCATCGGGAAGGTGGAGCAGGCCGAGATCCAGTACGAGCCGAGCGGGCGATCTCGCGGCTCTGGTGTCGTCCGGTTCGACAACGCCGAAAGCGCAGAGACCGCCATCTCCAAGTTCCAAGGTTATCAGTATGGCGGCCGGCCTCTGGGTCTCAGCTTCGTCAGATACCTCCAGCCTGGTGGAGGCGACGACCGCATGGATACGGACGCTCACGCCGGTCTCACACAAGATCAGATTATGTAGAGGAGGCAACGCTATCCTCCGGCGGCCCGTCGTCCCCTTGGCGATCACGCGGCCAGTCCCAATGGCCCGGCCTTGTCCAGGTGTTCTTGTTCCCGATTCTCACTTTAGTACTGTTGCGATTTTACCCTATTCAGATATTTTTACCAGCCGATCTGCGTCCTATATATGTCTTTCGAACCCCTTCGGCCACCCCAGGTACCAGTCCTGAGAGCTTTTCGACTCACTTGGAGAGGCCGCCTGGTGGCCAAATCAGACAAGCAGCATCGCCCCGGGTGTCCCCCCTTAGTGGCCGCTTTCTATTTTTCAGGTTCGAGGGAGGTTCGTGGAACAGTTTGGTGGATGGTTAGTTGTTGCTCCTGGCAGCAGTGGAGGAAAGTCTTTTTTGACAGCCGTTTAATCGCTCGACAAAAATAGGGAGCGTCAGGAGGCTCTAGGTTAGACTGTACCCGAAATAGCATCTGATGATCCCATATTTGGCAAGGGAAGGGGGGGTAAGGTTTGCGACGGGATATGATGATGGACCGCATTGGCACGGCGTCTCGGTGATGATGGTGGTGACGGTGATGGCCCAGGCAAGGTGACCTGGGTAGGAAGTCAGGTGCGAGATGGTTATCCTGTGCCTCCTTGTCTACAAACCCTACCACGAACCCTGCATGCACACGTGTGCTCTGGGTTTAGATGTCCCGCAGTCGGGTGTTCGGAGAGGACGGTTTGAGGTTTCGATGTGAGTACAAGGCTGGCCACGGTTGACACATGGAACTGGGGAGGTCTGCCTAATACGGGTTTGCAAGTGCTGTCAATGGCCCTCAATGCGCCGGTATTTGACGGTGCTCTCGGTTGACGGAGCATGCGTTTCAGTGTTGGGGTGTTGCAGTGTAGGACACGCTCCGTTTCTGTCCTGACTTGCATATTTGCCAGCCTCGTCTCAAGATACATGACGTCGCATTCTGGCAAACGTTGACAATGTTGTGTACGTAGATGCACGGATACGTGGACGACACTGCTATAATTAACATCACCTCGCTCGCCATCTTGGCAACATGTGCCAACTGAAATCGATGCATCCCAAATTCAGACTTAGATCACCTTCAGCTTGTCCGTTGATCATTCCTACCCACGCAGTAACATCCCACGATAAATCTTTCAACGTCTACCCACAGAGGCATAGTAGAGCGCCCCTTCCCAGCGGAGAAGAAAAGAAAAGTTGCGTCGTATCTCAGTACTGCACACACAGTTCCATCCAGACTTTGCGTGCCGTGCCGCACCTGTCCACAAATGTGTGAGCTCCGCCCGGTCATATGTACCACCTGCGGGGTGAAGTGGCTGGCCCACAAGAAGCTCACGAGCTGCGAGAGCCGCGATCCAGGAGCGAAGTGTCCTGAGAGCCTGTGCATGTACGTCGGGAACCCAAGGAGGCCGCAGAGGGGGGAGTGCAAGGAGTGTCGGAGGACGAGAGAGGTGAAAGAGGGCTGGGGGGAAGGGATGGGTCATTGAGAGCGGCCTATGTCGAAGGCGCCGGGGCGGCGGCGGCGGATCCACGGATTATGCCGAGCGGAAGGGCGGCGCGAAGTGCCAGGCTGAGCAAGGTACAGCGCCGTCGAGAATAGGGTAGATACATCTCACATCTGGCGAGAGATGCCACGGTAGGCGGGTCACGAAGCGGCTGTGGGTGAGTAGCAAATCCCATGGGTATGAGGAATATGACAAACTCCTGTCGTTAAAAAGATTCTTCGTATACCCCCTTGACGTCCCCTCAGCAGGAATATCGGACATCATGAGATCGTAGGCAAGCGACAGCTCTCGTAGGGAGCTCGGTATAGCTCTGCAACAGCTCCGCCGTATCCACCTTCCCCCACCTAGCTCGCATTCCCCGCCGCCGCCGCCGTCCCGACCTTCCTCTTCTTCGCCTTTGCCTTCTTCTTACTCCTGTCCCTTGGCTTCAGTGCTGCCATGCCCCCCTTGCAGACGTCCGCGTACCTCAGGTAGAAGACGTCCAGATCCGCCGGGTTCACGACCGTCGATAGCTTTATCTTCTTGTCTCTGTTATTCTTCGACTTGCCGTTCGTGGCTCGGATGATGACTGGTAGAGGGTGAGGCGAACCGAGGTCGGGCATGGGGTCGCTGACCGACGCGGAAGGTATATCCTGGCCATATGATACTAGGAGCACTCTATTAGCCGCTTGGGCGCCAAGAGCCGGGGGGAGGGCAGGTCTCGGGGTAAACGAACGCCTTTTTTGGACGAGGAATATAGAGCCGTGGTCGCTTCCCTTTCGGGCTGCGAAGAGGTCGGTGAGTTTCCCGAAGAACTAGGGGTAGGTCAGTACGAGAGGCCAGGCTAGAATCGGGACCGAGGGGGGCGGACCTCGTCATGACTTAGGTGTGCTTCCGCCATTGTGGCTTTCTGTGTTCCGATCCGCCGCTACGTGGTGAGGTCTTGATGGAAAGAGGGCAACTATGCGCCTGCGAGTATGGATAGGCGTGTGCTGTACACAGGCCGATCCCCCGCAGCCCAGCTATTGCGGGTGGACTTAGCGGGGCAGGTGGGCAGGGAAAGGTACATAAAGGGACGTCGAATTAGCGCCAGATGCACACAATTAACTTGAGCTGTAAAAGTAGCTTTTTGTATCGGGGTGGAGGCGATTCGCACACCGCCTAATAAATTGATCCCACGTAAAACTTCTGCCGAGCAGAAAAAGTCGCTAAGTCAAAGAAGTGCAAATACTGAATCCAGACTCTTCCAGCTCCCACCACTCCCCGAGGCCGAGCTGAGTCACTGACGATAATACAACCGATGGCTTTAAAACGGAAGCGACCGGCCGACAGCACAACCGCCCCTGCTGGGGCCTCGAAACTACGCAAATCCTCCTCCCTCACGTCGAAGACCGCTCAAGACCTAGCCCTAGCCGAAGAAGATGCACGGATTGCCCGGCTCGAGAAGAAGCTAGGAGTGAAGAAGGGAAAGAATGCCACGCCAAGTGATGCCAAGGAGGACGGGCTGGATGATCTACTCGGGGACTTGGACCAGGGAGGGGAGGTCGGAGAAGGGGCTCAAGGATCACTAGCAGAGCGTCAACGCAAGTCCGAGTATGAGGAGTGGCTGGCGCAAAAGAGGGGGGGCTCGCAGAAGGGTCGCGGACGACAGGATAGGGCTGATAGTTCAGACGAGGACGGCGAATCCTTCGGCGAATTCGACCTCGAGTCCGGGGCTAGCATGGATGAAGACGAAGACAATAGCGACGAGGAAGACGGCGACAGTGAAGGATCCTTCGACGGCTTCGACGACGATGCCGACAGTGACTCTGGCGATGCTGACTCCCCTGCCCCGGAAAAGAGAGTGAGGGAGAATCCATACCTCCCAGGTACCACAGGCGAGCCAACAGCGGCGAAATACATACCCCCCTCGCTCAGGAAGCAGTCGGCTTCGGAGGACAATGCCGGGCTTAGGCGGCAGCTGCAGGGCTTACTGAATCGACTTACCGAGTCCAACATCCAGGGGATCCTGAAAGACATCGAGAAGGTGTATGCCGCGAATCCCCGTGGTCAGGTTACCTCTGTCGTGGTCGACGCAATCATGGCTCAGGTCGCCAGCCAGGCCACCCTGTCCGACACCTTCTTCACCCTCTATGGTGGCTTTGTCGCTGCGCTGTACAAAATCATCGGGGAGAGCTTCGGCTCCCACATCGTTACACGTATAGTGGAGGAGTTCCGACAGGAATACTCCAATGCCAGGGAATCCCTGGCCGGCGGGGAGAACCGGGCGATCCCCAAAGCCACCTCCAACCTGCTCACGTTCCTGTCCGAGCTCTACGTATTCCAAGTCATCGGAAGCAATCTGATCTTTGATTTCATGCGGCCACTCCTCGACGAGGTCTCCGAGCTGAACACGGAACTCCTGCTGCGCATCGTGCGCATGGCAGGGAAGCTCCTGAGGAAGGATGACGCTCAAGCATTAAAGGACGTCGCGGCGCATCTCCAGTCGTCGCTGGCCGCGGCCGACCCGAAGCAAGTCACTGAGAGGACGAGGTTCATGGTGGACACAATCACCGACCTGAAGAACAACAAACTACGAGCCGGGCTACAGGAGTCGGCCATCATCACGGAGCACGTTACGACTATGAAGAAGTTCCTCGGCACATTGAACGCGAGGCGATCTACCACCTCTGGACCGCTGCGGATCGGCCTTAAGGACATCGAACAGTCCCAGACCAAGGGAAAGTGGTGGCTCGTCGGCGCCAGTTTTGCAGGGAACCTGGCGACCCCGAAGGACGACGAGCCTAACAAGGAGGATGTCTCGGACGCAGAGGATTCTTCTGACGAAGACCTGGACCTCTTCTTCCCGGATTACATCAAGGTCGCAAAGGAGCAAGGTCTAAAGACAGACACGCAGTTTGCCATATTTGCGGCCCTGGCAGGCGCAAACGACCACAACGATGCCTATTTCCGGTTCCAAAAATTGAGTCTGAACAAGAACCAGCGCCGGGAGGTGGCGCTCGTCGTCCTCCAAGCGGCAGGCGCCGAACAGCCCTACAACCCATACTATGCCCTGGTCGCCAAGAAGCTGTGCGCGGACGGGAGGATCAGGTTCGCGTTTCAAGATCGGCTCTGGTACATATTCAGGAGGCTCGGTGAGTCGGTGTTTGAGGAGGAAGGCAATGACGACGAAGAGGAAGACGCCGTTGGCCTTGACGAGGACCGTCTTGCCAATACCGGCCGGCTGGTGGGCTCGCTCGTGGCCTCGTCGTCGCTGTCCATCAAGGCCCTGAAGTGTCTGGACATACCAAGCATCAAGAAGAAGACATCTCACCTCCTCGAACACGTGCTCGTCGCGATCTTCCGAGACTGCCGGAAGAAGGATAAGACGGGGGGTCACGAGACACTGGAGCGGATATTCAAGGAGGCGGCGGACGGCGCCGTGCTGGCGGCTGGTTTGCATTTCTTCCTGGGGAAGCTGAGTAAATCTGCGGGGAAATCGGGGAGGGTGAAGAAGAGTGACGTGGAAACCGTCAAGGAGGGGTGTAAGCATGCTCGTTTCATCCTCGAGACGGGCATGACCGGTCATGAGGCTTGATAATTAAGTGTAGAGATGAACCGTGGCAAACAAAATCAATAGACATGACGGAGCATTATGGAGCGGGCGGGACAATGGTATTGCTGCTGCTGTTTCAACGGACTACTGATGTGAAATCAGAGCCCCCGGATCTCTTTGGAAGATTCTGGCTATCCAAGTGATCCGATTTGTTGTTGGGGTGGTCGGCCCGGTTTGTGATTTCCTCTCTTCGAGAGCCGTAAGACGCGCCTTGGTAATCGACAAAATATGAGTGTAAAGCGAGCCGTGACCGGGTATTCACGGAAGTCTCCCCGAGCTTCTCCCCATTTCCGCCATAAATTTCAGGCGCGTCTCGGAACTAGTGCCGCAGTGCTACCCGGCTCCATCGAAATTTCGTAGCCCCGACAAGCTCCCGTTCCTGTTTTCTGAAGTATCATTATTAGCAAAACGTCACAACCAAAACCGAGACTCTCCCTACGCATCCCATCCACACCCCTTTCTTTTGCCCAACAACATACAAGAGGCCAATTGGTCGAGTGTGACTCCCCCCGTCTTGACATCAAAATGCTTTCAAGTCGTTTAATACCCAGGACTGCCACTAGGTCGGCTTTCCGGAAATCTACGTGGGTACTTCCAAAGTTTCCGGCGCTATTATTGTTGGGGCGAGGATCGTGATAGCATTGAGCGAAATAGTCTCTAACTTTTTTGTCATCGACGCCCAACAGCCTCCCAGTCGTCACCTCGCCAGCTCTCGCATCGAGATGGAGCCGCTCATATGCGTCCGCTGCTGGTTCGTGTCCTCCTTTAGCTTTCCCTTTCGCGCTTTCCGCGGCCTGTCGGATACCCGGTTGTCCGAAGGCCCCCGGCTGACCTCGGTTATACATACACAGAGGAGAAGGACCTGGTTATCATCGGAGGTGGTGTTGCTGGCTACGTCGCGGCCATCAAGGCCGGTCAGGAGGGATTGAAGGTACGAGCAGCAAACCTAGCTCCCCCCCCCCCCCCTTTTTTCCGTTGCCCCAGGGCCATGCCCCCGTCTAACAAACACCTAGGTCACCTGTATCGAGAAGCGTGGCACCCTCGGCGGCACCTGCCTGAACGTCGGCTGCATCCCCTCGAAGTCCCTCCTCAACAACTCGCATCTTTACCACCAGATCCTCCATGACTCGAAAAACCGGGGTATCGAGGTCGGCGACGTGAAGCTGAACCTCGCGCAGCTGATGAAGGCGAAAGACACCTCCGTTAGCGGCCTCACGAAAGGTGTTGAGTTCCTCCTCAAGAAGAACGGCGTCGAGTACGTAAAGGGAACCGGCTCCTTCGTCAACGAGAACGAGGTCAAGGTCGCGCTTAACGAGGGCGGCGAGACCAGCATCCGGGCGAAGAACTTCCTCATCGCCACCGGTAGCGAGGCCACCCCGTTCCCGGGGCTCCAGATCGACGAGAAGAGGGTGATTACTAGCACGGGCGCGCTCTCGATGGATAAGGTTCCCGAGTCGATGGTCGTCATTGGCGGCGGTATCATCGGCCTCGAGATGGCCTCGGTCTGGTCCAGGCTGGGATCCAAGGTCACCATCGTTGAGTTCCTTGGCCAGATCGGTGGTCCCGGTATGGACACGGAGATTTCGAAGTCTGCGCAGAAGCTCCTGAAGAAGCAGGGCATCGAGTTCATGGTCAACACCAAGGTCACCGCCGGTGATGCCAGCGGGGATAAGATCAAGCTCGATGTCGACGCTGCGAAGGGCGGTAAGCCCGGAACGGTATGTCCTCTTCGCCACCCCTTTCCCGTCCCTATGTTCCAAAAAAAAATACTAACCCGTAACAGCTCGAGGCGGATGTTGTCCTCGTAGCCGTCGGCCGCCGGCCGTACACTGAGGGTCTCGGCCTCGAGAACATCGGTCTGGAGCTCGACGAGCGCGGTCGCGTCATTATCGACTCCGAGTACCGCACCAAGCTCCCCCACATCCGCTGCGTTGGTGACGTCACGTTCGGCCCCATGCTCGCCCACAAGGCGGAGGAGGAGGCCGTCGCCGCGGTCGAGTACATCAAGAAGGGTCACGGACACGTCAACTACGGCTGCATCCCCTCGGTCATGTACACGCACCCTGAGGTTGCGTGGGTCGGGCAAAGCGAGCAGGAGCTCAAGGCGAGCAACACCCCCTACAGGGTCGGCACCTTCCCCTTCAGCGCCAACTCTCGCGCCAAGACCAACCTCGACACGGACGGCATGGTCAAGATGCTCGCTGACCCGGAGACCGACCGTCTCCTCGGAGTCCACATCATCGGCGCCAATGCGGGAGAGATGATTGCGGAGGCCACCCTGGCGCTGGAGTACGGTGCCTCGACCGAGGATATCGCGAGGACTTGCCACGCGCACCCGACGCTCTCGGAGGCGTTCAAGGAGGCGGCGATGGCCACCTACTCGAAGGCGATCCACTTCTAAACATCTAGCAAGGCCAGCATGGTGGATAAGAAAATAGGAGAGGTGTAACAAGGGGGGGGGGAGAGGATGCTGTACTTTATGTCGATAGGGAGGGAGTGTATAGACCTCGGAGTTTCTTTTGCAGGAGCGATGTCGATAGTGAGTTGGGTGGATACTACGTGGCCAACTCCAAGGGGGCCCTCGCCATGTTTCTTTCACCTGCCACCAGAGATTGTTCCATTGTACCCTTCTCCATGTTCTAGTATTTCTGGTATTAAAATTTACTCGGTCCTGGCAGCAACGAGCTATTCCCCTCGCCAGCCCCATGCATCTGGCCCAGGTGCAGGTACAGTTGAGCATACACGGACGGATTTCTCCTTGGCACCTGGACTCAGAGGTGGTTGGAGGGGCCACAACAAGTAGGCGCCCTGTGCTCGAAGATACGGAAGGGCGGACTCCCGTTCCAGGTGGCCGTGCATGTCGGCCGGGCCATGACGTTCGGGTTTATGTAGAGGCGGTTCTGGGGGTGGGGGGGTAGTTGGGAGTGGACATGCGCGTGGGGCGGGCCGCCGCATGTGAGGATGGGCGATAGGACAGGACCGTTTACGTTCCTGGGGCTTCTGGATTAGCATCTAACTAAGGACTACGATTCAGGACTGAGGCCAAGGGGGCAAACGTACACGGTGAGTGGGGCGGCGTTGCCCTGCTGGTATTGGCATGGACAAGTTGCGGTGGATGGGAAGATTGGGTTTGGTGCGCGGGCAAGGTCGGCACAGGTCGCGGAGCATCGGGGGCATGTCGGCGTGGTGGGGAGGTGATTGGGGAGGTACAAGTAGTAGGGATGAGGGTGAGGGTGAGGGTGGGGTGGGTCGGCCATCCGATGCATGCAGGGGGGATGGGCGAGGACGGCGCCGTGAGGGGCGAAGACGTTCATGATGGGTGGGTTTGGAGCGGAAGGCTCGGATGTAGGTATGGGCCAGTGGGAACTAATACGATGGTGAGGGTAGGTGTAGTAGTGATTGTTTGAAGCGGGATGGAATCTATATATAATGTATCGTACGGGAAGAGATTGTCTTGACTGGACCTTGAAGCTTGTGAGAAGCAAACTGGTGTTACTCTAGTTTCTTCCTGTTAAGCACAGTATCCGCAGGCGGGTATGGGAGAACGCATGGCTCACCCCGTGTGTTTCTGCTAAGGAGGTGGTGCGCCATGTAGCGGCCCTTGGTGGCTGGCGGCGCTCACCGCTCCTCTAGGCCGTGACCTTAAGCTCCTGCTGTTTCCGTATGACGGAAATGCAACGAGTGTAAGTGCGGAGGGGACCCGGCATATCGAGGCATAGGTGTACTGGGAATCCGGGGTGACGGGCAAGTTCGTCCGCATGGGTATCCACCTCTATGTTACTTCCAAAGGGAGCATGTATTTTATCTTTGCCACGGTTATACTGGGTGGAAGGCCACTTCGTTGGGTGCCATGCCATATTCATCTAGAATAGGTTGAAATAATCCGAGTTACACGATGTGAGCTCCCCACACCGTTCAAGAGATGGATGGATGGCCAATCAGGGAAGCATGGGCTCGCACGCTCCCAGGTGTTGTCATAGGTGGAATACCTCCGACGTCCCTTTGCAGGGATATCAGAGGAGGAGGAGAACAAGAGACAGATTATGTCTGTAGATTTATCATCCGAGGCAAGAAGTTGTTAATTCTGTTGCCTACGAGGACAATTCTCCTGGCAAGCCAAGATATTAATTCTGCTGCCTGGGATCCTCCTGCCAGCTCAGGGGATGGAAGGCACTGTCGTAGTGCGACCTTCGAGGCAGGAGAAAGGGAAGGAAGAACTGGATCCCTGCAGGTCGCGCCGCTTGCTCGTACTAATAGCAAGTACTAGTACTTGTATTTCATACACAGGTTGAATGCGACCTCTGTGGATCTTGGAACTACCGCTCATACGATCTCGAGCTGGCCTGGGACGATGTTTCCAACAGCCCACGCCAGCCCACAGACCAATATGCGAGTGATAGAGTGATAGGGAATGGAATGACGGGGAATGATTCCCTCTCAAACGGCCTCCAGTAATACAAATACTTCGCATGCACGTCGTATCAGTGGTATCCTGCCGTGCTCTGTTGGGGGTAAATAGATGACGGCCACCATCCTCTTAGAGCGGGCTTGAGCAGCTATGTTCTCGCCTGAAATGGAGCTTGACATGACCAGTTTATGTTGGTGTCTTGGCATGAGAATCACCCATGTCCATGTGGGTCTGGAGTCTGCTATCAGGGGTGGGAGCTTGGGCCCATGTTTGATCGGTAAGTGCCACTGCGCCACGCCCAAACGTACGTCTTCTCTCTCAGTTAATATTAGTCGGTAAAATAACTGCAAGAACGAAGATCCGTCCAAGGTGTCTCAAATTACTGGTTTACTAATGTTCGTCGTCTTCCTGGATCCCAGCACCAGCTTGTTACGCGTACAAGTACTTACATGTAGTCTCGGACTTCTAAAAGTTCCCGCGAGGTCATAAAACGTGCAGTACCCCCCCCTTCTTGCTTTCCGCCTCCCCTCAACATATCGGCCAGGGAACCTCCAGGCACGGCACCAGCTCCGTTACACAGGCATATACCCGATATTCCCAACTTGCTAACTTGCCATGAGCAGCATATTCCATTATCACCCCTGGTCAATGATATAGCCGGCCCCCGCTTGACCACTCCAGCATTTCCATCGCCAATCGCCTGGACCAACATCGAGACCAAGACCTAGACCGAGAGCTGGACCAAGCTGCAGTCATAGACCTCAATTGAACTCTCCCGGTATCAGATTTCACGTGCCTTCGACAACGTATAACTCAGTTATACACATCTACCCAGACAGAGGGGCTATCTAACCATAGCCCCCGTGCCAGCTCCCCCGCCCACCATGGGCTCTAACTCCGCCACCGCCCCGTCCAAGAGGGCGTACCCGATCCTATCCCGCGAAGATATCGCCCAATTAATCGCCAAGGGCTCCAAGGTCATCATCGTGGACCAGCATGTCCTCAAGGTTGACCCGTGGATCAAGTACCACCCCGGCGGTGACCTGGCTATCCTACACATGGTCGGCCGGGATGCGACCGATGAGGTGAACGCGTTCGTCTCCCTTTCTCTAGCCCTATATGACCCCCCCTAATATCTATCTCTATGTGTATCTCAGCTTGTGAATACCCCCGCTGACTCGGCTCTCACACCGCTTAGTCTCCATTCTCCCGAGGCCCGCCGCCAGATGGATCGTTACCGGATCGGTCGGATTGAAGGTCGTTGGAGAAACTTCGTGCCCCCAATCCAAGGGGGTATCTCCACCCCCGTTAGATCACAAGAAGAACCTAAGCCGGTACCGGCAGCTTGCCCCGAGGCGAGCAAAGATTCGGGGTCGAGTGGCCCAAGCTCGAGGGCCTCGTCCCCCGTCTTCGACACCGATGCCTCCACGCTCCGGAACCGACGTGGGGGTGACATCTCGTCGTCAGCATCATCTACCTACGAAGAGGAGGACGTAGGCGCGATGGACGGCATCACGTACCTAGACGCACTGACCAAGGAGGAAGTCCGGCTCGACTTCGACAAGTACCCATCTCTTGACCTAGACTCCCAGAATTTCATCGTGGAGAAGTATCGCCAGCTGCACGAACGTGTGAGGGCCGAGGGCTATTATAACTGCAACTACAAGGCGTACGGCATTGAGGCGTCGAGGTACCTGACCTTCATTCTGTTGAGCCTGCTGTTCCTGCGCCTGGAATACTACGCCATCAGCGGCATGTTCCTCGGCTTCTTCTGGCACCAAGCGTCCTTCTGTGTTCACGACGCCGGCCACATGGGTATCACGCATAATTTCACCGTTGATACCCTGATCGGCATGTTCCTGTCCAACTTCTGCGGCGGTCTATCCCTCGGTTGGTGGAAGTGGAGCCACAACGTCCACCACATCGTCACCAACTCGCCCGAGCACGACCCCGACAACCAGCACCTGCCATTCTTGGCCGTGAACCACCGCTTTTTCAGGTCCCTTTATTCGACCTACCACCACAAGGTGATGAAGTACGACCTCGCTGCGCAGTACATCACGAGCATCCAGGCCTGGCTGTACTACCCCATCATGTGCGCCGCGAGGTTTAACCTCTACCTTCAATCCTGGATCTACCTCCTCAGTGGGACCGGGCCGAAGAGGGGGCCCGCGTGGTGGCACAGGTGGCTAGAGCTCGTCGGCATGGCCTTCTTCTGGACGTGGTTCGGGTACTTCCTCCTCTATAAGACGATCCCCACGAACCGGGACCGCCTCGTGTTCTTCCTAGTTAGCAACCTCACCACGGTCCCCCTCCACATCCAGATCACGCTGTCCCACTTCGCCATGAGCACCACGGACATGGGCCCTCAGGAGTCCTTCGCCCAGAAGATGCTCAGGACCACCATGGACGTGGACTGCCCCCAGTGGCTGGACTTCTTCCACGGCGGCCTGCAGTTCCAGGCCATCCACCATCTGTTCCCCCGCGTCCCGAGACACAACCTCCGCGCTCTGCAGGGGCCGGTTCGGGAGTTCTGCGCCGACGTCGGCATCCCCTACGCGCTGTACGGCTTCGTCGACGGTAATAAGTATATGCTGGGCCACCTGGCCGAGGTCTCGCGACAGGGTGCCATCCTGGCCAAGTGCCAGCGCACCGTGGCCAGGCGGGGCGACTACCTCCACGACGTCTTCTCCGGATAGGACAACTCTCCTGCCCCAGTGCCGACGGTATCTATGACGTATCCTCGGGGTCGGTGCAGCAATGTGCTCCCGCCCTTGTGGGGGCATGACCCTCCACCGGGGTTGCATCAGCCTTCGTAATACGCTCCTTTACACCCCCTTGCTTTGTCCGTGCCGCGTCGACGACCGGCCGCCGTATGACACGCCATCGCCGATGCTCCCAGCAGCAGGTTAACGAGTGGATATTGCCCGCCTGGATATATATACCATGCAGCAACGGAAAAAAATCCCGCGTTTTCACAGCAGCGAATCCCCATAGACTTCCCGGCCTTTTCGGCTGCGATTTTGGTTTGGCAACCTGGGAAAATGAGACGCCGATGCATGCCGGTCATGGCCAATGGCGTACGGAGGGACATGCTGGAACCTGATTAACTGGACCTGTTGTCGAACGGTATGATGCCGTGACCTACGCCAATCGTACATTTTGCCAATGGGGTCTAGTGCGTTTTGGCAGATACGTCTCAATATAGATCAAAGTCGGGAAGGGTCCTCTGCAGGCCAACCCGGGCCATGCGAACCGCATGAATAGTGACGTTATCGGTCTTAGGTCTCATCGGTTGATGTAGGCCGGGGGCTTACGCCGCCACGTCGATCCCACGATACTCCCGCGGCGGCTTTCATCGCTTCCTTTTCTTTCTTCTTCCCAGTTCTCCGGCTGTGTAACTCAAGACGTCAGCCTTCACTCTCCTATTTTCTTATACCAAGAACACCACTCGTCTCGGTTGTGGTCATACGGGCGCTCACTTGGATGAGCTGGCACCACAGGGAACCCTTCCCATCCCGCACCGGCAATGACCCTCTAGCACCTTGATACCCTCTCATGTACTGCATGGGGCCCGCTTGGGAAGCGAAACATGCGAAAACGACGGCGGAAGAGGCAGGAGGGGGGAGGGCGGTTGGACTACAGAGAGCATAATCCAGGCTGAGCTAATAATCGGTTGAATGAATGCTTGCACAAGGGGAAGGGAGCAAAATAAAAAGGCGCCGCACATATTCCTGTCTGGGGCAGCACTTTCTTTTCTTCTCTTTTTCCCCATATTCTTCTTGCGCGCCAAGATGCGACAAGGACTTATGCATGTTATGCCGTACGACAAAGGGCGAAAGTCCCCATGATCAGCGTCATGGTGTTTCATCTTCATCTGATATTGGTGGTTTAGCAACGAGGCGGGGGTATAGAGGAGGGCTGGGGGAGGGTAGGAGAGGGGTCATGCAAGACGTCATGAGGGCGCGCGGCTTAGGGTAGGGGAGGAAGGATAAGGAGCGGATGAAAATAGCGACCGCTTCCTACTCGTTACAACAGTCCCGGAGACTAGTTTCAAGACGGCGAGGCACAATGACTAGGGTGGGTGGAAGTCAGCTCGGCCGGTCCTTTGTGCGCCGTCCATTGCAGCCAGCATCCACGGGAGTGGTCGAAAACCCAGGTAAGCTAAAAAAGCCCGGGCCACCATTGTCTCCCTGGGAAGGGGCCGGTGAGATAGTGAGTGGACCGGGGTTAAGATGCCAGACGGCTCCGCTCAGCTGCCCCCGTAACAAACCGGTCGAGGGACGACGTCATAGTTGAACGCCGGCTGCCTTGGCTGGGCTGCGTGAAGCCAGGAAGGCGATGGAGAAAGGGGGCCGGGGGGTGGAAGGGGGGTTTCCTCAGTCGTACATTCGTCGCTCAGTCTGAGCATGTGGCAGGGGTTAAGTTGGGGGCCGGCTTTCACGAGGATTCGACAATGTGCGGACCGTTAAGAGTGGCGCAAAAAGCATGGTGCCGGCGACATTAGCGTTGCCAGGGTCTATCGTGGTTGATATCACTCCGCTCCTGTCGAGAGGGTCGGGGAGGAGGACATACCAATCCCCTTTCCGCAATTACCCACCTAGTGAGTATATATATACTGGACATGGGGATGCCCTTGCCATCGAGTGATGGTTCTTGCCTCCATTGTTTCTTCTTTGCCGTCTAAGTATCTCCATTCGCGCCTAAATCATATTTCTTCGTCGTTGGTATATCAGAAGCAGAGACGCGCCCTCTCCCCTCCAGGTATAGTCCCCAGGGGAAGCGATATATATATACAAGGGTCCCGCACAAGGCCGTGCTCGACATCGCTCTTCTACGTTCAGTCTAATTGATACCCTCCGGCTGGCAAACCTCATATTTCTATATACCCGCCATGACTAAGGGAAAGATGGACGAGAAAGCCGCGGTGAGAATCAGCCGGAATGGCGCAGACGTAAGTAGAGAGACGACGAGGGCGGCAGCGGATTCCCCCCCCCTTCCCAGCTGCAAGTACAAAGTCAATGTGGTATAATGCTAACATGTCGTCTCGATTACAGCCCAACTTTGCGAAACGGGCCCACGAGGCAGCTCGCGCTAATAAGGAGAACGAGGGGAAGGGCGGAGGGCAACAGGGAGGTGACAGACCAGAGCAAAAGAAGGACAAGGAGGCAAAGTGACAGAGGGAGTGAGACGTTTTCGCCGTGCTCATAGTTCTGCTCGACTCTCCCTGGTGTGTATTGCATTCCCCTTTGTAGTATTTTCTCTTTCACGCATTCCTCTTTAGGTCAAGTCTGCAATGCAACGGAAGCGGCATGTCCCGTTTCGTCTTGTACAGTTCCTGCCACAAGGATCTTGTCTCTTCCGGGTAAGCTCCTGGGTCTTGAGAGGGCTGCCTGTGCCTACATGGCGGCCGGAGCCTTTAGTCCATGCGGGGTGAACCCGACTGATATCTTTGTTCGGGGAAGGGGGTGCGAGTGCCATGTACGATGTGGGATTGGATATATTACTTGGGCTTGGCTGGACTGGCCGTGTCTTGACAGCGAAATGTTCGTCACCGGTCCGTGCGGGTGATGAGGCCTGGGTGACTCGGGTCTCTGTTTCCGTCCGCGATGTTACATGCAGCAGCAGGTCGGTGAGGCGGCACGTATGTACATGCCTAAACCCTGAATGCAGAAGTGATGCGGCCCAGTGTTGGCACTCGGTGAGGCATATATATCACCAAGCTCCGGAGCATTTTTACCGGCGGAGGTGGAGATATTCCCTTGCGTGTCGTAGCCGACGACACGAGGGGCCGCGAGAGGGGATAGTAACAGCATATTCCGGGGAAGGGCAGGGAGCAGGGGGTGCACTGGATGGCGTGGGGTGTAAAGATCTGATGAGCGGTTGTAGACTAAGAGCCCAGCCTGGACGGGTAGTTTGCAGGGGCTATCACCGTTGTAGCGTATGCTACCCGCGGAGCATTAGCTCCGAAGCATATACATACAAGTACAAATACTACGCGCGTACAGGGGTAGGAGAGAGGGGGTTAACATCCTCAGGTGGGCTCGTTCCAACGATGACATGGCTTACAAGTACTCTTGCTCGTTTGCAAACGCCTGTTGGCGCTCTTTATCATCGCACCTGCAGGTGTGCATACTCGTGTACGGCGCTAGCTATTAGTACGATGCACAAGAGGAGGGTGCAAATCGACGAGGGCTGGGTATATCGTGATTTCGAAGGATAGGATTCGCTTCTCCTCGTGCCGTTTACGCCCGTCACACTGCTTCCCCGGTCCCTGGTTGGAAGTCTGCTTGCTTCTTCTAACACGGCCACCTGCCCCCCATCCCCCTTCTGCCAGCCGGGTGACTGATAGATAGAGGAACCCAAAGGAGGAGGGGTGCGGCCAGGGCTCGTCTAAGTCGAGTTGGGTTGAGAGGGCGTTGGCGGGGAAAACCCAAATGATGCCGCAGCCTATGAGTGGGTTCAATGGGCAGTGGAAGGCGGAACTCACTACCACCGTTGCCGATCATGTGCTTCCGTTCCGCGTCATTCCAAATCGCACCGAGCCGCTCCAACCTTCACCTGGCAGGCCCCGTTCCTCGCGCCTAGTCGATGATGGATCGAAGCACAGTGATACACGCCCAGCTGCGAGAGTTTTTGGAACGCGTGGACGATGTGGAATTGACCAACTCCCTTCAAACCTTTCTTACTACTACGCAGCCCCCCCGCAGCGTACCTACGGAGAGCTACATCGACTTTGCTGAGGAGCGCATAGTAATTTGTCACGAGCTGGAAAAGCACCTCCCAGCTTGCGTTTGGCAGGATCCCGTCTTTTGGAGCCTTGTTTGGACAGCCCCCATCGAACGGCTGAGAGAGAAACGGTCTCTCGTTCGAACTGAAGATGGACAGGACTTGTTCGTGGCCAGTGCCCCGTTACCTGCTGCTGCTGGATTACTGAAGATTTGTACGACACTCTCTCCCACCTTCTTTGTTATTTGGTTCCGTTTATCTTTTAGACTCCATTATAACAACTCGGTGACAAAAGTTGTTAATTGCATTCTAGTTCTGGCGAAGGATTCGGGTCAGGTAACTCTCGACAGGCCACCTCCACCTCATGCCTCCAGGGACACGTCGGCAGCAGATACGGTAAGCCAATCCAGCCTCTTCAGAGGGGTTAGGGGGGGAAGTAAGGGATGGCTGAATGGCTAATGGACATGACTCTCCTAGTGCCGAGCTCGGGATGGGAAGTGTATCCTTTCCGGGGCGGCTCATCCACATGTTGCTCATATTTTCCCGCTTAGCGCTATGAAACGCCGAACTTACATCAGTGACGCCTTTAGAACAGTCTTACTGGGATTATGGGGCAGGGAGTACCACCGACGCCTACACACGTTGATTTTGGACGATCCTGGTGCCATCAACTCGGCCAGGAACATGATCTGTTTGACCCCCACGCTTCACGACTGGTGGGGGAAAGGATATTTTGCCCTTGAGCCCTACGAGGAGCTTCCTGACGGTGTCAGGGTCCGCCTTCGATGGCTCCGCCGTAGCCGGATCGGTGTCTATGACAAACTACCCGCCCTGGCCACCGACCCTCGTACCCAACCGCCTCCCCCGCAGGTCCAAGGCGTTATCGCCATGAAAGACCTCAGGTCAGGCCACCCGCTCTTGGATGGGGCCCTCTTTGACATTGTTTCCGACAACCCTGGCGCCCGGGTGTCGTGGGTGCTCCTTCAGCTGCAGTGGGATCTGTTGAAGATGGCGACGCTGTGCGGCGCTGCGGAAGCGGCGGAGGATCCGGATTGGAACCCGGATGAGGACATATATGATGAGGTTGAGGCTGGCCTGCAGGGTTAGGAACTCTCCCTCATCGGGTCTCCCTTCGGCAGCTAAGACCATTCCTGGTGCTCCTTTCTTGTCCAAGCCCGAGGTCGAACATGCGAAAGCTGGTATCAAATCCGGCCCGGGGGGAGGAAGCCCCGAGTGCTCCACAACTCAGCACTAACAAGAAGAAGCCCGGCGGCTCAAGGGCCATAACTGGACCGATATTCGCCAGAATTTCGTCACGTGCTCTGGACCTGTTTCATGGTTCATTGTTCAGCTTTGACAGCTCCAGAGACCCACTTTCATATACTCTTTGAAGTAGGTGCGTTGGTCACTGTGGAATGTCGAACGAGACTTCGCTGTGGAAAGTTGGCTGTGCTGCGAACGCGGGGCGCGCTTGTTCCATTGGGTCGGGGCGCGGAGGCGCTTAAGACAGGTAACTAACTACCGTGACGGGACGGATCCAGGTAGTCTCACTCTCAGGAACGCTAGCTGTGTACCTCTAGTGTTCCAGAGATTGGACATGAAGACAAGGTGACCGTCCGAGATACGCTTTCCAAGTGGAAGGGGTTCCTAACAAGTGCTAAAGTAACAACACATAGAGCGTTTACCAGATAAAAGGCAAGATAAGATGTAATATAAAAAATGATCTTCTAAAGAAAGCCCCGCCTCGTACACGGGCGGGCTTGTCAGCTCCCGTCGATGTTGGACACCCATCCATCTCATCCCAGCATTCGGGTTCACGAGGTACCGAGTACAAGCGCCATCACTGAAAGTACTTGTACGAGCTGGCTCAGTTGCGATTTGGCGGGTAATCCCTGGCTTGGTCCTGGGACACCTCGGGCCCCACATGCTTGTACTTGTACACGGCCCAGGTGCCTGATCATCCAACCTCACACCTCCAAACAACCACGACTGTGACGACCATGGTCTAAGAGGCAAACACCCTACCATGGATACCAGTATCCAGCGCTCCTTGAACGACAAGCTCTACGAGAAGCGCAAGATCGGCGCACTCGAGTATGTTTTCCCCAGGGACTCGGTCTCTTTCCTAGCACTTCTCGCTTCACACTGCTCGCAGCACTCCATGCTCAGCTCGCGACGCCTGGCGGGGCACATGACCTTCAAATCGCCGCCCGCCTCACTGTGCCATAGACCATATGGCACACACAGAATAGTGCACCCTGCTAATTCTATATCAGTCTCGAGCGAGTCATCCGTGAACTTGTGACGACCCGCGACTATGCCAAGGTGAACGCCATCCTCGAGCAGCTCTGTAACGACTTCGCCTACGCTGTTCACCAGCCTCACGCCAGAAATGGCG
The DNA here is from genome assembly GCA_900312665.1 of Cephalotrichum gorgonifer. Taxonomy (NCBI): domain Eukaryota; kingdom Fungi; phylum Ascomycota; class Sordariomycetes; order Microascales; family Microascaceae; genus Cephalotrichum; species Cephalotrichum gorgonifer. The sequence goes on along the minus strand of ONZQ02000005.1, from coordinate 62,588 downwards.
GGTTGATCGGCCTGGCGGCGGCCGCCATTGCCCTGGGCCAGGTATGACGACAATCTTTACCTTTATTATCATTCCTTATGGCCAAAAGCTATCCCCGGCACTGAAGCTCACCTACTCGTCGTCGACAGGAGCTGCCGCACTACCTCTCAAGGATCGTGCCGCCGGTGCTTGCCTGCTTCACAGACCAGGATGCCCGCGTGAGGTACTATGCCTGTGAGGCCATGTACAACATCGCAAAGGTTGCCAAAGGCGAGATTCTCATCTACTTCAACGATATATTCGATGCTCTTTGCAAGGTATGAGCGCATCCAGGGGGGGGGGGGGGGGGGTGTTCCCCGGGCTTGCTGTTCTCATCTCATCATTTCTCTCTCATCTAGCTCGGTGCGGACTCAGAGCTATCCGTCAAGAACGGCGCGGAGTTATTAGATCGCCTGGTAAAGGACATTGTGGCGGAGTCGGCCTCCTCCTACGTGTCGATCCTCCAGCTGCCCCCGGATCATGATGGCGACGAAGACAAGTTCATTGCGGACAACCTCGATGCCCTGCCGACGGCCTTCTCACTCCCAAGGTTCATTCCTCTGCTCAAGGAGCGCATATGGGTCATGAACCCCTTCACCAGACAGTTCCTCGTCGGATGGATCACCCTCCTAGACTCCATCCCGGATCTGGAACTCGTCGCATACCTCCCTGACTTCCTCGGGGGGCTCTTGAAGTTCCTGAGCGATTCTAACAAGGATGTCCATGTGGCTACCCGGAACTGCTTGGACAAGTTCCTGAACGAGATCAAGCGTATATCCCACGTCCGGAAGGGCATCTCAGAGAGCAAGAAGTCCAAGGACGGGAGGACGAGACGGGCCATGTCGCTAGACGGCGACAGCATGCACAGTGAACTAGAGGAGGGCGACGAGGTCGGCTCTGATGATGAGGACGGGAGCAGCGAAGTGGACTGGATACCCGGCCAGGACGTCCATATCAACTACAGGGCAGTTCTCGAGATCCTAACCGCCAACCTGGACTCCCCCCTAGGTGCGTCTGCCCTGCCCCCGCAAGCCCCGTCTCGTGGGTGAGTAAGCTAACACGCGAGGAAGAGGAGGACTCACTCCTCGAGTCCCTGCGATGGATTGTGCAGTTCCTCGACATATGCCCGGAAGAGGTCTTGCCCTTTACGCCCAAAATCCTGGCCCATATGCTCCCAGCGATGGCTAGTGGAGTGGAATCGATACGACAGGCGGCCGGCAGGGTCAACGGGGGCCTTATGGACTACGTAGTATCACTATCGGACGATACGGAAGGGGCCGCAGCCTCGTCTAAGCTACCCGTACCCGCCGATCGAGGCGACGGGAACAGCAGTACCCGTGTGTCGCTATCTAGCAACAGGGATGCCGACTCCGCCAACACCCTCACGCACCACGCGAGGACCGGCAGCACCGCGGCCGCGAGCACCAGCGATTCCGCGCAGCCGACGCAAACGGACCTCGACTACGCGGCCGCCGTCAACTCCCTGACGCTCCTCTTCCTTAACGATCACGAGGCGACCCGCGTCGCCGCCCTGACGTGGCTCATCATGCTCCACCGGAAGGCCCCGCGGAAGGTGCTGGCCTTCAATGACGGGACCTTCCCCGCGCTCCTCAAGACCCTTTCCGATCCGTCGGACGCGGTCGTGACGAAGGACCTCCAGCTCCTGTCGCAGATCTCGCGCAACTCCGAAGACGACTACTTTGCAAACTTCATGGTGAACTTGCTACAGCTCTTCTCTACCGACCGGAAGCTCCTCGAGACGCGGGGAAATCTCATCATCCGCCAGCTCTGCGTCAGCCTGAGTCCGGAGCGGATATACCGGACGCTAGCAGACTGCATCGAGAAGGAGGAGGACGTCGAGTTCGCCAGCATCATGGTCCAAAACCTCAATAACAATTTGATAACCGCACCGCAGCTGTCCGAGCTTCGCAAGCGGCTAAGAAACCTTGAACCTAGGGTATGTTCCCCTCCAGGACCGTCCGATCGCGCGGACGGTGGCTGCCGGAATTGAATGCTCACACATCGCAGGATGGACAGCTGTTCTTCGTGGCGCTATTCAGGTCCTGGTGCTACAACGCCGTCGCGACCTTCTCTCTGTGTCTCCTCGCCCAGGCGTATGAGCAGGCATATAACCTCCTCCAGATATTGTACGTCATCCCTGCTAGCCTTTGATAATTGACCAATGTCACTCACTGCACACGGTCTGGGATACTAATAATGCGGTTTATTGCAGCGCTGAACTCGACATGACAGTAAATATGCTTATTCAGGTTGACAAGCTAGTCCAACTGATCGAATCTCCTGTCTTCACCTGTTCGTCGAACCCCACTGCCCCTCCCTACATCCTCGAGTGTGCCCAGCTGACATCTACCTCCCTCCACAAAGACCTACGCCTACAGCTCCTTGAGCCAGAGCGATACCCGTATCTATACAAATGCCTCTACGGGCTACTGATGCTTCTCCCGCAATCATCGGCTTTCGCGGCACTTAGAAACCGCCTAAATAGCGTGAGCCCGATTGGCTATTTGCACATCCCACCTCGAGCTTCGTATGTGCCACCCTTTAGTAGCCCCTTCATGTCACGGGAACAAACACGGCGACCACTCTCGGCTTAGACTAGTCTCCCAGCCACGCTCGGGTCCGGAGGCAGCACGCTGACAAGATACATGCAGGTCTTCCACCCCGGGCTCCTCATATGATCGTCCGCCGCGGTTGAAGGGGAGGGAAGAGGGGATCATCCGGTGGGGAGAGCTCCTGGAGAAATTCCGCAGCGTCCAGGAGCGTGCCCGCAGATCGCAGATGTACGGGGGGGATGCGGATGACGGACCGCAGTTTGGGTTCGGCGACTTGAGGATAGGGGATACGGTAGAGACCAAGGGCGGCAAGGAAGGGGGCCGGGCTGGGAACTCGACGCCCGTGCCGACTAAGGACGCGGGCCCCGTGCCGGCGCTCGCGACCAAGGCGCGGACAGGGTTTGGGAAGCAGCTGGGTAGGTTCGGCGGAGCGGTGGCGGGTCGGGGCAAGAGGAACGCCCAGTAGGCGTGGGCGCGGATAGGGTCCCGGCGTGTAGATGCGCACTGGCGCCTGGGACGGGACGCATGGGGGTTTCTAGAATGGGGTCTTACGATATCGCGTACGGTGTAATGGGGAGGAGTTCATGGTAACAAACGAGGTAGTAAATCTTACACGCGTCGCTTCTTGGGCGATTCCGCTTCCACCAGACCCTCGAATATGGCATCCCGCCTCTGAGTCAGCGCCCTGAGCTCGGAGCGCAGGGCGTCCAGCTCGGACCTCGCGCTATCTAAATCGCTGGGCAGGTCCTGGAACGCCGCCAGTTGAGATTCCAGCTCCCTCTTCTTCGCCAGTGCGGCCAGGTACCGGGCCTCGTCGTCGGCCAGATGGTCGGCGGTGATGTGGTTGGCGGACGCGCCGGACGGTAGGGAGGCCACGCGGTCGCGTAGCTCGGGGAGCTTGGCGGCCATGGACCTGATCCTGCGCTGCAGCTCGAGGTTCCTCTTAGCGAGGTCGGTCGGGGGTGCGTACTGGTCCCGCTGCAGCTCCCGTAGGGTGTCCTGTATCTTGTTCGTCTCGTCCTCGAGGTGGCGCCGCATGACCTCTACGCGGAGCGAGGTCTGCTCAAGGGAGAAGGCGCGCCCTTGCAGGTCTACCATCTTCTGGCCGAGCTGGTCGGCCTCGGGATACGCGACGCCCAGCGTGACGGCGATGGAGGCCATGGCATCCAGCGCCACCCTCCCCTCCCTCGTCAGTCCCGCCTCGACCGAGTCGAGGAGGGCCTCGGCGAAGGGCGGGGACGACTCACGGGTCTTTGCGGCGTCGAGTTCGGAGAGGGCGTCGGCCTCGGCGCGGGCGAGGAGGTCGCGCTCCTCGTCGGCGGTCTCGTTGAGGGACGCGAGGGCGAGGAGGGCCCGCAGGCTCTCGGGGTTGCGCTCGAAGGAGGGCGGGGTGCGGCCGTGGAACTTGGCGGCGAGCCAGCTGTCGACCGAGTTCCAGTCCCGCGCGGTGGAGGCGGCGATGCGGGCTACGGACGGGGAGAATATGGCCGCCTGGGGAGCAGCGAGGTGGGCGAGGGTGGGGTGCGGCGGCCGGGCCATTTTAGGATGCGTCGAATGTGTGGAAATAAACGCGGTCTAATTGTGACGGGGTGTCGGGAGCGCAATGGGATGTGGGAGGGAGTGGAGTGAGTAATAACAGGGAGGGTGCGTTCTAGTCTAGTCGTAGTTACTTGCGTGAGGAATGTAAGTTGCCTTTCTGCAAGCTGCCCAAGGTCTCGTGTGGTCGTCCGCCAACTCGGGTCTCCGAAAAGAATAGTGTCCAAGAATAGTATAGCATGGTCTGTGTCGCATTTACTTTTATGCGGCCGAGATGAATACCGCCGGGTGCTTGCCGAGCATGTATATATCATACGTCAGTACGAAGTACCTATTGGAGCTAGAGCAGGTATAACGGGTACCCAGACATAGCTAAACTACACGTGTCAATTTACACCCCACGCTACTCCGTAATGATCCCCGTACCCGTACCTGCTTCTGGATGAGCGATCCTGTTGTCGCTTCCCCAGATAATTGTTACGGTATCCCATTCCATATTCGGATTAAGGCCAGAGTTGCACCTTTCGTCAACCACACGCGTGTAAATATCCCTTGCCCCCCCCCCCGAGGCCAGAATTCCCGCCTCGACATTCTATCTCTCTACCTTCTAACCATTGCGACCCTTGCGTCTTGACCTTTCGACTTAGACCACCACCTCACTTCCTCGACGTCCTTCGGGGGACTAGCCAAACGACTCCATCACTCTTGATCGTGTTCCCGCGGCCAACCCGAAGATGCACATCCGATTCTCAACCTTGGCCTTCGCGGCCGGGCTACTCGCGTCGCAGAACGCAGTTGGCGCCCTGGCGGCCGAGCCGGTCATCACCGCCGAAACCCCCGTGTCGGAGCTCCTGTCCCTGGCGCAGACGCACCTGTCCCGCGGAGAGACGAGCGAGGCCCTGCAGTACTACGATGCCGCCGCCACCCGCGATCCTTCTAACTACCTCACCTTCTTCAAGCGCGCGACCACCTACCTGTCCCTGGGCCGCGTGAACCAGGCCACAGACGACTTCGGCAGGGTCCTCGCCCTCAAGCCCGGCTTCGAGGGTGCGCACATACAGCTGGCCAAGATTCGGACCAAGGCTGGCGACTGGGAAGGCGCGAGGGAGCAGTTCGGGCTCGGGGGCAAGGGGGAGACCTCTCCGGAGATGGTAGAGCTCGTCGAGGCCGAGGGGGCTAGTGTGCTTGGTCTCGCGGCTGAGAAGGACGGAGACTGGGAAGCCTGCGTCGGTCACCTGAGCACGGCCATCACCCTCGCGCCGCGGGCCGCGTCTCTCAGGAGGGCGAGAGCCCACTGCAGGATGGAGACGGGGGTTCTTGACTCCGCGATCGCGGACCTGCAGCACCTTATGCGCCTCCAGCCCGGCGACCTCGCGCCGTACGTCCAGGTTGCTGCCATGTCGTTCTACTGCCTCGGCGACATCAAGACCGGCATGGAGAACGCCCGGAAGTGCCTCCACTCCGACCCCGACTCCAAGCCCTGCAAGCAGCTGCTGAGGCAACAGAAGCAGGTAGAGAAGGCACTGGCGAAGGCCGTGAAGTCTCTCGAGAGTACCAGGCCGGCGGCGGCAGTCAAGATATTAGTAGACTCCGCCGACGAGACTGGGCTAGTGACGGATATTGAGACCCAGGTGGAGGAACTACGGCAGCAAGGACACATCCCGGCCAAAAGCTCGGTCGAGCTGATTACGAGAGCCGTGGAGATGACATGCCAGGCGTACTACGAGGTGAGTAGCGGATCCCATCCCCGCGAGGTAATTTCCTCTCGGCACAGCAGCTCACATTTCCGTGCACAGATGAACAGCAAAAAGGCGGTCCAGGCCTGCAAGAGGGCACTGGAGGTGAACGAAAACTCCTTCTACGGCCTCCTATATCAGGGTAAGGCAAGCCACGACGCGGAGGACTTCGAGGCTGCCATCCGGGCATTCGAGAAAGCGGCGGAGGCGAGCCCGGACAAGCAGGGCGTTGTGCGCCCACTCCTCGAGAAGGCGAAGGTAGCTCTGAAGCGGAGCAAGACGAAGGACTACTACAAGGTCCTGGACGTCGCTCATGATGCAGACGAGAGGCAGATCAAGTCGGCGTACCGCAAGGCCTCGAAGCAGTACCACCCGGACAAGGCCGCGCGCCAGGGGCTCACCCCGGAGCAGGCCCAGAAGAAGATGGCCGACGTAAACGAGGCGTACGAGGTTCTGAGCGACCCAGAGCTCAGGGCGCGGTTCGACAGGGGCGACGACCCCAACGATCCGTCGGGCCAGTCGTACGGAGGCAATCCGTTCGGCGGCGCCGGCGGCCATCCGTTCTTCTTCCAGCAGCAGGGCGGCAGCCGCGGGGGTCGCGGCGGGCAGCAGTTCCATTGGAACTTTTAGCGGGGGGTTCTAGACCTCTACGGGTCCCCCTCTGTACATATCTGAGCTTTAATGGGATCGAGGTGGGGGTTTTGGGACGCGGACGGGTTGAACCATTCTGTTTCAATGGTGGGAAAGGGAAGTTGGGGTAGCACGAAATGGCGTTGAAGGCGGTTTGTACATATTTCTTGGCTCTCGTTGGCCTTCCGGTCTGGCTTGCTGATAGCCAGAGGGCGGCGTGTGTAATAGATGGAAATTCAAAATAGGCCATTCCTTGTCCGTCGAATCCTTCTGTCCCACCTGCCAGTATGCCCGGGCCGTTAAAACCAAGGAATGTACTGACGATATAGACTACATCGGGGTCTTTTGCGTCCATCCCACTCTCGGACAACAGGTTCGCAGGATCGGGAACCAGTGGGATCTTTCTGTCACAGCCTCACGCCACCTATTGACTACATATTGACAGGGACGGGAGTATGGCTCTTCCGAGGGCGGCAGAAGCGGTGCCGGCGTCATTTGATAAAGACCACGAGACGCGGCGCTGGCGTCGCGCAGAGCTCGCAACCAGACGCCGGGTTGACGTTTCCTGGTTCAAGGAGGCTCAGGTGAGCGCTGCGTGTGATTGAGGGAGCTCGAGCGACAGGGTAATGGCCAATGTGAAAGCGGACGGATCGAACAGCGAATGGGGGGACGAGGCGGAGAGAGGCGACCTGTTCGGAGGGTGTGCGGGTTAATATATTCCGGGGGTGTATTGTTGATTACAGCACAGCACATTACCCGCGTCCGTCCTACCCTCCCCTCCCTTTCTTCCTTTGCGGAACAGCTGTCATTTTTCATTCTCCCCTCCGGAAGTGGGAAGGGTGGTACTTTGTTCCCGCACACACTCTCCGAAGTCGCCAGCCTCGAGTCTCGGGTCTGGGGGCTCGATGCCTTCTCTTATAGACTGAACGCTCTATCCCGTTCCACGGAAACCCGGGGGTGACCGGAGCCGGAGCCCGGGTTGTTCCCACCCGCAACCTGCGTTACGGCTTCCTCCTGCCCTCCTCGTCCGCGGGAGGGTCGAGAAATGGCTAGGTCCACTCCTCCCCAACTTCTAATTTCCAACCCTGTGCCCCCAAAGTATTTGGAATAGGGATGGAGATTGGGGAAACGTGACCTTCGGCACAAACACCTTGGATATTGACGGGGGATGAAATAAGGCGGCCCCAGAGACGTCAGACGAAATGCTCCCCGCATCTTTAATATATCTTCCCCACCGTCACCCTTCCCCATCTCATCTCGTTAACGGCCAACAGACACTGCCGGCTCCCACCCCCCCCTTTATGGAGAGCACACATGTCCCCCTTCTCCGACAGGCCCAGGGAGAGGACTATCTAGAGACAACCACACAATCCCCCCCGTTAACCTTACAAATGTTTTAAATGAAGCTTCCTTCCCTGGTACGCGGGAATGAGGGGACGGGACGAGGCCGTAGCACAAAATCCCAGGAATAGATCATAAATCTCCTTCTCCATGTATGGATGGGGGTATGTTTAGGGGTTCCCCGGATCAGGATAAATACCTGGACATACCCACCCTCATATCCATCAGATCAATAAGATCCTCACAAGAGTTCTCTCCCTAAGGAATCCGCCCCAGAAAGCTCCCGAGTCTCCCAAACATCTTCAGATACCCCAAAATCAGCCCCTCCAGACACCAAAACAATGCGATTCGGTACAGGCGCACTCCTCAGCCTCGCGCTGGCTTCTCGCGGCGCCTGGGCCGACATACCTCTCCGTGCCTGGGTGAACAATGCCGACCCAGCGGAGATGATCAGGCTATGGTACGGGGACGGTGAGTAGTCTTGCCCGTTGCATGATGGATCGCCCGACCAGTCCCCGAGAAGAGACCCTGGACTAAGTGATCGTATCAAGGACTCCTATATGCCGGATCGAGGGCACCGAAGAATGTAGAGACCGTGGTTGACATCACATGTATGTTTGCTCATCCGCCCCCACCCCCCCACCCCCCCTGTCTGCGTTCCTCTGAACCCTAACCCCCGCCCAGTCAACGAAGCCCGCCGCGGCCTCCTCTTCATCAAAACGGACGATGATGCCAGCTCTCCCACCCTTGAGATACTCGACGACCCTACGTTCCTCGCGATCGACGTCAGACCCGGCGCCAGCAACCCTGTCAGGCTCCTACATTCGGCTGTCGGCCTCACCCACGAGGACATCTTCCTCTTTATGGGCATCGAGGGCTACTGGTACCCTTACTCGCGAGAGGGCGCACCTGCTGGCGGACTCTTCCTCATCCCGACTGAGGGGGGCGAGGAAGACGCGTCTGTCCTCCGCTGGTTCGTCAACCCTGCCGAGGCGGAGGAGTTGGGCGGAAAGGCCGTGACACTCGCCACCAGAGGCAGCGAGGACTAGGATCGGGGGGAGAGGAGGGGGGAGGGGGATTCGCAGTTCCGAGCGGGGCAGGTTTGCTGCTAGCGGAATGCAAGCTGAAGAGGAACGGGACCTTGAACGAACGTGATAGGCGAACTTGGACACAGGGACTTATCGTCGCTCTATTAAGGGCACTGCCGCAATGTCAGTTAAGTGTAAGGCGCCTCCTTTACAACGTGTAAAGGACGACGGAGTAAATAATACAATTGCTTTGTGAAATCGAAACCACCCACGCCCAGTTTTGCTAGTCCCAACAATCCGGCCATATCAAAGTCTATGTACGTATGGAAAAAACACCATGTTGCGCAAATGAGGGCCACCCCTCCTTTCCAATATGTCCCACCGAGCTCTCGAAGTATGTTGTCTATTTCCCGACATGTGAGTGGGTCGTATAACTGGTGGGTATGCAGGCTAGGCGCGCCTGGGTTCGAGTGTCCGAAGAGGACACCCGCGTCAGGATTACAGCCGGAATACGCCGGTCCCGGTCTATGTTCGCGAAGAGTGAAGAAAGGAGCCCTTAGTTACTCGGCCACTATAGCGTCCGGGCACCCAGGTCGTTTCGTCGAATGAAATAAGCCCTACCGATCCCTGTTAGCAATGTCCTAAACGATGAAATGGTAGTTGGCGACATACTTGGAGGCCTCATACGCCGACCAGCAGATGGCTGTGCTGGGCATCGTGGTCAGGACCCTAGGGCCGACTCCTTTGAAGAAGCCCGTGAATCCCGCCCTCCTGTGGAGCAACCGACAGCCCGCCATGAACCCGTTCACTGTCCGCAGCTCGGCATCCTTGGCCGTGCCGCGGGTCTGCAGCATGGTCTTGATGACATCCATGGGCGTCGTGAGAGCGGCGGCGAATCCTCCGGCTACGGCACCGGCGACGCAGTGAGTGAAGGGGTCGTACGCCTTGGAGGGGTTCATCGCCGTGGACATCGACTCGTACGCGAGGAATTGAAGCGCCGTGAACGGCACCGTCATGGACAGCGTCGTCGGGTACGAGACGTAGAATGCGGCTACGCCTTCCGTTCGGTATACGTAACGCGCACAGTCCATCATGGTCCGGTACATCTTGCTGGATTCGTGGATCTGCATCCGCTGCTTGATCACTACAAGCGGATCACATGCGTCAGGGGTCGGTTCAAAGTGACGGGATCGTGCAGGGACGAAGATAGCTTACCGTCAAAGGGGTTCATCAGGGCATCGCTCGCTATAGTAGCACAGGCTCCACTCGTAGCTAAGAGAGGGCGGCCACATGTTAGCATTCCGCACGAGAGAGGCTCTCGGGAGCCGGATATCGGCGGGCAAAACCTACCAGCTGCGAGGGGATGGTGAACACCAGCCTTGTTTCCTCCCATCAAGTGCTTGACCGCCTCGTACGTCGCGAAGTATACGGCGTGTGCAGGTCCTAGGGTGAGAGGTGTCAGCCGATTCTCAAGGCTCAACGCGTCAGGCAGGGACGATTCATACCGGCACCAACGACAACGCTGGACATGCCCCTCCACAGGCTCAGGATGCCCTCTCCCGACGCTATCCTATATGTTCCCTGAATTATCCCATTGTAGACAGCCGAGGGCGTGGGGTTGAGGATCTGCATTCGAGTCTGCAAGGGGGAAATCGGTCAGTATCTGATCTGGGACTCCTGACCCTTGAAAAGCAGGCGCATATAGGTTGAGGCTCACACCTCTTCCTGGGGTATCGGGGACGTACCTTTATCGCATCAATAGGGTACATGACGGTGTGTTCCTAGTAAGGTCAGCGTCTGCTCGCAATCTTCGGGATCCGGGGGGTCCACGAGGGAAGAAGCTCACGGCTATCCCGGCAACGGCTCCCGCCACCATGTTCTGCACCAGGGAGAAGTTGGGGGGTAGGGATTCATAGCTGCGGATATGCAACGGTTAGCGGATCAGCACATCTTAGCTAGTTCGGCCTCGAAGAGTCTTGCGCATCCATCTATCGAGCGGCCTGGGGAGGGAGACGGGGGAGCACGCACTCGTAGTCCTCTATGGGCTCGGCATTTGGCTGGGCCATTTCGGCCGCAGCTTCAGATGCTTTGCCGAAGGGTCTAGGTGTGAGGGTCGCCAGGTTGAAAGCCGCGGCTCTGTGGGCAGCGGCGGAAGGTGACTTGTCCTGGGTGCGAGTTGTATTAAGCAATGGCGATGCGAGGAATTACTTGAGCAGGTAGGTAGGTACAAGCAGGTGCCAGGTGTCAGCGGTGCCAAGGGATGGAATGCTCGTCTGCTTGTTGATGTCGATGTTGATGTCGATGATTGTTCTCGATTCCGGAGGCGTGATGGGACGGAAGGTGGTGGTAGTGAGAAGCAGTGGTGGTGGTAGTTTTTTTTGGGTTGGGCCTTGAGCTGCAAGGGGGACCAGAATTATCAGATCTTTAGATTCCCGGCAATAGCGGTGCGAGAGTGGAGTGGAGGAGGATGGATAGCTGGGGCGAGCTTTAAGATGAACTTGCCAGATTGGACCGTCGAGAAATTTTCTGTTTGCTGCGGGTTCGGAGATAATCTATGCGACCCACTGGAAGATTTCCCGAGCACCGCCTGGTGGGCGCTGAGTACTCGTACAAAGTTGGGGGCGACTTTGGGTGGGGGGTGACCGATTTCATGTACTTCCTTCACTGTTTTGGCTGAAAAGGTACATGGATGCTCGACGGTACCCCGTAAGCACGAGGGCAACCGCCAAGCATGACAGTGGACGCCAAGGTCCTCATTCGCTCCGCACCGAGGCCGCTCGGTCTTACAAGGACAGCTCCGTCCGCATGGCATGAGGAATATTATTAGTGCATACTACTCAACAATACTCGCCGCCATCCCGAGGCTTCCATACAAGCACGAGTAATACGGGTACGAGCAAGGTGTTTTGCCCGCCAGTTACATGGACGCGCCTTCATGCTTCATATGTACGGTGAAACGGAATTATTTCACAGTCCATGGAAAGACACGTCTTGATTGTATTAGCAGTCGATAAATGCGAGTCACTGGTGATCAGAGCTGCGCTAATACCTGACTGTGGACTCGTAGTACCAGGAGCATTGTAGAGGCAGGCCTAACATGTCATAGTTACTAGTACTGGTAATATATCCAGACCAATCCCAAGTCCGGCACATGGTGACTCTAAATCCTTATCAACTCACTAGTCAGGAGCATCTCCGCGGAGGTACTTGTACTTGGCAGTCCGGAGCAGCCCAAGCAAAATCTCGCGATCATGAGTCAAGACGTGGGGGATATCCGTGCTTCATAAAATATAATGTAAGATAAGCAAGGCCTTGCAAAGAGTACTAGATAATACGAGGAATGTGAACTTGACGCCGCCACCGTTACTCCCCCACCCCGTCCTCGTCCCAGAGTGGTCACGATTGCTCATCAAGACCCACTCGGACAGCGACAACGCCAGCACTCGTGCTGCATCTACATAGTACCCTTGGTTCGCTGGCTCTGATGCGCCTGCTGAAACTGGTAGATTAGGCCCAGAACACCGACCTCGGGCTCTTCAGCCAGGGCCGAGCTATTCTCGCGGCTGAGCGCCTTTGTCGGTGAGGTTTCCCACACTGATTCGCCCAGGTCACCCCCACCCTCGAAGAAGTCCTCGTCGTCCCCATTCCGCCCGGCCGGATGGCCGGACCCTCTCGCAACGGGCTCCTCCGCGATGCCGGCGTCAACCCCGTGGTTGCCCCGCGGCTGTCGGCCACGATGAATGCTCTGGCCTCTCTGCGTCGGTATCGCCGGCTGGTGGTGCGGGTCGAGGAGGACAGAGGCCATCGGTGAGGGCAGCACCGCGGATGCCCCAGCCCGCGGTGCCCACCCCCCCTGTACGTGCGGGCCCGCCGCCCGGCTTCTCGGTCTATCACGCTCGCCGCGACCGATGCGGCTCACCCGCATATCCGCTGCCAGCATAGGTGAGCCGAGAGGCGGGAACGTCGGGGGCGCATGGAATGCGGGCCGCATCCCCGGCGGCATATGGCCAGGGATCCCCGTCTTAGGATTAATGACGTAGTTATCGAGGAAGCCGTAGTAGGACGCCGCCATCTTCCCGTGCTTCGTTGAGTAGTAGTCCTCTCGGACGTCGTTTTTCGCAGAAGTATTCGGCTGGTCGCCTCCGCGGTTGAAGTCGAAGACTGCGAACGAACACACGTAACCGAGGCCATCGACGTGCACCGTGAACTCACGGAAGAAGTCGACGATCTGGTCGCTACAGTTCGACAGCGGGAAGAGAAGCAGAAACGGCGTCGCGATTATGCCTAGCACCTCCTCTAGGAATATCACCCACTTTAACTTGTACAGCTCCGAGAACTCCTGCATGACATCAGAGCTGTGGAGGCGGCCCCGCCAGTGGTCCGGCATGTAATGGGTGTACTCGATTACATTCCGCATCGCGTACTCCGGGTCGAAGACCAGCTCGTCCTCGGAGACGCGCCCCCTCGCGAAGGCCCAGACGGCTCCAAGGACACCGATGTAGAAGAGCCCGGTCCTCTCGGGCGTCAGTTCGACGCTGAAGATCTCCGGGTCTATCAGCGACGCGAGGGTGAGCACTGCGGCGAGGGCGCCTGAGATGAAGGCCACCGTCCTCGCGATCCGCTCGGTGACCTGCTTCGGGAACTGGTCTAGATACCGAGTCGCGAACGGATACGACATGTTGGTCCGTTCGCTAAACAAATGGGGAAGCTCGTTGAACTCACGGAACTTCCACTCAGCAAGAGGTGTATATCTCCGCGCCCCGATCTTGGAAGGATCGCTCTTAAACTCCTGTCGCATTTGTTAGAGGGCTGGACAAGCCGCTCGGCGGGTAGGGGCGAGGACGTACCAGGAACGAATTGAAGAAGTAGAGCACCAGCCTGTACGCCAAAGCAAACGGGGCTAGGAACAGGTTCAGGACACCGGCAAAGGCAAACCGCCGTCGCAACTCCGCACTCAGGGCCCCCCGCCGCCGAGCTTTTAGAAACTCTTGGTTTACCTGGCCGCGGCGGTCGAAGACGAAGTCTATGATGACAAAATTCAGGTACCACTCTAGGGTCCTCGAGAAGAAGGATCTGTTCCCCAGGAAGGGTATCGGGAGGGTGAAGTTCAAGACGTCTTTGTTTATCAGAGCGATAACGTAGTTCTCCTGGCGCATCAGGCGATTGGCGATGTCGTGTGCATCGAGTCTCTTCTTCGACTGGCTCCCGAGGAACCGGCGCGTATCGGGCGCTAGGTTGTTGGCGGTCTCCGCATGCGAGTCGCGAAGGGCCATGATGCGTGCCACGATGTCCTGCCAGGACACCGTCTGCATGTCCTGCTCAGGGATGCCCAGGAGGTGGACGAAGAAGTCCCGCAGGTGGGACAGCCGGCGGAGGTCCACGGCGAACTGGACGACTTTCCAGATGAAGTAGAAGGTGAACATCCACAGCCCGATACTCCACCAGATCGACATTTGCCTTGTGCACTGCGGAATGACCAGATCATCCAGCGACTTACTTCCTGAGATCTTTGAGTGGTCGATGCACTGAGTTAGGAACGTCAGGAACACGGCGACAAACGTTGTCTCTCTGGATATATTAGCCAGCGCCTAGGTTTTCATTCGGGGTGGGACTTACAAGAGATGTAATCCACGATCGGTGAGAATGCACCATATCCCGCAGCCCTCGTAGTAGTTGTACACGTCGAGCATGAACTGGTCGAGATTGGATACATTAACCCACCTCCATGACGCCTTGTCCCTTGCCGATCGTGCCGCCGCACCGGGGTTGACTGGCTGTGTAGGTAGTTTGGCCGGTGCGGGGGGTGGCCGGTTGCCTTTGTGGGATTTTCGAATAGACCGGGAAGCGTCCCAGCGTCCCAGCGGCTTGTGAGAGGGGTGTCCCCCGAGGAGCGGCTGTTCTGTATGGCGTGACTGATGGGCTAGGCCAGGCCTCAGATCAGGCACACCATCCACCTCATTTGGCTCCATAAGCAACGACTCTGGAACATCGTTCTCTTCGTCGTCGTCATCCTGGGATTGCCATCGATTTCGATTCCTTCCGCGGGTGCCACCGTGGAGCGAGGTTATATGTGCTCCCGCGGCCGTGTCGGGACGGCTGTCGAGCGTCATTCGGCTCTGGCCGCCGTCCATACCGCTCTCCAGGTCGTAATCTCGAAGGTCTGCCTGCAGGTTCTGCTCATCAACACCCAGGCCGGATGCGTCGTGGTGCGCATCGCTCCCGCCGCTGTTGTTCCGTAGCTCGTCGAAGAACGGCTGTCTACTCCTTCCAGGAGTATCCGCACCGGAGAATGCATTCGAAGTCATTGCACGTCGGGTAGGCAGGTCGCTTCGCGGTAAAGAGAGTCGTGATTCTGTGGGATGCGGTGGCTTTCGTAGCACCGCTGGAGGTGTTGGAAATAAGTGAAAACCTTAGGTTTGGCGTTTGACAGCCGGTATCGTGCAAGGTTGGATCCTATCATGCTAGTAGAAGCAAAGTATATGGTTCCCCAGGCTCCAAGCCTATTCTACATGCTGCGGGCCGAGGTGGGGAGCTGGCGATGGAAGTCACTTGACGCTCCGTGTGTATTCCTGACTCACGGGAGTCAGGTGGACCTTTCGCGAACAGGCAAACCCCGTTTGGGTAGTAGGCTTTCGCGAATCCACGAGGGTGCAAAACGCCGGGCGGGTGGTTGGAGATGTGGTAAAGGAGTGGCGCAGGTTGACGGGACCAGAGGGCTACGTCGCGGCAGGCAGGTCGTGGAGCTGCAATCGAGGATACAAATAGAATGACGCAGCTTGAACTCCAAATAATACGGGGTATCATTAACTAGCCTGCCTAGGCTAGATCGCTGTATGCGTGATGTTAACAGCTGGCTACAGCTGCGGATGAAGTATACCAGGCGTTACATCTCATCGCCGCCCGCCCACCTACTGAGAAGCTTCAGAGGTGCATCGGCATCTGCGCCACCCTTTGGACTCAACGCAGTGGAGAGTAGGACGATATTTACCATGGAGTCTCACCGCCCCTATACACATCAGCAGATTTCTACGAGAGATCCCACGTCTCCTTCGGTGCAGCAGCGTGCGTCTGGCGCCAGGGGCCATGGGAACCCCTTCTCATCCAAAGTGAACGGCGTACTAGCGACGTCTTATGCCGATTCTGAATTCCGGGAGGTCTTGTCCATGGTGGACGAGCGGGGCCTCGAGAACTCTTCAGAATTGCGCCGCCAAATACGGCTCCAGCTTCAGAAGGAAGTCATTGAGAGTAACGGCGAAATCATTCGGGAATTTGGGCACGTGGCAGAGGTGAGTAAGCTCGACGGAGTCCGTGTCGTCTCCTGTGGCCGAGGCCATCCGTCGTCGGCGATGAGCCCGAATCATGAAGTAACAACCCGGACAGCAACTCCGCCGCGTCGGCGCTATTCTCGAGGGCCTGACCCAGACTTACAGCCACATGAAGTCCGAGCTAGATACCGCCCATCAAGACACGACTCCGATTCTAAAGGAGTCTTCGCTTCTCATGAAGCGTAGGGGGGAGGTGGAGGGTAAGGCCGACGTCCTCAGGCGGCTCAGGGGGCATTTCGTGTTATCGTCGGAAGAGGTAAATAGGTTGACGCTGCCCTCTGAACCCATCGATGATCACTTCTTCGCGACCCTCTCGAAGGCGAAGAAAATCCAGCGTGACTGTGAGCTCCTGCTCGGGTTCGAGGAGCAGGCCCTTGGCCTGGAGCTGATGGAGAATTCGTCTAAATTCCTCAATGCGGCGTATCAGAAGCTATATAAGTGGATACAACGGGAGTTCAAGAACTCCAACCTCGAGACCCCGCAGTTGAACACATCGATGCGGCGCGCCCTCCGGTTCTTGTCAGACCGGCCCTCGCTCTTCCAAAGCTGCCTCGAGTTCTTCACGGAGGCTCGTGAGCGCATGCTCTTTGACTCCTTCCACCTGGCACTCACGGGAGAGGGACCATCCGGGGCGACCGACAATACCGTGAAGCCGATCGAGATGGCCGCGCATGATCCGCTCCGGTACGTGGGAGACATGCTCGCCTGGACCCACTCGGCCACGGTCGGCGAGAAGGAGTCCCTGGAGGTCTTGTTCATATCCGAGGGCGATGAACTAGCCAAGGGCCTGAGGGCTGGGAGGGAAAGCGAGCCTTGGACTCTGGTGCCAGACGAGGACGAGGTGCTACCAGAATTCGATCCCAACGCGACCCTAAACGAGTTAGTCGACAGAAACCTTGCCGGCGTAACGAGGACGCTGCATCGACAGGTAGAGCAGGCCATCCAGACGAACGAAGATGTCATCCCAGCATACAAGCTGGCCAACCTCGCGGGCTTCTATCTGGATATGTTTTCAAAGCTGCTCGGCCCGAAATCTCACCTCCTGGAGTGCCTAGAGAGCATAGAATCGGAGGCCATGAGGCAGTTCCGGTCTTTAATACGTGATTACATCGCGACTCTCCAGAGCGATTTCCAACACCCGACGCCAGATCTCGCGGCGCCCCCCTTCCTACGGGACGCGCTGGGGCAACTCACGGCCATCATGAAGATCTACGACACGTCGATAGATAAACCGGAGGAGAAGGAGGCCGGTTTCGAGCCGATCCTAGCCGAGGCTCTTGATCCGTTCCTGGCGGGGTGCGAAGGCGTCGCTCAGGGATTGGGATCGCCGTCGAGACAGGTATTCTTGACCAACTGCAAGCTAGCAGTCGCCGGCGTGCTCCGGCCTTTCGAGTTCACGCGTAGCAGGGTCAAGGCCCTGCAGGAGAGTATGGAAGGGGACTTGGAGAGCTTGAAGGACAGTCAGCTCGCTTTCCTGTGCAGGGGCGCCGGTCTCGACAAGATTTTCGATGCCGTCGCGCCATTCGGCACCGCCCAGGAGGACCCTCGGGCCTTGGCATCACTTCCGCAACTGCAGCCCGACTCCCTGGTTGCGGCAAGCCAGACGCTGGACGACTTCTTGCCCTCGGCTCTCCTCGACGCCGTGCAAAATCTCCAGTCGCTACAAGACTCGTCCCTGGCTAGGCAGCTGACGGAGGAGGCGACGGAGAACTTCTGCGGGAAGTTTGAGCACCTAGAAAAGCTGCTCGGGATCGTGGATGGCGCGGCTGATAACGAGGTTCGGCTGTGCAACTGCCTGGCGAGGACGTCCGCGGAGATTCGGGTCCTCCTCTCATGAAAGGGTTCTTAAGGGGAAGGCATTTCACAAGTGTCAGTCCGAGTGGGTCATATTTCCACGACGGATTTGTAGATTATGAATTACACTCGGTCAACTCCATTGAAATTTGGGTCCTATTGCCAGCGCCCATCTGCAGGTTGCTGGGTTCCCGGGTTAATATATCATCTGAAATAAACCATCGCCTACCCAGTAATCACAGGTACATATACTATCTGGATACGCTGCGCCCGCATGCAGCACTGGGATGCGGCGTTCCCGATGCGTACCTGCGTTTCCAGGGCGCCGAATACATATGCAGTTGATGAGCCGGCATCACCTCTAGGCAGATACGGGGGCTGCTTCATTGCTCTTGCCTTCAAGTTTGGGGTCAATAGGCTGATGGTGTTCAGGGAGAATTGTCTGATATGCGTGTGCTTATACACCCCACCTTCTCCAACAGAAAGTACCAATGACCCGGGTTACATGCATGACATTTACCTCCACGTGCCCCGCCATACTCGTACTCGTACTTGTACGTCCAGCTCCAATATCGTTCCTAGCAAACTGACGCTAGAGTACCACCAAGTCACTAGCAAGACTACTCGTACAAACAAGGCTGCAAGCTAGATTGGGGTTACCAGCCATACTATCTACAAACCACCAAGGCCCGAGAAGGCCTTGTCCGACACGGCCCAAAATCTTGCAATACTATGCGACGCGAGATACACACGATTGAAGCCTCACGGCTCTTTTTGCTGGCAGGGCACCACGCTCCATCGGGCTATCACTCTTAGAAGGCCCTCCCTAGCGACCGCCTCGATACGTTCATCGTCCGACCCGCTCACACTGCTCCGATGCGAGCTCTTGACCACCAGACCTACTGCCCCCAGAGAATACTTCCTCGTTAATTAACACCCTAGCGCCCCCTTCCCACTTATCCCTCCTTCTCGACTGCCAGGATACACTTGACATGCCTTCTCAGGAACATGATTCGCAGCAAAGCCCGAGCCCCAGGAGGCACCTCATGAGGCGTACATTGCGGACTGGGAGTCCGTCCGGTAGATCTCCCCGCCCTAGGGTATCCAGCCCGGGCGAGACACCTGGAGCGA
Source organism: Cephalotrichum gorgonifer (assembly GCA_900312665.1). Taxonomy (NCBI): domain Eukaryota; kingdom Fungi; phylum Ascomycota; class Sordariomycetes; order Microascales; family Microascaceae; genus Cephalotrichum; species Cephalotrichum gorgonifer. The sequence continues at coordinate 43,476 of ONZQ02000005.1, read as the reverse complement.
GTACGGCCGCCTCTCTAGCTTGGGGTACGACCGAGGGCCGATCCTCACTAGGTTCACGCACCCAAGGAGACAGCTCCATATTGCCATCCTTTCTTCGGCCCCGGAAACCCAGCCCCCCGTCATACCGTATATCAGGGAGCCGGAGCCCGAGGACGGTGTCTCCACAACATGGGCAGGCCGACGTCGAACTGCCTCCGTCCACGCCGGCGCGCATGGCCCGCGCTATAGAATCCCATAGCGAGCCTTCTCTGGTATCCATGTCAGCGGCTGCCCGCGCGCTGAAGCCCGCCGCTGCGAGCATCCCTCCCGGTACCAATGCTCACAAGGCCGGTTCTGACAGACGGGTTCCCTCGAGGTCTGTGGTGCTTCCCGGCGCGGACCCGAGTGATGCAACGAGGAAGCCGCGTGACCCCGCTACCAGGAGAGGGCAACGCCACATTCCAGAAGATCAACCTTCGCGGAAGCCAGCGACGCCTAGAGACAATTCGCCACTTAGCCCGGGAAGAACTGAAGCGCTCGCCACGGCCAAGGGGGCGCAAACTGACTCTAGAGCTCCTCGCCATCGCCGAAAGGAGACGGAGCCACTAGTCGAGTCACAGGACAATCCAACATCCAAGATTTGTACGAGCACTCATAGCGCCCCCTCGCCTCCCACGTGGGGCCCACGAGAAAGTGAGATACTGGCGAATCTACCTGAAGGAATCGACCAGGCAGCGGCGAGACAGATCCTTGGCGAACTCGTCGTCCGAGGTGACAAGGTCCACTGGGACGATATCGCAGGGCTGGATACTACAAAGAACTCGCTTCGTGAGGCAGTCGTCTACCCCTTCCTCCGGCCAGATCTCTTCATCGGTCTTCGCCAGCCGGCCTGTGGAATCCTGCTCTTTGGGCCACCCGGGACCGGGAAGACGATGCTGGCGCGGGCAGTGGCCACTGAGTCGCGATCCACGTTCTTCTCCCTCTCGGCTAGCAGTCTCATCAGCAAGTATCTCGGTGACTCGGAGAAGCTCGTCCGAGCCCTCTTTCACATTGCCCGCATGATGGCCCCGAGCATCATATTCGTCGACGAGATTGACTCTCTACTAGGGCAGCGATCCGGAAGCTCGGACCACGAAACCACGAGGCGGATCAAGACGGAGTTCCTCATACAGTGGAGCAACTTACAACAGGCTGTCCCCTCGCCGGATGATCCGCGCGGCAGCGGTGGAGATGCTAACCGGGTCTTGGTTCTCGCGGCAACCAATCTACCATGGGCAATCGACGAGGCAGCCCGGCGGCGGTTCGTGAAGCGGCAGTACATCCCCCTCCCAGAACCCGACACGAGGGGGGCGCAACTACTACGGCTGTTGTCCCAACAGAACCATACCCTAAAAGGCCACGATATCGAGCGGCTCGTGACCCTGACGGAGGGTAAGATGATCCCTGCAATACCCCACCACTCACAGCAAACTGATAACACTGTCACAGGATACTCGGGGTCGGACCTGGCAGCCTTGGCGAAGGACGCGGCCATGGGACCTCTCCGGTCTCTTGGTGAAGCATTACTACACATGCCTGTGGACAAGATCCGGCCTATAGAGCTAGCCGACTTCGAAGCGAGCCTCGCATCCATTCGCCCGAGTGTGAGCCCCACTACGCTCCATGAACATGAGAACTGGGCCCAGAAATTTGGGGAATGGCGTAAATAGATCTATACCCGGGTATACCTGTTTCTTATTTTCTCTTCGCAAGCCATGCGCTAGGTCGTATCCAAGCCACTTGAGACGATACGTCACACCGTTGTGCCATACCGACAAGGCTGGCGAGATAGGCTTCGCAGCATTCTTGAGCATATCCATATCATACATGTAAATAAGTACACACGGCCATCGTCTTCGATGCCGCGAGCCTGAGGGGCCACGAACCGACGCGTTAACCAGGCGAGAAGGTCTCGGGGAGCCGTTATATGTACAGGTGTAGCATGTTCGTCGGGGGCCATGCATAAGTCGTGTCCGGCGTCCTATATGGTCTCTGACTCGGGAGTCTTGGTGCTTATCTCATTGCCCTCCTTCCCCTTCTCCTTCCTCGCCGCCCTCCTCCGATCCTTCTCGCTCTTCTTCGCCTCGTACGCCGCTATCCTCTCATCCTGAGTCGGTACCGGGGGTCGCTCTTCGATCGGGACGCTGGCGGGCGCGATGATGCGCTTAACGACGTGCCGCTTCGTGCGTGAGGTCCGCCAGCCGGGGGTGATGGCCACCACGTCCCCGAGCCTGAGAGACGAGTTCGGGTCGTGGACGAGATGTTGCTTGGGGTCGGAGAACCACTGCGAGAAACTGTTAGTCGAGGGCCCGCGTAACGAGGCGAGAGTACCGACGGGGCGGGAGGTAGGGGCACATGCGCACCTTTTGCACCTGGGAGTTCCACTTCCTGCCTCCGACCCGGACCTTGACTGTCTTCTGCATGAGTCCGGCGGAGACCACTACCCCGTGGAGCTCCCGCGTCACCATCTTGGCGGCGGATGTGAATGGGCTAGACATGATGGTCCGAATCGAGTTCGTGCTCGTCTGGTATTGAGATTTGGCTATTATCGGGACAAGGGAGAGCTAAACCGCGGTGCATAAAATTCATGTCGTGAACTGGGCGGGTGCTGGCGTCGATTTAGCCATTATTTAGCCGAATATCAGGGTCGTCGTTTCACTCCTGTTACGCTTGGCTTGGGAGAGTTTCCCATGTCGTACCCTGGACTTGCAATCTTCCACTTTTCATTCATTTTGTATTTTCTCCTCAGTCTGCTAGATCGCATATCTCTCAGGGGTCACGAAAGACTGTAAATATATTCAATTTTGATTTTCCCGGGCTACTTGGACCTCGTAAGTATCGGTATGGAGCTAAAGGAATCCTGACTAGCGGCTTTTTGAAAGGTCGCATGGACATCACAGACCGAATTTATATACAGATTAACCCCTAGCCCGAAGGCGGATGTTCTACCCACTATCTCAAAGCCCGACCCGCGAAGAGGGAGGGGGATAATCCTCCGACACCCGAAGCTCGTGGGCCCCGAGGCTCAGGCCACGAAAGACCTCCTAGCTAGGCGGGCGAGTCTATTGTTCTGCAGCGCCGTTAGTCTAGGGGCCGTGGTCATCCTGGAATGGAATGGGACTTACATTCTGCTGCTGCTGCCGCTGCTGCTCTTGCTGCCGCTGCTGTTCTTGTTGCTGCTGCTGCTGCTGCTGCCGCTGCTGCTCTTGTTGCCGCTGCTGCTCTTGCTGGCGCTGCTGCTCTTGTTGCTGCTGCTGCTGTTGTTGCTGCTGACGTTGCTGCTCTTGTTGCTGCTGCTGTTGCTGTTGCTGCTGTTGCTGCTGTTGCTGCTGCTGCTGGCCGTTGTTGTTGTTGCCGTTGTTATTGTCTTGGCCGTTGTTGTTGCCCTGGCCGTTGTTGTTGTCCTGGGCTTGATTATTGTCCTGCCCATTGTTGTCCTGGCCGTTGTTGTTATCCTGGCCGTTGTTGTTATCCTGGCCGTTGTTGTTATCCTGGCCGTTGTTGTTATCCTGGCCGTTGTTGTTATCCTGGCCGTTGTTGTTATCCTGGCCGTTGTTGTTATCCTGGCCGTTGTTGTCCTGCCCATTGTTATTGTCCTGGCCGTTGTTGTTGTCCTGGCCTTGATTATTGTCCTGATCGTTGTTGTTATCCTGGCCGTTGTTGTTGTCCCCATTGTCTTGCTGGTCGTCCTGGTCCCCTTCACCGGCGTCATCGTCGGCATCCGGGTCAATGGCACCCGGGCCTAGCTCGACAGCTTCCTGGGCCTGCTCCGCAGCATCAATCCCACCGGCTCCGTTGTTGGCAGCGTCGTTAATGTCAAAGTCGTCGCCAACGACGGTGAACTTGGTGCAGTCATCCTGGGCCCCGCGCTGGGCGACGGGCATGACGACAGGCTGGTGGTTAGCCGCGGAGACAATGGTGCAGACTCGGTAGTTACCGGGCGGAAGCCCCTCCTCTACAACAGCCTCCAGCAGCCCCTGGCCATTGCCCTCGTCGTTGATTCCCTTGAAAAAGGCAAACTGGGTGGCGTCCGGGGGGGTGGTGGGGTTCAAGCTCGAGCCGAGGTCCTGGACGGTGACGTGGGTGTGGCCGATGACGATGCCCTGCTCGTTGAGGAATTGGGGAACGGAGTAGTACGTTGCAAACGCATTGGTGAACTGCCCGGGGGCGAAGTTGGCCATCTGCACCTGAATGTTGAAGGTCTCGCCTGATTGGATTACGGCGCCGTTGGCCGGATTGATGATGATGGCGGATATCATATTATCCTTGGCCGGAATCTCTCCATGGGCTGCAAATCTGTCAGCCAGACCGGGGGGACCTCGGGAATCGATCCGTGGCGGGAACACTTACGAATTCCATTGCAGGAACCGGTGGTGATCTGGAGCCCGTCGGTCAAGGTTCTCCCGGCGCAAAAATTGATAAAGTTGTTGACTGAGGTCAGGGATGGGGCCTGCTCATCGCTCGCACCGATTGCATCGGTTCCATCGAACTGGGACCCGAGCTGAATGGCATTGTCTAGCAGGGTGAGAGAGTCCGAACCCTGGAAATTCACATTCTGGGCTGCGGCGGCGGCGGCGAGCGCGGGAATGCCGAGTAGACTTCGAGGCAGCATGATGGTTGCCCCTGTTAAAGTGACAGGCTGAACGAGTGGTATGAGGTGATCGTGACTTCACAACTTAAAGCCCTCAAACTATGGCAACCGCTTCAGTGTGGAATTAGCGAACGTAGACAATCACGCAGCTTCACGGTCAACGTGGTCTTCTCTTGGCCCGCAAGGAAGGGATTAAGCGAACGGAGTGAAGGGTTGGGGAATATGGAGAGGGTTGGGGAAGAGATAGAGGATGAGGGCCGTGGGGGGGGGAGGGGGGAAAGGGGGGGGGTACTAGTATGCGTGGATGGTTATCTGTATTGTCCGACTACGATATAAAATGTCGAAGGCATACTGGAGTAACAGAGGGCAGGGTATTGGGAGGGGGAGAGAGAGGGATGCGGAGGTCCGACATCGCGAGGAAGGGACGATCCCGTCGTCGCAGAGAGGTGTTGAAACTAGACGTATTGAGGCGCGTGGCGCGCCGGCCGGGAAAGCGAAGCCAAGACTCACGATCGCAACAGCCGGCAAAGTGAAGCCAAGACTCACGATCACAATACTACATGCGGCAGAAGCGCATTCCACGTTCGCACGACTGGCGGGTAAATGGTCACAGAATGGAAACTACATGGTACGAGCGAACGGAGACGGATCAGGGAGGCATGGAAGCCAACCTCGGGTAAAGATAGAGACGGACGGGAGAGGCTGCCAAGATGGTATAGGAAGAACCCCAGCATCGCCACGGAGAGGGCTGAGGGGCATGGAGAGGCGGAGCTGGACCACGGAACATAAAGAACGAGGGAGGGGGGGAAGGGGAAAAGGGGCGGGGGGTGCATGTCGTGGAGCACAAAGGAAAGAGGGCTCGGCTAGGTATTTGATATATACGACCTCCAGAAACATAGCCGGTCGGGGGATGTCGATCAGAAAGGGGAGTTCGGATGGCAGCTGGGAGCCGGAGGGCCCTTCTGAGCTAAATCCCCGCAGGCTGTGGCTCAAGAGGTATGGAATAATCTTGTGGGACACAGGATACTGAGCAGTGGAATGTGGGAGGGAGACACATAACTTGAGGTGTATCCAGTCCTCTCTTTGAACTTGTCCTTACCCTCAAGCGAAGGGAGCGAGCGGCTGTAGGATTTGGTGCGACGTGGTGTATCATTTGGAAGGCCCAATGCCCTGACTGCCAAGAGGCCGGGCATCTAAGTGCCGGGCCTCACGATTGAGGCGATGGTGGGCTTCCGAGATGTATGCAGATTCACTCACATCCCTGGCCCGGAGGGCCTGGGCCCCGGGGGGGGGGGGTCGGGCCGGCATCAGACTTAAGCTACTCCGAGGTTAACCTTAATTGGGTCCTTCTCCACACACCCGCGTCTGAGCGTGGACCCTGTCAAGGGTCTTCTCGGATGAAGCGCGTGAGGCTCTGACCTTCGGAAAGTACTGCGTCCGGTGCACGGGACTACTCAACCCGAAAGTATTTGTGAGTGAGAGGACGTCGGTACATTTCGGTCGCCCCAGCCCATGCGCCTCGGCACCTCAGCCCATACGTCTCCTTTGTCGTCTTAAAGGACTTTGTCTTACTTTCTGCGCCAGTTCCGCCCAAAAGGGTGGCCGAAACGTCGATCAGGCGGGGCCATCTATCCAGGAGCTGAGCTGAGACTGGCGCCAAGCGACATGGAGTGAAAAGAGGGGAGTGGGAATGGCCCCGGCCCTGGAACTCGATGTGAGTTGAGGGGCATAATACCATTCACTTGCAGGAAACGATCAGTCTTGACGTCCAGTCTGTCCAGGGTTGACCTTGACGGTGGGGTAGACTCGGACTTTCCTCCAGTGTTGCCATAATTGCCCGGTATTTCTCCGCTTTTACCTACCCGCCTGGGTCGGGTATTCTTCGGTGTCCCCCGAGTTTAGGTCGCTAGACCAAGAAAAATTCAACGGAAGGAGCACCCGTTTCCCCCCTGCCCCGTCTGCTTTTTCCAACCCACCACGAATCCAAACCCGAAGCAGTGCAGGTCTACCGAAGAAGGCGAGCACGTACTGGAAACCAACCACCTGCCATTACCGTACCGACAGATCGCTCACCCCCTTATCCGCCAACCAATTGAACCATGGCATCAGAGCAGCGGGCAGGAAACAAAAGGCCACGTGAGTTCAACCCCGCCCAGACATGCCAACCAGCATCCGGCAGCTGCCACATCATCATGAGTGGTGTGTTATAGGGCACAGCATCCTCCCGGTGCTCAGTCTCATAGGCCGGAGTTGTGGCACCCGAAGCCCCCCTTCCCTCGCGTGCAAAGGCGAGCCTTTCAGGCAAAACCACGTCCCGAGCAAATGTTTCAACTCTAACACTACGCCAAAATGTTAGGGACCCAATCCCTCCCTCCGCCCACGCTACCGCAGCTCGTGGCCGAGCAGCACACACCAATCCCTCCCAGCGACAAGGACACGAAACGGTTAATAGTCGTCCTCTCCAACGCCAGCCTTGAGACCTACAAGGCCTCGCACTCCACCAGCACCCGAAATGGTGTCCACAAGGAGGAGAAGTACTCGCTGCTCAACAGCGACGAGCACATCGGCGTCATGCGGAAGATGAATCGGGACATCAGCGACGCCCGGCCCGATATCACACATCAGGTTTGCCGCCCCGTGCCGCTCCGCCCTCCCCCCTTTCTTCCTCTACCAAATCGGCCCCTGGCCCTCATGCTACCCCTCTGCCGTCCTCAGAGGTAGAGCCTAATACTAACCCACCGGTGTGCCGTCCAGTGTCTATTGACACTCATCGACTCCCCCATCAACAAGGCTGGCAAGCTGCAGATCTACATACACACTGCCAAGGGCGTCCTCATTGAGGTGTCTCCCTCGGTGAGGATACCGAGGACGTTCAAGAGGTTCGCCGGCCTGATGGTGCAGCTGCTCCACCGACTGTCCATCCGCTCCACGACGTCCCAGGAAAAGCTCCTCCGTGTCATCCCGAACCCAATCACGGATCACCTCCCGCCCAACTGTCGCAAGGTCACGCTCAGCTTCGACGCGCCGCTCGTCCGTGTGCGCGACTACATCGAGACGCTGGGGCCGCAGGAAAGCTGCTGCGTGTTCGTCGGCGCCATGGCGCGGGGTGCCGACACCTTCGCGGACGAGCTGGTAGATGAGAAGATATCCATTAGCAACTTCAGCCTGTCCGCCAGCGTCGCGTGCAGCAAGTTCTGCCACGCCGCGGAGGACGCCTGGGACGTGATCTGAGGCGGTGAGATATCCGCAACGATCGGCGACTGAAGAGCGCCGGACGCGGACGGTCCAGGGCCGGATCGGGGACTCGGAGCGTCCCGATTTTTGGCGGTGTTGGGTAAGCGCGAAGGCCGACTGACTTGCTACGTTCTAGCCTTGGTGTCCCCATCTTCACTCACCGTGAATGGGGAGTGAGCTTCTGTCGGCCAGTCATTCAACATTGATGTGCCAGACTTCGGGGTGGTCGCGGGTGCCTCGGATAGCCCGCGCTTAGCGCTATCACTGTTCAGATCAAACAAGAGAAAAAAAAAGTAAAACTTGAAGCGTTCAGATACCAGACCCCCAGTGCCTCGGAGCTATTCAACATAGCCCGTGTTTCGCTGTACCTCCAACGACTACTTGTTCGCAGGCTCGGGTCGTGAGCCCGATGCCCGCCATTGTTTTCCCCGTGCGCCGGCATACATCATTCGCTGAGGGGGGTTTAGTCCCAGCCATTCGGCGGGAAGAGGTAGGTAGGAGGGGCGACAACTTGCCAGCTCTCCATGCCACGTAGATGGCTAGGCGATACCATTTAGTGCGCCCAGGACCTCGTGGTCCGTTTTCAGATGTCGCCCGAGTAAGGCAGAAGATGTGACCCTTAGGCGTGACGATGTCCAAGTTTCTAGCGGCTTTACTTACCAATACATTCGTAGGGAGCGAGTGATGGTGGCGATAGGTGGGAGTAAAGGGCCCAATGTACTCCACTCACAGCTGTCCATATTCGTCCAGCTCATCGGATGTAAGGACCTGAGGGGGGTTTGGAGTAGAGACATCGGGTAGCACTCGGATGGCGGATCCGGAGGGAGGTTGATACGAGGTGTTATCCGCCTCCGCTTTTGGCCCCTTGGGCAGCTGCACAGCTGGACCATCCCGTCGGGCCAGGACGGCCCCATGTCTACGGCGGTGGTGCCCAAGGCGAGGCGAGGCGAACGACGAGAGGACGTACGGGCTCGTAACAGGCGTCTAGCGCTAACACTAGGATCGAAGACGCTGGCGTGAGCTGCTATGCGCGCGCTGTGGTCGGACCATTGACAAGCATAACACGCTCGATTATTAAGAGGCCTCACACATTATTATTACGCTGCTGCATGATCCATCATGCTCATACGCTGTCCATCTTCCACGGTTCCAGCCCGATAATACTCGTAGTACGTGTAAATTGAACCTCTGCTGAATGCCCATGCTCGTTTATGGAGGTACTCCACCGCCTTTTCTCCTCTCATTCGACGGGCCTGGAGGTCATTGGCCATCAGTTGTCGACGCCCCGCGGCCCTGACCACACACCCATCCACCCCCTCAAAGCTCAAATGGGCGGCGGGGCGACGCGGGCCATGTGGACGTATCAAACCCGCTGCAGGCATGATAGCCATACATTGGGCCAAGCAAGATGCTGGCTGACCTCGAGTATATATGTAGAGTCGGATGGCTCCGTTCTTGGTGGAGCTTTCCCGCTTCGACGTCGTCTTTCTCTCACCCTGCCTGGATCTTACATCACGAACAGGCCTGTGTATAAAGATAAAGTGCAAGTTCCTATCTCCTCTTCTCGAGTACGCGAGACAACCAACCTGATCCTCCACGACGAAAACCACTGTCACAAACGGAGAATACTCTCGGCCACCGCTATATACAGAGAGGTGTACCATGTCGCAGGCGAATCTAGAACACGCCCCCTCCGAGGCACCAAGCCGTGTTTCCTCGTGGGTTGAGGCCAACGGGACTGTGGTGCCACGCGCCGCAGATGCCGGCTCAGCCCGTGACCCTCTTCCCGGCAACGGCGGCGATGCTTACCCAACCATACTTCGGCGGACCATTACCACCACCACCACCACCACCTATGAGCGAATACCCCCCGCCACGACTACGGACCAGGGCGGGATTGGGAGCGCCATGGCAGGCCTGCTGGGCGCTGCCGTCGGGATGGGCGTGGGCGCCGCGCTCACCTACACCTCGATGAAGAACGACAGTGCCCGCTCAGCGCCGCCGGAATACAACGCCCGCAGCCACCACCAGCCCATGTCCTCCGTCCCCCGAGGCCCGGGTGCCGGGCAGGGGGACTGGGTGGAGGTAGCCAGGGATGCGGAGAGATATCCGTACTCGGATCAGTACGGGGCCCTGGCCGCCGGCCGGGAGCAGCCGCAGTATCTCATGGATCGCGGATACGCCCGGAGCTCGGCCGGCTCCCAATCCCGGACGGTAGTCTCCGCCGCTCAGACGAAAGCGCCGTTGCTCCTGACTGCCGCGGAGCACAGAAGTCAGATCGGAAGCCAGCACAGCGCATACCGCTCGGTCGTGGGTGGGGATGCGGCCAGCCACGTGTCCGCACGGAGTCGCGCGTCGGGGACGATGGCATGGGCTGCTGCGGCACCAGCGGCGCTTCGTCCCGGGTCGGAAGTCAGCACAGCGCGGCCGGGAGGAGTAGTGTACACCGCTCGCCCGCCGACGTGGACTCGGCAAGCCGCGTCTCCGCCCGGAGCCAGAAGTCAGCCGCCGCCCCGGGACGTGCGGCCTCCATTGCACCATCGGCCCACGGGGGGTCCGTCGCGCGGAGCAAGGCGTGTAGCGTCGTGTCTGCGTCGACAGTCAAAGCGCCGACCGTGGTCCGGGCTGGAGGGTCGTCGAACGCCAGTCGGAGAGGGAGTGTGGTCTCGGCTCGACATGTGCCTCTACCCAGGAGCACAACGGGTAGCTGTCGGTCCTCGAACTGGGACGATCTCGAGAGCATCGCGCCTAGCGAGAGTATCAGCTGTATCGATGAGCCGCGTTCGAGGGTGATGTACCATTAAGTGGTTCTCCTCCCGGGGATTCGAGCCTACCATATCAGTATAAAGTGTCAACCTACTGCCGTTGTTGAATACTAAATCTATTTGCATGCGAAAATCCCAGCTACTTTCCTCGGGTGGCACTTGGCCGTAAAATACAAAGTACATCCTAGGTGCACCACTGCTATCTACTGAACTCAGTGATGATAATGCAAATAATACTACCGCCCGTCTAACGTGTTGCAAGTAAAACCGTGCCAGACCGATACGACACGCCCGGGCGGGAGTACCATGCCTGATGAGTATTACGAGTAAATAAAAAAAAATTAGTCCCCACTCAACCCAGGCACCGCACTCCGATCTTCGGACGACTCAACGGGTGATATGCTCCCCATTCGCCCCCTAGTGAACGGCGAACAAAACCTTCACCACAAAGTACACAGTACTCGCGGTGCCGGCACAGGCATTAATGGGCCCGCCGACTCCATCACCTCCAAGAACAACGTAGGAACTTGGATTAATAGCGTCCTCCACTAGGGGAGGATGGCTCTCTGATTTGTCGAGGCCGGGCTTGTACTCATATTATCCCCCCCTCCTCTGACTCCTTTCACTTCTCCCCCCACCCTCCCTTTTCAACTAATACCCCACGCTCCGTCGCGGGTTTTTGTAACCCCACCACATCAATATATATACATATACGTAACACACGACCTCCGGTGCGGACAGACCCGAACCGCGACGACTGACAGCACCACGGCCTCGCTGCCCATCATCCACATCGCAATCCCCCTGTAGCGACCGTCAATAGACAACAATTCGCAATGCCTTCGTTCCAGCTGGGTGAAGCAATCCCTGCAGACACAGCCCACGTAATCCTCACAACCCCTCCCCCCTCCCTCCCACGCCAACTCTCACGACCGCTTTGGCACGGGCTAAAATTTGCCAGACCGACTGACAATGGGGGACTACTCACTAGGCTGTCAGCGTGTCACTGCCTACATGGAAGGCAAACGTCGGGTACGAGGAGGGCGAGAAAGAAGTGATTTCTAAGATGGTAACGGGATATCCAAGGTAGCTACCAGCCCACCTCCGTCACCCCCTTCGCAGTGGCTAGAATGGCCGTCTCACCAAGGCCAGGTTCTTCATCCACAAGTCAATCACTGCCTTCGCCGATGAGATAGTCACAAAGCACGCCAGCCCCGGCCAGAACGCGCTTCTCTTCCCCACCCCCCGAGTCGCGAGACGGTGCCTCGATTATATCCGAGCCAGGTTGGACTCCCCGGCAAACCCGACCGACCTAAGTATCGTCGATCTCGGCCTCGCGCCCGACGGCATGTCGATACCCTTCCTGGCCTCCCTGTCCCCCACCATCTCCGCCGTAACCTGCTCCCCAGCGCTGTTCTCCCTAGGAAGGCAGTACTGGCAGCACACCGGAGACGGCATCTCTAGCCGGCGTGCCGAGTTCTGTCACGAGCTCTACAGACAGGAGCTCCTCGTCCCCGTATCCACGGCGGCCCCCCCAACGCCCCCGTCGCCTTATACCAAGCCATGCAGGGCGCCGAGGAGATACCACCGGCCCTCCATCAGCGAGCCGACCCCGGCTCAGCCAAAGTCCCAGCGCGCCCCCGGCACCTCAGACGAAGACGAGTCGCTGGAGTGGTCGCGGTTCCTCGAGGAGCGGTTCGGGCGTAATCTAGACCTCTCGCTCGTCCAGCGGGCCAGCTCGGCAATCAAGAGGAGGATAGCCGGTGCGGTGGCGGTGGATCTCGATCGGAACGGCTCGAGTGGGCAAACCATGGCGGCGAATACCAGGGGGATCGTGAATCTCGAGGAGAGCGATATATACCTGTTTCCCTGCGGCATGAACGCGATATACACCGTCTACCGAGCCCTGTCCGCGATTCGCCCGACCCTGAAGACCATTAACCTCGGCTTCCCATATGTGGACACCCTCAAGATCCTGGAGAAGTTCGGCCCGGGCTGCGTATTCTATGGGCATGGGTCGAGCGAGGAGCTAGACGAGTTGGAGGAGCGGTTGCGAGCGGGGGAGCGATTCATGGCACTATTCTGCGAGGTACCGGGTAACCCGCTCCTACAGTGTCCCGACCTCGCGCGTGTCCGTCGCCTTGCGGACGAGTTCGATTTCTTCGTCATGATCGACGAGACCATCGGCACATTTGCCAACATCAACGTCCTCCCCTTCGCCGACGTGGTTGTTAGCAGCCTAACCAAGATATTCTCCGGCGACTGCAACGTCATGGGCGGGAGCGCCCTCCTCAACCCGAACCAGCCCCACTACCAAGCCATCAAGGCCTCGATGAACAAGGCCTTCGAAGATACGTACTGGCCTGAGGACGTGGTTTTCATGGAGCGGAATAGCCGCGACTTCCAGTCCAGGGTCGACAGGATCAACGCCAACTCGGAAGCGCTGTGCGACCTCCTGGTGGCCCACCCGTGCGTCAAGACTGTCTATTACCCCAAGATCAACGCCTCAAAACCCAATTACGACCTGTGTAAGGTGCCGGGCGGCGGCTATGGCGGGCTGCTGTCTATAAAATTCCGGACCAAGGCCCAGGCCGTTTCCTTCTTCGACGCTCTGGAGACCGCCAAGGGCCCAAGCCTGGGGACCAACTTCACCCTGACATGCCCCTATGTACTGATCGCCCATTACCAGGAGCTGGACTGGGCCGCCCAGTTTGGTGCGGACGTCGACCTCGTTCGTATCAGCGTCGGCCTAGAGGAGACGGAGAGCTTGGCGGAGACGGTTCGGGTCGCCTTGAAGGCTGCGAGCGGGGAGCCTGCGGAATGAGGATATAGTCCGTGGCGGGTTTGGTAGAATACGAGAAATAGAAACCAGAACTGTGGTTGCAGTGCCTGATAATGCGTGTCCCTCACATCACACTGCACTCCGTATTTTCGTAGCCAGGCCCGTATATCTCGGTACCTCGTTCCAGATCGTTGGCCTTCTGTTTCTCCTTAGACTCCTTTGGGAAGTACTTCTTCATGAAACGCTGAAGCTTAGGATCGAGGTTATCTGCCTCTTGTCAGCCTACACAGCCGCGGGAAAGCTTCGCTGGTGAGTCGGGCCTCGCATACCTGGACTAGCGGTCATCACTGTGTCGGACCTGCAGAGCGGGCAGTGCTTCTCGAGACGGCGCTGCAGCTTCACGACGCATCGAATGCAGAATACGTGTTGACAGGAGAGGCGTATCGGCCTGTATGCGATCGTGAAACAGACGGGGCACAAGTAGTCGGCTACCTGGGGCACGACGGAGACTAGCTCGGTCGATATCTGCGCGCATATGTCCCGGGCTAGAGCCCCCGCGAGCAGCTTCCCCGACTTGGCGGTACTGGGGAACGTCTTGGACACGGCGAGCGACGTCCTCTTGTCAAACTCTGCTCGTGATCGTTAGAACACCTGGACTACTTCGCGTGCTCTGGACTCTGTACATACTCTTGAGAATCTTTGTGACCGCGAGTTTGTTAATCTCCTGAAAGTGCAGGTTCCGTAATAGATCCACGTTCAGCCGGAGGAACCTGTCCAGGGCTACTCGGCTCCCACGCAGACGGAAGCCCCGCGCGAGGTCCAGTCTCTGCATCTCGGACCTGAACCACGTCAGCTGTCTGGCGGCGAGCCCGTTGTCCCTATATCCATGGTCCTCCTCACGCGTCGAGAAGAAGACGCCGGCGTCGAGATAGAGCCCGAATATTGCGCGCCACCTCTCGAGGTCATTCTTCGCGAGATGGGTGGGCTTCGAGAGCCGGGCGATGTCTTGGCCGAGGGCGACGATCTCCGAGCTCATGGACCGTTCCTGTGTGGCCTGGAGGCTGTCCAGCTTGATGACGTTGTTCAGGAGGATATTGAAGAACTCCCCGTCGTAGATGAGGGGCACTTCAAAATGGCTGTGCGCATCCCCCCCAGGGCTCGCCGCCCCGCGGATGGGTGGACTGGCGCTGGGGAGATTGGGAGAACTGGGGGGGGCCGGCTCGGCAGTGGTTTCCTCCCGCGGGCCAAGGGGGAGATCGTGACTCGCTACTAGGGTCTTGAGGAAAGCCCTCGTCTCTTCCGAAAGGGTCGCATCTACGAGGATGTCGTCTTGGGTATGGATATTGACAGTAAGTTGCGGCCGCAAGGTATTAGGATTGGTTGCTACAGAGGTTAGCACTCGTGAATCATTCTGGTCAAGGGCTCGGCCGCGATGCCACTCATCAAGGGGCCCATACCGTCGAGCTTGTAGTTTAGTAGAACTGGAGAACCGGAGCTAGGCTCTAGCAGAACGGAGAGGGTATCAGGGCCGAGTCCCAGGTCGCTCAGCTCCTTCTGCACCTTCTTAAGACACTTCTTGAGCTGGCCGTATGGTATCGCGAGGTCGACCCATTGCGAGGGGAAATCTACAGTGGGCGACCGTCAGTCCTGCACACCCTCACGTGTCCTGCTTCTACCATTCGGCTCTGTGTGGTGCTGACCTGGGTGTTTGAGCTCGCTCGCAAAGGTGCGTGCGTACTTCATGGCGGCAATGTCGTGGCGTCGTGGGAAAGTAGTGGTGCGGCAACCAGATCCGGTGGACGTTCGCGAAGCTTCATAATATACTGCAAATCGCACTTGCACGGGCCCTTAATCGCCTCTTTTAGCAGTGCAGGGAAAATCTGGTGCTTGGTATGATATATCGTCATGTGCCTACTTGGTCATGGAGTCGAGGACCCACATTTACGCCCCGTATTAATACAACATGAAGTACGAGTCCGAATCCGTCAAGACATTGACATGCCTGCCTTACCATAATTGCCCCGCAGTCTTAGGTTCATATTGAGGATCTTAACCCCACGAGCGGGAGGGCGTGTGCCTACTTTAAGTATAAAGATTACTTAAGTCATAACTAGCATATGCCTCAGAGGGGATTTTATTTCAAAGCCTTGATTTAAAGAGTGTTTGAAGAGCTGAGGCAGGCATTTTTTTTTTTGGATAGTGTTTACGGAATCTTTTAGCTCAAAGCTATAAAAACAAGAGCTCTGAGTCAGATTTTCATATATATATCCGTCCCTGTGCTCATCTTAGGCGACGACTGTGTAGCAGTCACTACAACACCGTCAAGAGTCCCAGCCCCAGAAATCTGTGCCATTTCTTTTCTGTGTGGACCACTGCATGGTGGTAGATATCTAGGGTTGACCTTTCCTACGCAAGATGGGCGGTCAGCAGTCCACATCCGGTGGAGGCGGGAGCGTAGCGGTCTCCAGGACCTGCTATTATGAAGTCTTAGGAGTAGACCAAGAAGCGACAAGTGACGAGTGAGTACTCAGCAGGCGCGAGTCTAGAACCCGGCCACTGACTGTCTATTAGCATCCGGAGAGCGTATCGCAGAAAGGCCCTCGAGCTCCACCCCGACAAGAATATAGCTGATGTAGAGAACGCAACGCGGCGATTCGCCGAGGTGCAGAGCGCCTACGACATCCTCTCCGACCCGCAGGAGCGTGCCTGGTACGACTCTCACAGAGACGCTATCCTGCAGGACCAAGAGGTGGACGACTCGGGCCAGTACGCATCCTTCCGCAATGTGCGGATGACGTCGGCGGAGGAGGTTATCGCCCTTGTCGGTCGATTCAACGCGTCCGTGCCTTTCACGGACGAACCGACCGGCTTCTTCGGTAGCCTAAGAGAGATGTTCGACCAGCTTGCCGCCGAGGAGACGGCGGTGGGCGAGCATGGCGACGGGCCCCCCCGAACGTACCCGTCGTTTGGCACCTCCGTGGCGGACTACGACAGCGTTGTCAAGCCGTTCTACGCCGCGTGGGCTGGCTTCTCCACGCGCAAGACCTTTGCCTGGAAGGACAAATACAGGCTGTCCGACGCCCCAGATCGACGGGTACGCCGCATGTTGGAGAAAGAGAACAAAAAATGTCGTGACGATGCAATCAGGGAGTTCAACGATGCCGTCCGGTTTTTGATCGGGTTTTCGAAGAAGAGGGACCCCCGCTACCTCCCGAATACCCAATCCGAGTCGGATCGGCAGAAGGCTCTGCGTGAAACTGTAGCTGCCCAGGCCGCTAGATCGCGGGCGGCTAATCAGGAGAAGATGCCCGAGCTGGCGGAGTGGGTCCGGGCGGGCAGCAGCGATGCGGCTGTGGATGACGTATCCGAAAGCGAAGAGGAGGATCACATCGAGGAGATTGAATGTGTGGTGTGCAACAAGACGTTCAAGAGCGAGAACCAGTACCAGGCCCACGAGAGGAGCAAGAAACATATCAAGGCTGTCCAGCAGCTACGCCGCGATATGAGACGGGAGAACAAGGACTTGGATCTCGAGGAAGCTTCTGTCCAGGCTGGCCCAACCACCTCGTCGCCGCCCGCCTCCTCGAGGGAGCTTTCTCCTGGCGTCGAGTCATTGGGAAGCCCCCAGCCGGAAGCGGGCCTAGCTAATGATCTGCCTTCGAATCCTGATACGGATTCCGATACGGAATCGGCTAATCGCACACGCGCTCAATCGGATGTCCCGCCTCGGCCTCAAAGCCAAGGCTCTACCACAGGATCGCCTGCTGATGAGCCTTTGTTGCCATCTACCCAGGATGCTGAGACCCCCAATCACGTATCCGACGCTTTCGCTTCCGTCACCCTCGACGAGGCACCTCAGGGTTCGAAACCCGGCAAGGCGAAGGCACGGAGGGCGAAGAAGGCGGCCCGCCAGGCCGCCTCCGACGTCAAGACGCACTCGGTAAGGCTCTAGTTTTACTGATTCTACCAAAAAAAAACAGGATATCCCCTGCTAACGAACCCGGCCTTGCAGGAAATGGTATGTCAGGTCTGCAACGAGGGCTTTTCCTCCCGGACTAAACTCTTCGCCCATATTCGAGAGAGTAAGCATGCTGCTATACGCCCGTCAGTGCCACATGAGGCCGCAAAGAAGCCGAAGCGGCCCTGAAACGTCCACGGGGTGGTTCTGTCATCTAGGGCATCGAAGCTGCCCTCGCTTATCTAATATATCCATCATACCAAAGAGCTCGGCGACGCCAGGTCCACTTCCTATAGCAGGAGAATCTCTCATATGGTCCTCGACACTACAACGCCGTCGTCGTCGTCGTCATCGCCGTCGCCCCCCTCGCCTTCCTCGTCGCTCAGCGCTTCCACCTCATCAATTAGCCCGCCTGGGTTCGGCTCACCGCTCAGCACGGTGGCACGGTCCGTGACTGATATAACAGGTTTTCCCTGTACATGTCGGACCGATCTCCTCCACTCCACCCATTCATCTCTGTTTCTTATGAGGAAGCCGATCAACATGCTCGGGTCTACCTCATTGAGATGTAACCTGCGTAGCCGTCTGGTATGGCAGGAGTCTACATCATCCTCGGTGCACAGTCGAGGATCGGAGTGATATGGCAGAGCCGGTCGAGTGTGATGGGGGTCGAGGTAAAAGAGGTAACTGCCTTGGGCGCCAATGAAATAGTGAGACGAGGCAGGCCGGCCCCTTTTTTTTTCGGTATTAGTTCGAGGGCCAGACGGGACAAGGGGGTCCAGGGGCTGAGATAGATACGTACCCGGCAATTCCCACGGATTGCGGCAACTGGAGGGCCGCGATAAGAGCTTCCCAATAAACCTGTGTGATCTTGTCGATTCCTAGCCTTGTACCGACGAGGATAAGTGTAGGGTGAAATGATTCTCCGTCGGGCTGTGCAATGTTCATAAATTCGTCCTCATAGACGTCGGGCCCGTCTCCAGTGGAATATACTCGGAGATCTGACTCATGTTCGTTCACCAACGCCCTTGGGGTATTGTCAGACGTCGATTCCCTTCCAGCGAGGCGGGGCAATTATCTCAGACATACCGGATGCATCGTGCCGTAGCAGACGGACCGAACCACTCCCCGGGATACTTCCCGCAAAATTGAGCGCCATGGGCGACAAAATTATGAATAGAATACGGTGCTCTGCCGTCATCCGCGAACATAGAAATGATGTCCTTCTCTTCGTCGCTGTTCTGGCCTCGCCTCCAGCCTATTGGTAAACCGGGGCGTTAGTGTCGGGGAGATAAAGGTTACGCTGCGGTGAGACCATACCTCTGCCCATGCGTTGGATGGATATAGTGTTGGCAAGGAGGCTCTGTCCGGACCTGATCATACAACCCCATCCGCTATCAGATGAGAAGCCTCCCTGATCCACCAGCTGGCTCTTCACTCTCATCTGAAAGGACAGGGCCGAGAGTGAATCTGGGTCGGTGGACTTCGGGATGGGTTCAAAGTCGGAACGGTATGTCATCCAAAGCTTGGACTCGAAGTCATCTAAGAAGGCTGCCGGCCAACCGCCATGACTTCTAGGCTCAGGATGGTCTATCGAGAGAGGTTGGCTGGCGGGTACCGGGTTGGAAGAAGTGGCTGGCGCGGCGGCGGCGGCGTCTGAACTAGGAGGGGGCTGGTCGCTGCCCTGGAACGACGATAACAGAGGAGGCGATGACGACGGGAGGTTTAACGGGGATCCTGAGGGGCCATGGTGGGCTTTCTCATCAGCGAGAGTGTACGATCGGCCGAGGCACCAGACGGGTTGATCGAGGGGGACATCGTTCGTCGGCTCTGGATCCCAGAACATCTGGACGATCCGCTTGTAACGGCCGAAGTCGACTGTAGCCATATGGGGCGGTGGCTGGTTCAGCTGTTCGGGCTCCGAGTAGTACTTGTGGCTTGCATCCGGGGGGGGGAGGGAGGGGGGCAAATAGTGATATAGTA
This sequence comes from Cephalotrichum gorgonifer, assembly GCA_900312665.1. Taxonomy (NCBI): domain Eukaryota; kingdom Fungi; phylum Ascomycota; class Sordariomycetes; order Microascales; family Microascaceae; genus Cephalotrichum; species Cephalotrichum gorgonifer. The sequence continues at coordinate 24,145 of ONZQ02000005.1, read as the reverse complement.
CGAAGTGACGCCTTTCTGAATGCACAGAGGTTTACTTCGTAGGCGAATAGAGATCTACTCGGGTGAATGAGCGGGCGGTCAACGGGGATCGCGCAAGGCGTTACGTTCAATCACGGGAGGTAGGTGAGTGATCAGGTGCCAGCCCTGGAGGCACCCCCCACCACTGCGATGAATGATGTAGCTTGGCCTATCGATAAGAGCTGCCTAGCGACCCCACATTCTCCACTGGCGCCGTCTGACATGACCACCACACTTTATTCTCACTCCGGGCTGGAGAAGAATGTAATACTTGGAGAGCAAACCACCAAGGAAAAAGTCGCAGCACAAGCTCCAGCCCAACCCGTACATGCCATCTTCGACGTAGTATTTGTATCAAATCTCGTCATTGCACTCTACGTATCTGGCCACGGTATCCCGGGGTCCACAGGAATAAAGCATATGACTAATCGAGGCCACGGGCTAGCAGTGCTTGACGTCAATTCAGCCACAGTCCGGAGGATTTAATTTTCTCCTCACCGACGAAAGACGCCCGACCCCGACTGTCAATAATATCCCCGCCCCCGGCCCAAGCAGGTATTAAAATACAGTTATTACCACATGAGCGACCAGCGGGGCTTCAGTCTCAAGGAAGGCTCACTTAGGGCGGAGGCATGGCGGACCTCCCGTCGCGGACGGTCACATTGGGCCCCGGACAGTAGGCTAAGGGGGAATCCAGTCGCCTTCACCAGTGCCGGTGCCAAGAATCCATTAGAGGATATCGAGCGGGCACCCAGTCCAGGGAATGTGACGGAGCCCAGCCCGAGTGAAAGCCAGTCACCTCGACCACCGCCAGTCGCTGCGTCAAGCGCCCCGTCGCCTCCCACGACGACCGATGAAGTGGCATCGATCATTCCATCCCCAGAACCTGTCCGCAACAACATCCCCGAGACCTCATGCGATGCGGATAGGGAAACACTGCTACCGTCTTCCCACCAGTCCTCAGAGGAGGTGTGCCCGCCATCGCCAACCCTTTCCTGCCTTAGTGATGAAGTGGTCATCCTGTTCACCGGCAGAAGCAGAGCACAGGTGACGCCCGGTCCGCCGACAAAGTCAGCACCGAAGGCGGAGGTGGAAGCGGAGGCGGAGGTGGAGGTTGAGGGACCCGAGGGGCTGATCAGAACTCTAGCTAGTGGAGGCCCAACCTCCTCCCCGGAAGACGGCCTGCCATCTAGCCCTGAGGACTCGAGCGACGAGGATGACGACAAGGATATGGACACATCAGACTACCTAGCCAACCTACTCGCAAATGGGGAGCAAATCACAGCAGAGCAGCTGAACTTCCGCGACCTCGGCGGCTCAGATGATGACATATGCTTCTCTCACAGCGGAATGTCGGGGCCTGGCTCGTTCGACTCCGACTCGGATATGGGGTTGCCCGTCAGCTGGAAGGCTCGGGATCGGAAGAAGCGTGGTGGAAAATCCTCAGACAAGGCTACGCGATCTGGAAAGAAAGGCGCAAAGCAGGCCAAGCCCCAGGACCTGTTCTCCCGCTACCCCACCGGGATGACCATGGAGCAAGTAATCACCGAGCTGGAGGGGTTCCTGGTATCACGCGACGAACAGTAAGTTGCCCCTAGGAAGAGCTACTCATTCAAGATAGATCAACGCTGACAGCTATCGACGTACAGACTATCGTTTCCGCCGCTATCCAAACCATTCCGCAAAATGCTCCATGAGATAGCCGGCCGGCTACGCCTGAAATCAAAATCAATCGGGAGGGCGGATACGCGGCGACCCGTACTCTATCGGACAAAAGCAACGCCTGCGTTCGATCCTGGGTTTTTCTATGGGGTGACAGGCAAGATAACTCGCCGCTTCTGGGGGCCATCCGCGTCAAAACCCGGTGCCAAGCGCGCCGGTGGTGGCGGAGGCGGAGGAGGTACCTGGTATAGAGACGGTGAGATCGCAGGGGCAGACCTGCCAGAGCTCGGGTCCGAGAACCGCGGTCGTGCAATGATGGAGAAAATGGGATGGAGCATCGGCATGACTCTCGGGACGAACAACGAAGGTATCCTGCAGCCAGTCTCACAGGTCGTCAAGCGGAGCAAGGCAGGGCTGGGCTAAGGATGGTTAGTGCAATGCAAAGATGCGGGCAAGAATAGACAAATTTAATCCATTCGGACTAATCCCTATTCTCGAAAGGTGTATTGTACAACCGCAAACCCCGTTACCCGTGAGAAGACATTGCCCCCTAAAAACAAAACCATCCGTAACGCATTAAAGACACCGAAAGGAGAGTGGGGATAACTCGTCCCACCCGCGGTCCTTGGACACCCGATGCCAAGCAACAAACCCATATGCCCGAACAAAACTGAAAGCACAAAAAACCAAGACAAAATTTATTTCGTGGACGAGGAGTACTTGGTGACCGCCTTCGTGCCCTCAGACACGGCGTGCTTGGCAAGCTCACCGGGCAGGATGAGACGGACGCTGTGACCTGTGTTAGATTTGATTGTGCCTGGCAGTTGAGATACTTACGAGGTCTGGATTTCCCGCGAAGAGATGGTCGACTTCTTGTTGTAGGCCGCAAGCTTGGAAGCCTCAGTCGCGACGCGCTCGAAGATGTCTGCATCGTGTTATTATTTTGTTCGCGTGGAGACGAGGATATAATGTGACTCACCATTGACAAACGAGTTCAGGATGGACATGGCACGGTTGGAGATACCAGTGTCGGGGTGGACCTGCTTCAGGACTGTAATCGACGCGTCAGTAATGTCCAACTGCGTATCCCAAATCGGTGACTTTAGGTGCATACCCTTGTAGATGTAGGAGGAGTAGGTCTCCTTTCGCGCCTTGGTGCGCTTCTTCTTGTCGCCGCTGGCGGCGGTCTTCTTGCCGGCATCCTTCTTCTCGGGAGCCTTGGAGGCGGTGGCGGGGGCCTTGGAGGCGGCGGGCTTCTTATCGGCCTTGGGAGGCATTTTGACGGATTTTGGAAATTGGGGGTGGTGAGGTTGTGTGAGGTTGTTGGTTGAGGATAAATACCTTGCGATAACTTGCCGTATGTGAAGTGTAAAGAGATGAAGTTGGGAGATGGTCGTGATGGAGGTTCGGGGGAAGCTGGACCTTTTTGTAGGTGGACGCGCGCTGTACTGATTCGGCTGGCGGTGCAACAAATACACTGGTACTTAATCGGCGAATGAAAACGCGAATCAAATCGGGGTAACTGGTACACCAGCCGCCTTTTTTTGGCGGGCAGAATTCTCAACCCGCACAAGCCACATCATAACATTTCCAAAATGGGGAATTTATGGGGCGTCGCTCTCTGACGCGTGCCAAGGTGGGGAAGGAGAGGTACTCGCGCCCCACACCGACGCGTCCGCGGGATTGAAGTCCTTAGTCACAACCGCGCTGGATTAGAGCTTCAGCGGGGTGTCAGATCTGTTCGTTACGGGGTTATTCAATTACGTTTTTACAGGCGAATCGCGAATCACAAACCCCAGAGGTCATGGCCAAAATTTTCTCGGAAGCTTTCCCTTCAGGATCTAGTGTGGGCTGTTCTCTATTGGGGTAATAGCCACCGTGGGCCAGGTAGCTTCTGTTTGCCGCATGCGCCTCCCCAAATTTCTGTGTATTGGGGTAGGTGTGGTGGTGCAGAGAGATTTCCCTTTACGGACTAGCGCAATTTATCATTTGCTCCAGTGATCCGTGTATGTCCCGACACTGACGCGAAAACTACTTAACCCTTCTCTCCCCCATAACACGACCTTTCCTCCTCTCCATCACCTCTCCTGACATTTGACATCCGTACCGACTAACAAAACATCTTCTCCGAACGCCTCATCGATTCTCACATCTTTACAACAACTTTTCAACCCCAACCCCCCAATAAATCGCATTCAAAATGACTGGAGGTGGAAAGTCCGGTGGCAAGGCGAGCGGTGCCAAGAACGCTCAGTCGTAAGTCCTAAGTCTTTCCGATGCGCAACTCGGGCGCGTTCTCACACTCTCATCTAGCCGTTCGTCCAAGGCTGGTCTTGCCTTCCCTGTCGGTCGTGTCCACCGTCTCCTGCGCAAGGGTAACTACGCCCAGCGTGTTGGTGCCGGCGCCCCTGTCTACCTCGCCGCCGTCCTCGAGTACTTGGCGGCCGAGATTCTCGAGCTGGCTGGCAACGCCGCCCGCGACAACAAGAAGACCCGTATCATCCCCCGCCACCTCCAGCTGGCCATCAGGAACGATGAGGAGTTGAACAAGCTTCTTGGACACGTTACCATCGCGCAAGGCGGTGTCCTACCCAACATCCACCAGAGTAAGTATCCGCAAGTGCATAGCCCAATTCAGTGTATCGTACTAACTCTTCGCAGACCTTCTCCCGAAGAAGACGAGCAAGAAGGGTGCGGTCGGTGGCAGCGGGAGCCAACTCCTTTAGACTATTTCATGACTGTTTTGTTTTCACGGCTGGTTGGTTGTTTCGGGAATTTGGGGTCATACGGTTCGGGGCTCTGGGTTGCTTTTACGCGTTTGTTTGTACAATAATGCTCATGGCCATGGCCATGAATGAAATCTTTTCATGAGCACTTCTAGTTCAAACTTTGGATGTGATGTAAAATGCCCATGTCCTAATGGGACACCGACTTCAATTTGGAATCGAAACACAGCTGCTAGCATGGTCTATCTAATGGAACATTTTCGAAGAACTTCTAGAATTTGGCCGGCCGAGGAGCTGCATGGGAAATTAGCGGCTGAGTCGATGTTCTGTTCTCGCCTAGGGGGAGACTCACGATCGAGGAAGGGTGCTGGGATGTTCCTCTCATATTTCGAACCTAAGAGGAGTCAGTATCAAAATCGACACAGATATGTTCGGGATCGTGTCCGACGTACCGCCCGGTGCGCAAGGCGGGATGTAAGGCTCGGGGTGCTTCCATTCATCGAGAAGCTTTTCAGTCGCGGAGAGAAGTGCCTTGATATCGTCAGTTGGTGTGATGCGAACGGGCGATCGAAGGGCCGGCGCATACCCGCTGCTGCCTGGGATCGGCGACGTTTCGGTTCGCCTCAAAGAGGGATCGTATGTAGACGGCTTGCCCCCTCCATACGGAGCGGTGTACTGCCCAATCGAGGGAGAGCTTGAGCGCTCTGCGATAAAGGGACCTACGGGCGCCATCGAGGATTAGCTTCGGGTGGGCTTCGGTCGCGCGCGGGGGGGCGGCCACGTACAAGGCCGCTCTTTTGGTAGACATGGTGGAAGATCGCCGAGGCCGAGAGTCGCTCTGCGGAGCTTGTAGGTGCTGACGAGTGAGCAACAAATTCTCGCGGGTCTGGTGGTGTAAGGGCGGATGGGATTGACATTGGTGGTTGACCAGAGGATCCGCATGGCAGACGGGAGCTTTTGCGGTCGCGTCCTGAGGCAACAATCAATTGGGAGAGCTCTCATTGGCCAATCGCCCACATCTATTCTCCCGAGGTTGTTGCTGTACCTAGACGGATCAACCGGTTTCGAACTCGCGGATCGACCCGAGTTTCTCTCGAGAACAGCCAGCGGAATTTTTCTTGCCAGCCAACCTGACATCATCTACAAACGCGCCGCCGACTACCAAGGCAGCTCCCCCGCCCGTTCTCAACCCGACCACCCACAGAAGTCTCTCTCCTCGCACCCGAGAAAATGCTTGCACGGCGCCTCATCCGTGCCGCCAGCCTTGTGCATCCGCACCAGGCCCGGCGGCTCCCGCATAACCTGCCCGCCATGATGCAGCAGGCGCGGAGCTACGCAGCGGCCATCACGATCAAGGTCCCGCAGATGGCGGAGTCTATCTCCGAGGGGACACTAAAGCAGTTCACGAAGCAGGTTGGCGAGTACGTCGAGCAGGACGAGGAGATCGCCACCATCGAGACGGACAAGGTGAGCATGCGTCACTGCCCGGACCACCTCGACCGATTTCCTTTGGCCCGCTAATCTCCCCTTCTAGATTGATGTCTCGGTCAACGCATCGGAGGCTGGGATTATAACGGAGCTCCTCGCCAGTGAGGATGACACCGTCATTGTCGGTCAGGACCTCGTCCGCCTGGAGCCTGGGTCCTCCCCGGACAAGGGAGCCGAGAAGGCTCCCACCCCCAAGGTGGATGAGGGAGAGGCGAAGCCGAGTCCCACTCCCAAGCCCCAGGAGCCCGCCAGTGCACCCTCCACGCCGGCGGCCGAGAAAACACCTGTGGCCCCGGCCCCGAGCACCCCGGCTAGCTCGCCGACCCCGACGCCCCAACCCGCTAGGGCTGCCCCCGAGAGTCTCCAGGGCGGCCGTGAGGAACGCCGAGTAGGTGGCCTGTGATGTGTCTCGCGCATTGTTTGTCCCAACGCCGAGCTAACGCTGAACCAGGTGAAAATGAACCGCATGCGTCTTCGCATCTCTGAGCGCTTGAAGCAGTCCCAAAACACGGCGGCGTCGCTCACAACATTCAACGAGGTCGACATGAGCTCGCTCATGCAGTTCAGGAAACTCTACAAGGATGACGTCCTGAAGAGGACCGGTATCAAGTTCGGCTTCATGGGCGCCTTCTCCCGCGCTGCCGTCCTCGCCATGAGGGATTTCCCTGTGGTTAACGCCTCCATCGAGGGTCCGAACGGGGGCGATACTATCGTCTACCGAGACTACGTAGATATCAGCATCGCTGTCGCTACGGAAAAGGGCCTAGTCACGCCCGTCGTACGAAACGCGGAGTCGATGGACATCCTCGGGATCGAGGATTCCATTGCCGGGTTGGGGAAGAAGGTTCGTCCATCCGTTGCAGCTTACCTACTCTCTCAAGGCATTTTCCATTACTGACATACGCGATAGGCGAGGAGCGGAAAGCTGACGATCGAGGACATGGCCGGTGGTACCTTCACCATCAGCAACGGGGGTGTGTTCGGCTCCATGATGGGAACTCCAATCATCAACCTACCGCAGAGTGCCGTCCTTGGCCTCCACGCCATCAAGGACCGGGCCGTTGTAGTAGATGGCAAGATCGAGGTGAGGCCCATGATGTACCTCGCATTGACGTATGACCATCGCCTCCTCGATGGCAGGGAGGCAACTCAGTTCCTTGTCAAGGTGAAGGAATATATTGAGGATCCTCGACGGATGCTTCTTTGATGGTTAGGCAGATGACGCCTTCCGTGTATAGTAGAGCATAATAGATGGAGTGTATAAATTGTTTATGGTGGTAGAAAAGCAGCGTGTGTTATAAGTTGCCAGTAAATAGGACACAAGCGTATTACCATCACAGGACTATGAGCCATACTTCCTGAGTCTCTTATATCACAGCCCACTAATCTTGGCACGGCAGCTCTCCCGGTAATTCCAGGGCTCCTTATGATTTTGCGGCTGGTCAAGAGTTCTGTTGGACAATCAGGGCTGTATTGAAGTTCATCTCCACGTAAGAATAAGAGGGGAAATGTAGAGAGTCTCGTAGCCACAGTACGTCCATGGGTATCCATATGTGTGCCCTGTACTCTCCGCAAGGAATGAAAGCTTCCAGTTCGGGGTAGAAGGGACCTCTATGGCCCCATGTGAGGCGCTTCGCGACGTGTAGTCTCGTATTATTCCTTGCTGTACCAGGGCCGCCATGGTTCGTCTTTCTCGGGCAACTACGCCGTGTCCCGCTCACAACATAGACCTAAATGCCGTCCTTGAGGGAATTTCAATACAAGTCAACGAGTAGAAAGGGAGTTATTCCCGTTCGAACTTCGCGCCGGGGACGGATGGTTACTGCAGGTGCCTGCCATATACGCACCCCTGGCTGCCGCTGTGAAAACCATTCTGCGAAGCAGGGCTGCAAGAAAGTTGTCACACCGGCTGGAGTGTATTTGACAAGGGTCTGGTATGACGCATCCTCCCGGACGACCTGTCTCGCATGCCATCTGTATAGATTAGGAGTGGCGGCCCGTTTTCCAGATAATGATAGAGGAACGGTTTGTAAACCCTCCCGCGGTTAAGGAAGATTACTGGCGCCCAGAAGCTTGCCTGGATACAGGGTACGGCCTACTGTCTAATCGGTTGCTCCATAATATACCCATCCGAGCCTATTCACAGTAGAAGACAGGCCATGTACCTGTGTCGTGCCACAGAACAGTATGGAATATAGGGTGAGCATTTGCAGGAGCGACGTAATTGTCAAGATCCACGTGGATATATTTCCTACTTACAGCCCTTCTTTCATACACATGCGAGTGTACCCATTCTCCTCGGATACCGTTCCCTACTGCTATAGCTCCCCATCCCGTCCCGGATCCGCCGTGGGTGGTACGCAGGAGGCCGCGTGTACGTGGTGGGACGTATTAGCAAGAGGTCCTTGAATTCAGTACGGCGAGGGCTAACGTATAATCACAAGGATCGTATCAGGGACCACCCCTGGTGATATTATACCAGCAGGATATCGCCTCAGAGGTCGTAACCGCCGAACATACACTCCTCCGCCATCCCGCAGGGATTCCCGAGCCGCCGACCAGGGCTTTCACCGAAATAGCCGAGAGCGGGAGGAGCCGCCCGACCAGTGTTGTACCAGACCAAGGAGAAGTGGCCACGATACCAACAGGACGTGGTGACAGCTCCTGAAGGGCCCCCCGGGCGATATCTCCGGGACGATTACAAGAAGACGAATGTATTCGGGACAATTGGAGGAAGAGGCGGCAATTTTGCCTGTACGTTAAATGCTAAACTGCCTACCTTCCATGACTAGATCTCAGTTCCACACCCCGCCGACCCAGGCTCGGCGTTCCTGGGTAGTTGAAGTTCCTGGGTAAGCGAAGTCGAATCGCCGTTGCTCACGTAACCTACGTCCTTTCGAGCTTCATAAGGCCAAACTAATAATTCCCAGGCACCGGAGGATACGGAGAGGGACTAATATCTTTCGCGTAACTTAACCTGCGGCTACATGGCTGATCGTTGGGCCAGATACTGTGACTACCGACTGTCAAATGCATGCCGGGGGGGTTTTTTTTTTCTATTTTATTTTTCCTTTTGGAGGGGGGGTTAGATCTCCCCAATGATGATGCAGACGACGATCAGGCACCGTTATGTATCTTCTCGATCACTACGCGCAGGTAATGTGTACGTAGACATAAACTTCAGGTCTGTAGCATGAGATATAGCGGAAGAGTTGGCTGTCGGGATGCCACTCCAGTTAGTTAATAACGTCGGGCGTCTCGATGACAGGGTTACCTCCATCGTTGGGACCATTGCCTCCGAGGTTACAGGGAAGCAGTTTCTAGCCCTAACTCAGCGCTCTCTATTGTGACAGAGGCGCTAGGGAGGCGTATTGGTCGTAGAGGGTAGGGAGAGCCTCCGTCTAGAGGACACGAGATCCTGGGGCCCGCCTACATGGAAGACGCCGAATGAGCCTTTAGCATCACCGAAGAGGACGAGGATGGCAATATTGGTCCTGATGAGATGTTATGGAAGGTTAGGAGTATGTGGATTGAGCGCAAGTCTACTGCCGAGGGTATGAACCACATTAACCAGGCACTTCAGCCTTTCTATAAGACTCTCCTTTCCTCGTATCGCTGATACTCATCTTCATCTTCAGCAAGTGCGCCGTACTCCCCTATTTCTGAGGGCTAATGAACTGACATGAAGCCAGCCGCTCTCCCCCGAGGCATCTTCGTTACCACGCCGGTGATTGCAGGAACCGCCCTGCTGCCGCTCTGGGTCGTCCTCGCTGACCCTGCGCCAAAGATTATTGGCCCTTGGTTCCTCCTTCTCACCCAAGCACCCCTATGGTGTAGACGACAAGGTTGACATGCTCATCGACGGACAGAAAATATCCCTCCCGGTAGAGCGGATATCCTTCCTATATAGCGTGCTTGTGCGGATCGATAAGATGCTGCTCGTCTAGATACATAACGTCAGGTTTAACGATATCTAGACCGCAAATGTGACGCGCAGCGGGATCATGTTCTAAGTCTTCAACATCAACTTCTCGTACGATTACACCACCTCTGAATCATCAGCCCCCGCGACCTCGACAAAATGCAGCTGCAGATGCTCATCCTGCACAGGTCCAATTGGTGGGACAGGATCCTCGCCGGCGACCGCAACTCAAAAGCTTATAAGCGCCGCCGTGGACGCCCCTCATCCGGACGTCCCGGCAGCCACCTCCGCCGCCGCCGCCCCGGGTGGGTTCACGGACGTATCCGTCCGTAGTGACTGGTTTAGAAAGGTCGGCACCGCCCGCGCCGACCCCCGAGGGCACTGACAACTCGCTCAAACCTCGTGCCTTCGGCGTTTCAGCGCAGCACCCCTCCCCTGGAACCTCTCTCCAGCGGCGAAATTGGGAAGAGGTGGTTAGGTGTCAATGTCTCCTCCTTTTCCCCATGCACAGCTTCCTCCTAGCCCCTCTCATCCAACATGCAAGTCCACCCCACAACCCTGACAAGCCTGGCTCAGCCTCCTCCGTCTTCAGCATCACCCTTTAACAAACTCTAGCGAAACCTCGAAGTACACCTTCCTAGCGACAGGGCCGAACCGGCACCTGGAGCTCGTCGGGGACAAAGACGAGCTGTGCCTATCTATTAATATCAATTGAAGTCTCGATGAAAGTATTTAAATAGGAGATGTTTATCTAGCCTGCCAATGTAGGGCGGTTGACTTACAGGACTGTAAGTGGGATCGCTGAGGTAAGCCACACACAGCTCAGAGCCTGCTGGTAGACGTGCCTTACTCTGATGACGCCCAAATGCAAGAGTACTACACAACCACCACCTCACATGCAACATCTCAGATCGTGCTGTCTCCCATAAGGGACATGCTATTTTCATAACGTAGGCTGTCTAGGGATATTACCTACAGCCTGAGGACTCTGAGACGTCTCGGGGGGGCTTACGTGCTCCTGCCCTCCACAATCTCCTGCACCACTTTCGCCGTTGCCTTCACGATCAGCTCATGCTCATGGACATGCATCCTCTGTTTCAAATCCTCAAGCTCCTCACCCTCCCGAAACTCGATCTCCTTAACCAGGATAGGGGCACCCCTATCCACCTCATCGATTACGTAGTGGGCCATAATACCCGTGCGTGTTAGTCGCCCAGCCTTAAACTCATCGAAAGCTCGCTCAATTGCCATAGCCCCATCGAACTCCCCTGCGCAAAGTGTAAGTAGCCAGACACAGCATGGCCTTTTGGAACTTACGGGGTAATGCTGGATGGATATTGATTATCCGCACTCCTGCCCTTTCAATAGGTTCTAAGAAAGCACTCGAGAAAACATGCATCCAACCAGCGAGAATAATCAACTCAGGTCTTTCCCTGTCTGCTGATAGAACCTTCGCGGCCAATGCGGCATCGTATCTTTGACGCCCTTCAGCTACTTTCTGTTCGTCTGTTTCTCCCTTCTGCAGGAATCCATTACTGATTAGATTGAAGTAATCCCAAGGAATGCCTGGTCGTGAATTAGCTTCATGCTGCGTATATGCACATGGGCGAGAACTCCTACCTGCTTCATCAGCTCGAGCAATTGCATGTGCACTTTTCCGGTTGGTGATGAGGGATATGATGCGGCTATTCTGAAGCTGACCCGTAGATACGGCATCTATGAGGGCTTGAAAATTCGAGCCAAAGCCAGAGGCCATGACCAGGATCCGGCATGGCGAATCTTCCTGACCGGTCATCCTGGAGAATGGGGCAGTGGAATGGGATGGGGATCAGACAGTATGAGCAAGTCGCTGCTTCAGGCATACTCATATGAGCAAGAGTTTCCAGTGTGACGTTTTTTCACGACATGTGGTGTCACGTGACAAGTGACAGATGGACATCGAGAAAAACTGGGACCAGCAAATAATCTTAGCGCCCCTCGAGCGAAAGTGGGTTCGACCCGTCTTAAAAGGTGGAAACCATGTCAAGCAGATCGATTAATAGGTTGGTGGATACCACCAGGGGTGAGGGCTATAGAAGAAGACCAGAGACCCAGGACTCGAGGAAATGAGGCGATGGATTACCTTAAGATTAGAGCGAAGAAGAAGAGGCACAGAGTCAAAACAGAATAAGCATCGAAGTAAGCTATCTATGTAGCTTAGGAAGAAGACAGTAGAATGGCAATGCCATTAGAGAAGGAAGAGAGAGAGAGAGGAAAGGATAGAAGAAGTATCCCTCAAGGATAATAGGGAAGGGAAGAGGACGAGAAGCCAGTGACCAGTAAGATCAAATAAGTGCATATAGAAGCTTCTATCTTAGCCATGAGGTGCCTACTTATATCTTAGCCTTGTATGGGGAAAGGACATGAGAACCCAAGGTTATAGGATACTAGATCTATCTATTCATACCATATTTAAAGTTGATATATTATCTAAAAAAACTAATCTAATAAATTAAATATAAATAAGTTAATTAAATTAATTAAAAAAATACTCTCTAGAAAAGGAGTATATATTTTAAGAGAACCTAGTATTTAATAATATCTTAAATAACTTATAATTAAATTTAAAATATTTTAGGGTATTTATTTTAATATTAAAGAATTTATAATATTATTGTTATTAATATATAAGTTATTCAATAAATATATTAAATATATATTTTAAAAAGCTATCTTTAATACT